>JASFAT010003200.1:0-121951 GCA_031353405.1 Baronia brevicornis
CTCATTTAAATTTTAAAATTATAATTAAAACTTTATTTTAAGAAAATTATTGAGTTAAAAATAAATCGTTACAACGCCTGAAATATTTAAATAGCAATATTGCAAAATATGAATAATGTACTGTCCTAGTAATAATTAAGAATAACATATGAATAAAGTGTAATTAAAGACCTGCTAGCTTGGTAAATGAAATGCTTTACTTTTTTCTATTTGGTTCGAAGTTATACTTGTAACTGTCTTTCTGTTTTATTATTATTACACTTCATGATGGTAGATCCACGCTACAGATAAATCTTGTGGTACTTCCCTGGCCGGCCTTGTGGTACTTCCCTACCACACTCTCCCAGTAAACGGACGTTCAAATGGTAGCTTAGCTACCGCACTTCGTGCAGTGAAAGGTTGAGGTTTCGGAGGCTCAACCAATAATGACAACCGAATTGAATCAAAGAGTCAACCAGAAGGGTACCAATACAACCCGTGCTGGAGAATCCCTCCTTGAGCACTCCTGCCCAGAATGAAAATTCCTGCCGCTCACCTCGCACAAAAGGTAAAGTTTCATCCCTACCATCTGGATAGGTGGCTATCCGGTACAGTGCAACGCTTTTGTAATACTTATAGTGTTACAGATGTCTATGGACGACGTTATTTGCTTTACATCACGTGAAACGCTTGTTCGTTTGCCTCCCTGACCCATAAAAAAATATTATATTTAACAACAAATCAAAACACCAGAAATTAAAATATTACATACCATATACATAAAATTATTATAAAATTAGTAATCAAATAACTTACCGCTCTGCGTTTTTCAGCGCTCTCTACAGGCACAGTTTGTCCCGGTATTGAAGCTCGTCCTCTAAAGAGTTCCTTCACTTTAGCCATAGCACTTGGTCGTCTCGTTTCCGTCGCAGTCAGCGTATGGTAATACTGTCAATAATTGGATAGTAAAACAGTGACTCATTTAACACAACACTAATAGCGAGGAGATTTCTTATGCGAGTTCACATGGTTGACAGTGAATATAATTTGTCAATGTGTGACGGGGAACAGCAATCGCCGTCAATGAAATCGCAGCTACAACGCTGAGTAATTGTTTTAAGTTATCATTATATACTTGAATCGACCATTCTATATACAGTTTAGTTTTAAATTCACGGACACCACGAGCAACTCTGTGCTTTGATTTAGTGTTGTCTATGCCAAAAATAGTATATATTATGTAATTCCTTCATTAATCTCCTTCCATCTGATGTCGAGATGTGTTCGTTAATCCTTACATTCCACTAATAGTTACCGAGTGAACTGGAATTCAATCGTGAGCATATCAACAAAATCATAACATTTTACTCATTTATATTCAACGACCAGCTTAACAATATTAGAATATTTACCCTTGAATCACTTCCTGGGTGGGGATGAGCCGAACCATCTTTTATCTTCGTATCGTTTGTATTTGTACTCCCAGACCCCACCGCGCTTTTTTCAGTCTCTAATGTTAATTGTTGGGTCTTAGAAGAATCCTTACCCGTAGCGCCCGATTTTTTCATACTCTGAAATTTATGTTTATTATTTTACAAGTAAACTCATTACGAACACCGTTCACCCATATATAGTGAAATAAACCATGTGTTCAATCATTTAAGGGAGTATTGGGCAAAAAAAAAAAAAATAAGCGTCTCCTGCTAATTTGTATAATATTTATATTCACAACACCTACCATGTAATGACATGCGCTTTATAACTTACATAATATCGATAATTTAAAAAATCGATTAAAACTTTTAATGATTAAAATGGAGACACGAAAAATACTGTTTACGCAGCATTGACAATAAATTACAACAATTTATTTTTTTTAATATTATTAAAGCTAAGTAAGTTGTTTTAAGTACACTAGGGTCCAATTCAACTTCATAACCGTTAATTCAAAATATTATCGTGGTCACAAACGTCTTTGACATTATGTAGTAATGATCATTTCGCTTCTTTCCATACTCTTTCTCCGGAAGAAAATAAATAAATACATCAAAGTTCTCTCAAAATTACCTGTACCGCGGCTTTCACTTGCTGCATTATCGAAGGTGGTTTCTTAGAATCACCTCGCGGGCGTGACTTGAACAGATCGAATAAAGCAGGTCTTCTACTTACCCCGCTTGTACCTGATAATGGAGAAATATCAATAAAATAACTACTATGATAATAAAACAGTCCTCGAATTACATTTATTATTACAGCATCAGTTCGTAGGCTTTCCTGTAATGTTTTCTTATCTCAAGTCAATACTCTGGAGTTGATAAGTTTACCCGATTACTCCCCTGTCAAATATTCTCAGTTACTCCTGCCAAGTCGAGAATTATCTGATATAATACTTAAAATATAATTTCATCTAAGCTACATCACTCAAGTATTTGTTCCAAATCGCTCCCGTAAATTCTAATTTAGTTTTTATTTACGGTTCTCAAATTAACTCATAAAACACTTGGTACTGTATCAATAGTTATGTCACAAATTAAATATTAAAGATAATTTTATTTTTATATAGCACCTTGATGGAAAAATCAATAACACAATTATCATTAAATACGCAGTCTTTTAGAGACTACTAACTACTACGAAATTATCCATAAATAGAACAATGTATAAATGAAACAGATGTCCGGTGGCAGATTTAGATTTTAAATTTGAAATTCATCATTGTTAAAACAAGTTATTTAGTCATGGTGTTACAGTGGGCGGGTAAACAACGTGCGCGTGAGCATATTTCAAGGCCAATAATTCGTGTGCAGTTGCACATCGAAGATTTTATTTGCGTTATAATATTCGAAAATTAAATAATGCCCCAAGTGAAGACTTGATTCAGTCGTTAATAGAATGGTTCCAGGCAAACAAGTTCAGCAGAAAACAACCTACGGCCGGGCCCAGCCGGACGTCGAGAAACAAAACATAGAACTTGTCGCTAATAGTTTGCACGATACTTCACGGCAGTCGGTCCGCACAAGAGCGGTTGCCCTAGGGCTTCCAAAACCGTGCATGAAATAATCTAAGATTTCACTTGTACAGGATTCAATATGTGCAAGACCTTCAACCCTGATATTAATTTGCTTAAAACAGACAATGTTAGTGCGATTTCGTTTGAATTTTATTTATATCCTTTGTAGTTCTTTTTATTTTTATTTATGCTTGCCACAGGCAAATCTATTTTTGCAACCGCATACCCTACCCTACATTACATAATAATTTTTATTATATTTTATTTCGTGCGAAATTATGAACTTCTCTGTCGTGTACAATTGCATCATTTCATTCAAATATAAAGGAATTTTCTTAAGTAAATTTTTTTTAACTTTTTTTAAAACCCATCCATTCGTTACATTAAAAATAAATTTTTAATGTAACGAATGAATGGAAAAATTGCAAAATGCTACTTTGTAAAGTCCTACTTAAGTTATGGATAGGACTTTTATTATTTACTTTAACTAAATCGTTATTCTTTTAAATCAAACAAGCTGGTTGCTTAATGGTATATTATGATACATATATTAGCGCTTATAGAGTTTCTCTGGTAGATATGATTCGGAATGAACAAATCCGCCAGAGAACTAAAGTCACCGATATAGCCTTTCGAATTAGCAAACTAAATTGGCAATGGGCTGGTCACGTTTTTTTGAGGTCCGACAAACGTTGGAGCAAACGAGGGCTGGAGTGAAGACCACGCCTAGTTAAACGTAGTGTGGGACGCCCACCGGCTAGATGGTGCGACAATCTGCGCAGGGCGACTGGTAGAAACTGGATATGTGAAACCGAAGATCGGGCTAAGTGGCGATTCATGGGGGAGGTCTATGTCCATCAGTGGACTGCCGCAGGCCGTTGATGATGATGATGATGATGATATCAGCGCTGCTTATGAACGACTGGAGCTAGTACTAGTACTGTAGATTGTTGATGCGTTGCCTACCTTTAAAAAAGAGGATGAGGGGAGAATAAATGTGGGAAAAATGAAGAAGGATCTCTGGCTTTTCAGTTAACGAATGAAAGGCAACCGCAAAACTACTACTTAGATGACGGTCTTGTATTTGTACGATATTGATTACAAATGTGCGTGCGCACGTGTGTGTATTTGTGTGTATGCGTGCGTGCGTGCGTGCGTGCGTGACTGCGTGCGTGTGTGCGTGTGTGTTGGTGTATGTGTGTTTATAGCAATAATTAAGCAATAGCAATAGCTCAGTTGCTAAAATTACACTTAAGGTCGTAGGATATTTTTAATTGGACTATTGAAGTGAACCATATTTCCAACTATATCAGCTTAGTTACAATAGTTTACAAGAATACTAATGACTTCAAATTTACTTTAATTTAATAAACTTAGTGCATGACTCTATAATCACCATGTATAGTTTGTTGGTACATATGATGACCCAATCCATCATCAGCAGAGCCTCTGCGTTTGCGTTCGGCCACTAATTGCAAACTGCGAGTAATTGCAGCATCAAGTCGTTGCTCTGAAAACAATAATATAACTTTATAAGCATTGTATAGTTTATATATACGGTTTTTTAGGTCTATGTAACTGCATTTACGGTTCCTTAGCGCCTAAGTCACTAAAAAGCAATCGTCTCGTGGTTATGTGCAACTTCTCCCAGATCTTTGCCTTCTCTAAACGGAACCTGTCTCTTGGTAACGAGTCCAAGTTCTTTGGACGGTTGAACGGCTCACGTTTGACTGCTGTGAGACGTTACATTGGCTACACCCCACTTCCAGTAGCGCTATAATGTTACTAGGTCTTATTGCTTCTTCTGGCCATTACAAAAGACACAAAGGTATATATCTGTTTTAAGTCACAATAAGGCAATATGATGTGACAAATAAATTATTCTACTAAAAATAACAAGAAGTTAGTTTTAGTTGCCTGATAACCTTCTAACAACAAACCCGCGAAAAGTAAGTAAGAAGTCACAAACGAAAAAGGGATTATTTAATAAAAAAAAAATATAATAATGCATACTTGGAATTACCTTTTTTCATACCCGGACTATTTATTAGTGCTCTCTATTTCTCTATCTCTCTTATTTATATATATATATATATATATATATATATATATATATATATATATATATATATATATATATATATACAAAAACAGAAGAAGATATCTAAAACAAACATTCAATAATGATAGTTCAAAGTTAAGCATTTACGTGGAGGAATCAGACTTATTAATAAAAACTATTTGGTGAAATAGTTCTAAAGGGAAAATTCAAAAATACCTTGAAAAGAATACACAAAAAAATTAATAAATGTGCACAAAGAACAGACATCTAATGGGGCAACAACTATTCCCGAAGCCCCAATTCATTCATTTTTCAAATAATAATACAGAAAGTTTATCGTAGATACATCTATGTGCTGAATAATATTTTATTTGTATTATAGTAAAATAAAAAATTACTGTTTACTCCGCTCTTCACTAAATTCTAAGTGTTTAACACTTAGAATTTAGTGCTTCTGCAATCTATCACTAACAGCAAACATTTGTATGTCAAAGATATAAGATATTGTACACCACCAATGGGCTTCTGTAATATCAGAGACGTCACAGATGTGTAAGCAACCAATCTTTAGCTCAGCCAAATACAGCCTTTTAATCATCGTGTCCTAACATTGAAATATACTGAAACGCGATTCTAGAATTTTTAATCGATCGAAAATTGGTGAGTGCAAACCAGTCTTTTTAATATACTCATAGGTACAAAGTCATATGAAAACATCTATGAACTGCATTCACTACAAAAAGTAACTGCTTAGCTACCGATAAACATGCGGCAATCAGGTATAACATACGTCTATATCATTAAATCACCGAACGCAATTATTACCAATGTCAAGGTAAATTGAGACAGATGACATCATTTAATAGACAAACATTTAACACCCCTACTTAAGAATCCAGTATAAAACAACATTACTAAGAAAATCGAGAACTCTTTGTTCTTGATTTTCTTAGTAATGCAACAATCATAGTATTTTGATATAAATTACCTCGTTTTTGACGCCTGCCGTCGCTACTTCTTCTTTCTTTATCTTTGCGAATTTGTATTTTTTTAATAAATTCTTTTTCTTTATTCGACGTTTGTGAGCCCCATGTACCAGAACGCTCTCGTTTTGTTTCTTTATTTTCAATTCCGTCATCTTCCGCTTCAAATGTAAGAGATTTTTCATTTGTTATTGATTCATCTTTTGACGTTTGTGCCTGTAAATTCGGTGCATTTTTAAAATATTTATCAAGAATTACTTTACAATATTTTAAAAATCTTTTTGATGTGAAACATCTTATCGCGGGGTATTGAAGTGAAATCGTAGATCGAGACATCATCTCAATTTTGGCTATGCTCCCCTCCGCTCGACTCTATACAGAGTACTTCCACGTAGCCGTGAGCATACAGTAGAGATCGAGCCGACATCAATGTTTCAGATCTACCAAGCTTCCTATGACACTTCTCTTTTTTATTATATTTTAAAATGTTTACCTTCATTGCCTTTTTATCATCAGTTCTCTTAACCCAAATATCTTCTGAACTCGTGGGCACCCCGTCAACTGTGGATCTAATTTCTATCAAACTACTATCAAAATAATGTTTATCATGGTGGAGATTCTGTGCTGGAAAAATGGATCGGACGCTAGGTCTCTGTTCTTCAGCTCCTTTAGTTCCGAAATGAACTGTATGGGCGTTGTGAACATGGGCCCGAAACGTTCGCTCAACTGGAGCTGGCGTTGGTTCAGCTTTAGTCACTAAGAATTTGTGTCGCGCTCCCATAACTGTTCGCTTTAGAGGATCACAATCTTCAATGCATTTATCTTCTGGTAAATGATTGTTATCGTCACGAATATTGTGTTCATCATTGTTAGCATTTACTTTTGTAGGAGCTTCTATACTACTCTGAGATATAACTTCTGAACACGTATCAGATGACACTGCTGAGGGAGACAGTGCACTTTCTTTTTTTTCATCGTCTTCATCCTCTTCGCGGCACTGGGATAAACGACGTCGTTCCGCAAAAGGGAATGGCGAATTTGTGTTACGACTTGAAAGATTATTGCAGTGATTCATAAAATAATGTTGAAAGAAACTATCTGTTTCTGGTGTATCGTTGTTATCACCCTGTATTATATCTTTTAGAGCTGCCAAGGATGTTATTGTATTATAATTAATGGCATTCACTAAGTCTTCACTATCAGTGGAACTACCAGACCCGCTTCCTCCTCCTTCACTGGCCAATTTTTTCTCCTGACGACATACTTCATCCAATGTCACATCTGTGTTTTGAACTTCCATTTTTTTCTTTTTCTCATTTTTACGTGCAATTTTTTTCAATTTCTTATTCGAGTTCTTTTCCTTCTTGGGCTCCATTGATGAGCATATGGCAAAGTCGTCACATACCTTTCACGTTTTCCGTCACCTACAAAGTGCAATTGAATAATTACAATAAAATTATCACTTATAAAGGTTAAAAATCAGGCATAGTCCAATGTTTTACATTTTTAATAAATACCAAGTAAACAACAAAATAATATAAAAATTAAATAAGGTATGTTAGATAAAAATAAATGATAAGGTACTTTTCCAGTAGCCGGGCGCAAGCAAATAATCGCCAAATTATGTAGAATTCCACCAAATTTCTTACAACATAAGCTAACCTTTTATGCCACATAAAAATAACCTAACCTTTTTTATTCCCACCCGTAAAAAAACATAACCTAACCTAATAAATCCTAAATTTTTATGATTTTTTAAAACATAAATTAAGAAAAAAAAAGGAATACCTATTTTTTTTTAATGAATGAATTCAGAGAATTGAGCACTTAGCCCCAAACGAACACTCCCCTTATGGTTACAATATTACGCGATTTCATGTTTTTTTACATGAGAAAAAAATATATAAAAAGGGTTCGGTTATGTTGTAAGAAATATGGCGAAATTCTACATTATTTGGCGAGTTTTCGCTTGCGCCCGGCTAACGGAAAAGTACCAATGATATTTTAATAAATAATATTCATCAGTAACAGCCTTCGTGTTCCTCGAATAATTACACCTCTACATATATCATATTCAAGATATGGCTGTATTTCCTTGAGATATTATTATTATTTATAATATGAAAAGGAAGGAAGGTAGATTTTTTATACTTATCCGAAACTTCGACGGACATAGTATTGAGTTTCATTTGAAATTAAATTTAATGCATTGACAAGAAGAATATTTTAAATAACATTCATTATATGTATACGTATTGAAACATTACGAAATATAACAAGTAGTATTAAAATAATATTTTATTCAACTCGTAGGAACCCAACAATATATATTTGTAAAACTAGCTATAAAATAATATTATAGCTCTACTTATATAAGTTATGTATTATAAACTATAAAATTACTTTGGTCAACGAGAATAACAAGGAATGAAGTCAATAAATTTATTCACTACTATTAATTGAGACATGTGATAAGTGATAGAGGTAGAAATAACCAGTTAGAGATTTTAAATATATTTCTAGCACACAATAATACTAATAGTGCCTTATTAATATAAACTAAAATCAGTTGCCAAAAACAGTCACACCACATACCGATTTAAACGCACAGGAATTGGATAAGGCCTACCTACATACGAGACTCAGACATAACAAGAATATCAAAAAGTAGAAAAGAGCTTATGAAATACTTTGTTCATGAAATATCCACCATGTGGGATATGTGGAGAATAGGATCAGTGAATGGACTAATTAGTAAAAACTTGAAAGCCCATCTTTCCATATTAGGTTTAGGTATGTGGCTTAAGGGGAAAATATAGAAAGTAACTTTATTACCTATCTCGTCAAGTACGAATTCTCTGTAAGAAGGTTTCTCTCTTTAGATATTTAAGGATTTTATAGCTTAATATATCACGATATGGCAGAAATGCCTAAAATATTAATACTATTTACACAGAATTCTGACCAATTTAATTAAATTAACAAAGATTAGCGAAAAGGCGCGTTTTTCCAAGGATGTTACGTAAATAAATTCTGACTGTCCGTCTTAAAAATGGTTTTCCGACACCTGACTCTATCAAACATTAATATTATTGTTATAATAATATAAGTATCCTAAAGTGATAGGTTAGTAAATAAAGGAACAATAATAATAATAACTTTATTTATTCACGATCATAATATTTTCTACAAATGTTTGTGAAGTCCCTGTCGCCTAATGTATATAAACCTGTATCTCAGAAGTCAGTGTCTTGTATCAAAATGAATGTATCTATTAATATTTATAACAAAAGAAGGTTCTTAGTAAAATTGAAACTGTCAAGCGATAATACATATCTCATTCTTTATAGTAAACTTGCTATATTTCTTAGCTTTACAAACAAAATTAGACTTAACATACAAATATGGTGGAATATATTCGTACTGCCTTATAGCGAAAGCGCTTTTAATTATTGAGACAGGACATCTTTCAACTATTTTTCCAGTCTCTGACACAAGTGGAGAATAATAATATCAGTAATACCAAAAACTTCCTAACCGATAACAATCTTGAATCTTGAAAAGAATGTTGTTCTTGTAAAGTGAAATAGTAGAATATTAACGAGGAAAATACATCGCAATTTTTAAGACATTGCTTCACGTTCATATTTATTTATTTGTATAATTTCTGCACGTATTATTATTTCTTCGATGGACGATCGCGCAATTTTAAATAATTGTTAAAAAGGACTACAGAGTTACTAGAAATGAAAAAAGGATGAGTTCCAGGAAAGTGTCCACTTTTTCATCATTTTATTTCACTGATTTTCTTAATTGGGATTCTTTTTTTTTATTTATAGCATATACATTTCTGGTATCTCTAATACGACTTTAACGTTTAATAATTTTTATATAAAATTGTTTATAAAACTAACTATTTTTAAGCTTTAACTATTTATTTTTAGATTAAAAAAATACCAGTTGCCATTTGCAACCGCCACAATGCATTCCAGTAGTGTAAATACAAATTTTCACGTTATAATTAACTATGAGAAAACAATTTTAAGGCTTTCGTGAATCTACAAACAGCGAGTGGATACCCTGGGCGTACTCGCACCTTTTCTCCATTAACTGCTTTAATATCAAGATTCAATTACGGAGAATCCCACACTGATAATCGCTAAGAATTTTTCCCGCGTAGGGTTCCAGCCTTTTCAGAAACACATATGACAAAATCTTATAAGCAGTATAATTTCAATTAAATAAATTTAAAATAAACTTTTAAATAAATGAAAAAAATATTAATAGTTTTAAAATGAAGATTTAATATGAAAACCAGGCTACTTAATAGAATTGTATAATTAAATTTCAATCATTGTAAGTCGTCACAAGTCATTACACAAAAAATATATGTAATATACTTTCAATGAAGTAAATAGTTTCAGAATATTAGAAGCGGTAGTAAAAGGCAATTTTCAATAAATACTCATTATTAAAAGTCCGTTCTTAGTTACTTTATTTTATCATAAAATATGATAAAAGAATCATACTTATTTAACGCTGTGCGCAAAATTCAGTAAACGCCTACGCACTCTGACGCCATATGGCCATTACAAGGGCATTTTATTCATACTTTGTAAACATTTTATTAAATACAGAATACATGCAAGCTTTGCATTTACAAAACGTGAGCTAGATATTCGATACATGAATAAAATCGAATATTTGCATTTGTAGGGTGACATATGGCATTTTTAGCATAATTACTTTCAACAAAAACATAACACAATACACCTTTGAAATGGGAATATAAAAATAACGGGTATCCGGTAGTAGAATTGGGTTTTAAACTTGAGATTTCTCCACAACCACCGAGCGAAGGCGCAGGGGAAGTCGCGTTACCTTTACCATTCTTGCTGATTATTTAGTAACGATGTTGAGTAACGTCCCAAGTGAAGATTCGGTCATTGGTACAAAGGTCCTAGGCAACAAATTCACCAGAAAACAACCCACGGCCAGGGCCCAACCGGACGTCGAGAATAAATGAAAACGTTGAACTCGTCTCCAACAGTTTGCGCAATAATCTGCCTCAGTCGGTCCGTAAGAGAGTGGCTACCCTAGGCTAGCTAGGCGCTAGAGAGTGGCTAAGCTAGGCTTCTGAAAATTATTGTCCAAGAAATATTGAAGAAGTATATTAGATTTCACCCTTACGAAATTAAAATGTGCAAGCCAAATTATATTGTAAGGTGAACAATATCTTCTGGCATGATGAAGCCTATTTTCATTTAACTATCAGAGTACATAAGCGTCAATAAGCAGAATTGCTGTTATTTTTCGCTTAAAGAAAAGAACTCACATTTGAAACATCAAAAGCCACTTCACAATCCCTAAGTGAGTTTGGTGTGCATTGTCAAGCAGTAGAACAATCAAATCGTATTTTCTGAAAATGGTCGGGCAAGCCATTACTGTGAACAATGTTCCTTATTGGAGCATGCTTATTGTTACTTTTTGCCAATATTGAAAGAACATCCTGCCTTCACTTCTTGCATATGGTTTTTAACAAAATGGGTCTACCCCTCACACTAGGAGAAAGACCACCCCCTGAGCACCCAGGTCACCGGACCTCACCTCTATGGAATTATTATGTAGGGTTACCTCAAAAGTAAAATCTATGAGACAAACCCGACGACCATTTCAGGAAACAGAAAATATTGTCCACGCAATTAATGGCATCCCGATGTTACTAATTCAGCAAGGGTCACAAAATAATGTCTTTGTAGATTCCAAGAGTGTGCCCGATGTGGCAGTCAATACTGTAAATGACAGTAATAAGATGAAATAATTTTTAAAAAATAAAACTTGAATTGAAATTAATTTATATCCTTTATGGTTTTTTATTATTTATGTTTGAAAACTTATTCTGCTACCAGACACCCAAATCCAGAAATCCTAAAAAGATTTAGTATTTGCTTTTTTAAGAAAACAACAGCATTTTTATAGTTTTAAGAAATTGCATAAAATAGAAATTTTGATAAACTTCCTTCACAATGTTGTTATTTAATATCAATTAACTTTTTCCCACATACATTAGAAAAAGTTTATTGTTTGTTGCTAAAATTAATAGAATGATAGGGTATTAAAATATTAAGGGAATAAGCATGTTATTTATTAGGAATTATGAACTAATAGATGTTGCCAATATAAAATTACACATCATACCATCATTTACACTCACACAATAGTAGCTATGACAGAAAAAGATATATTAATTTAAGTTTGAGGAAAATTCTTATCTTTGGTGTTTATAGATTACAATGTCATTATTTAAAAAAAAAAATTATAAGTTGGTATTTTCAATAATTAAATATGTTGAATTGAAGTCTTATTCATAACTTATATTTCTTACAACAACTATTAATAATTAAATAAAATATAAAGAACACAAAGTTATATAGTTATAAATTACCATCATCTAATTACTTACACTTTATATTAAAATTAATGTCTAAGGTTGGAGCACTTCAACTTCAAGTACTCAAATATAATGTTATTTCTAGCATTTTTGGAAAATATAAAACCTGAAGGTGTCCTAATGTGCTCTGCCCGGAGCCTCACTTAATACGGAGTGTATAAGTAAATCTGACCTCTTGATTTGGTATGCTGTGATTGGTGATAACTTCTATTTACATCTTTAGTGCAAATTTATGATTTTCTATAAGAATTTTAACCTTTACTTGCTAATTTCCAAAAACACTTAAAATATTTTTGGTGTATCCACAATCTCAGCTGGTGTGTAGATCATGGATCATAATAAACAAAGCAAAAAGATAGGTAATTCAAATTTTAATGGTCCTTCTGGAATCTTTGACTATATGAATGGAACCTGTTATTTTCTGAATTTAATCTAAACTATCCCCAAAAATATTTTACAAAATATGTACTTCTTATAAATTTGCGTAAATTATAAGTAATCTACTAGAACTTAAATATTCGTTAACTGTCCGTTTAGTTAATAAAAAAATGTATTTAATAAAAACAACATTGGAGTATGGAAGAGTTTAAAAACAGATTATTATTGGAGTGAAACGAATAGGACGTGACAAAATTAATTGTAGAACAAACCGTAAACGTAAACACTTTAATTTCATCCAAATTAACTATCACCTGATCATCTATCATGTCGCTGGAATATTCACGCGGACTGTCGTGTATTGATAAATATATAAGAAATATGTTTAAAAAATTATTATAATTACAAATTATATGAATCACTTCTACCTATCAAACCAAACACTTTACCACACTTCACTGTACAGATTAAAACATACCAAAAATACAAAATAGCAGCTCTGTGTTACTATATAAACTATTAAAATACTACATTAAGTATAATAGCCTAAATAAAAATTGTTTAAATAATCAGCATTTGCTGAATCAGTAATATTCAGTATTAAATTCATTTAATTTATAAGTACTATATTATGTAATAGATGGATAGCAGCGTTCAGCTTAAAATTAATGGCATGTTGGATTAAATATGGAGATGAAAAAAAAATGGACCCTTCAATCTTGAGGGAGAGCACTCTCATTAAATATTAAATTAACTTAAATAAGGCTAAACAGATCACTGTTTGACCAAAACAATAAAAAAAAATCCTTAACTCTAGGTGTACGCGCTTTTTATTCTATTCTGAAATAGACCAAGAAGGAATGTAATATGTTCATTTGGTAGATTTTTCGTCTCATTTTATATGGAACTATGTAACATTATTACACTTCACAGGGTTCCAATGGTATGAATAAAAAAACCTCACTTACTTTCATAAAGAAAACTTTCTTTGACACGTTTCAAATAGAATTTGAACAATGTTCAAAATAATGATGTTTTTCCCTTAAAATATTTACATAATTCGCAAACACGAAACAAATCATACATCATACGTTCGTTTTATGTAATGATAGTAGTAGTAGTAATTGGTACGAACAAATATCTTGAGTTCTTTTTCAAGACTATAATTTATAGTTAAAATTAATAAATTTCATTTGAAATTCAAATATATTTGTGAAGTGAAAATTTCTATAGCCGCGTTATATGATTCTGGATAGGGAAAATTCTATGGGTTCATGTCATCAACATGCTAATGCTTAAGGTATATCTATAGCTATAGACATACTTTAAACACAGTTAATGCGCGCGTAGCTGCCACACACGCATCATGCCAACACATTGTATACACCTTATTGTATGTGTGTGCGTTAGACGCTTCATGGATGGATAAAGTTTTGTGAGTCACGTCAGCAACATGCTGTAATAATAGAAGAATATCTGTAGCTATCACCCTCACGTCTTATATAATATTAGTGTTGTGCACATCTATACAAATAAAGTTAAATTTTTTACGTGGAAAGTTCTGTTCTTGTATACTTTTCGTTGTTCTTTATATTGTTTTAATTTGATTGTTTCAATTGTTGAATTGTCAGATAATTGTTTTTTTTTTTAATTAAATTTGATTTTTAAGAAATAGAAAAGTTAATATTTCCAAATAAAATTCTATTCTGAAACGTCGCTGATTGATACAATGTCCAAACCTACTACTATATATGTCGTCTGATAGTGATTTTTAATCTATATGTACTTTATACCCTTTATCTGTATAAAATTAACCGTTCAGCCGATCAGAAAAATGTCAATTTCATTCATTTTTGTTGTTTGAAGTTCAATATTGCGATTTTTAGATATCCTGGAATCTAACCGATATGTTCATTGTAGGGCTTACCGGAGGATTAGCTACAGGCAAGAGTACAGTACTTTCAATATTCCGCGATAACAATATTGCAGTAATAGATTCTGATCAAATTGCTAGAAAAGGTAATTTTTAAATGAAATTATTGATTGCATACTTTTTTTATATAGTTATTTATATCACATGACGCAGTAAAACAAAATCATTACAATTAATTTATACTTAAATGTCACGAGGCATAAATTACAGTACTTTTGAAATCATTGGATTTGCTCATATCCCCAAGCTGTAGTAGGCAAATATATATATATATATATATATATATATATATATATATATATATATATATATATATATATATATATATATATATATATATATATATATATATATATATATATATATATAATAAGGCTGAAAAGTTTTGTCTATTCTGGTTACACCAATTTTCAACAAGTATGCATGTCATTTAATGCATATTTGTTTCTCACATTTTATTGCTGAAAATGTATACACATTGAGATTGCTGGTGAACTTAAACAAAGATAATTGCTGTTAGTGTTAAATAAGATGCAACGGTGTACCATGGGTCCTGATGAAGTTCATTTAAGCTACTGTACTTTATATGAATTCCAACAAGGAAAAAATGCTACAGAAGTGTATAAATTTATTGACAGTATTTGATAAAAGTATGGTTTCTAATAAAACATGTAAAAGCTGGTTTACAAGACTTTAAACTTTCTTTAAATAAGCTACACTCTGGGGGCAGTCATTGATTGACAATGATGCTGATAAGATCATATTAGAGCAAAATCCTTTTTTGATAATATTCAAGATTGTAAAAAAGTTTGATTTAAAAGTTGATTATATATGAGCCTAGTTTCTCACAACACAGGGAATCATAGTGTGGGATCAAGTATCCTGTAACATATGTAAACATTTTAAAAATAAAGATAAAGATATGAAAATGTCATAAGGAAAAGGGCATATTTTGAACCCAGGAAACCTGCCCTGTGCATCTAAAACCCTAGGTGAGCCTGAATAAGACACCCTGAGGGTACCCTCAAGGGTTAATATATTTTGAGCCTTAAACTAAATTTGGAGAGGTACTGTCAACAATTGGATAGATTAACCTGGCGTCATTGTGGGTACTAAACAGAACTTAGCCATTGTGGCCAGGTATATTTCACCCATGTACACTGAATCAAGTTTATGTCAATACTAGTTTTCTATATTATATATTATATATAGATAGGGAAATAGGTAATTATACACATTACTTATATAAATTAGACATTTGTTAATTATAAAATTAGCATATTATAAACAAACATTTAAAAAACCAAATCTTTTTATCCTAAGATTAATTTGTTAGAACATAACTTAAAAAATATTTTGAAAAATAAAAATAATAACCATTTGGGTACAAAACATAAAATTATCTTTAATACGAAATTATGAACTATATAAAACAAAGCTTATTTAATACTTATATACAAAGTTATTTGCTATTGAGATAAACGCAACTTTGGCATAATGGGATGTGTTGCATACAAATAGGCTTGTTACATTTATTGCAGTTATGCTTACTTTTTTTCTTTGGCAGAAGGACAGTCTTTACATCTCATATATGTTTTCGAATTTTTATTCGGAGGGTAGGTCATAATTTATTCTTGTTCCGTATCACTGGCTTCACTTCTCTCTGAAATATGGTCGATTTCACCATCGTCGTATGAACTGTCACTGTTATATTCATTGTCACTGATGCTAGCTTGTTCAAACAAGGCTAAAATTCGACTTTGTTCACTTTCATAACATGTGGTTCGTAAAACTGTAAAAAACGATATGCTATTTATCAATAAACAAAATAAAACAACAAACACAGTGTATTTTATAAATGTTACGTGGCCATTGTGGCCGGGTACAACTTACCCGCGCGCTCTTTGCAGACGTGTATACTCCAATGTAGCCGCAGTGACACCAAATAGAGTAGTTGATTCGTTTAAAGAGGTCTACCACCGCAGCTACTGTGAGTGGCAATGTACGCGCGCATTTTGTTTTAAAGTTATTACGGTTTTAAAATCCGTCGGGTATTAGATACCCGGCCACAATGACGCTGGGTTAAAAACAGCACTCCAAAGAAAAGATGCCGGTAATGTGCATTATGAAGGACATCATACTGCTTCTTGATAATGCCAGGCTGCATGCTGCTTTAAGGATTCATCAGAAAATCAGAGAGCTATCCTGGGAAATTCTATCATATCCCCCTATACTCCCCGGACCTAGCATCCTCAGATTATCACTTGTTTCTGTTCTTGCAAGAAAGTTTGCAGAGCAAATTTAAGAACAAAGAATATATCAGATAAGCACTGGTTCATTATTGGGCTCTAGAAATAAGACATTTTTTTAAAAAAAGGATGTACAAACTGCCATCATATTCACTAGAAATCATAAATTAATATTATTCAGGGTATGATTATTTATTATATAGAAAAATTTATTCTTTTATTCTAAAATGGACAGAACTTTCCAGTAGACCTAGTATTTATTGACATTTATTTGTATGCAAGTTACAATCTTATTATAGTTTCAGATTTTACTTCATATCTTTGGCCTGATATTATAAAATATATGAATGTATTCAATCCAGTAAAAATTTATCAGAAAACTGTTTATCGATTTATAACAAATTGCACATTTATGTTGTAATGCAGTTTTAGAACCAGGAACAAAAGCATGGAAAGAACTTAAAGAATATTTTGGTGATACAGTATTGCACAATGATGGAAAGGTAAACAGATTAAGGCTTGGTGAAATAGTTTTTAACGATGTAGAAAAACGTCGTAAACTGAATGCCATAGCACATCCAAGAATACAGAGAGCAATGATAGGTATGGCTATGGTGTATTTTTTCTCAGGTTATAATTATGTAGTCATGGAAGTGCCATTACTCTTTGAAACAAGAAAAATGCTTACATTCATGCATAAAATAATAACAGTTGTTTGGTAAGTCCTTTGACTGAATTCATATTATTTTGTAATTTTTATTGTAGTTAAGGGTTGTAAGAATGGTAAGTTTAAAAAACACTATATTATAATAAAGGCCCTAATCAAATCTATCTACCAAATGATAACATATTCAGTGGGCATGATAATTGATAAGTTCCAAAAAAATATTAATTGGTCTCAGAGTTGTTGAAAGACTATCTCTTTAGCTTACTTATCATTTTAACTATTAATAGTAAGCATCTTAATACATTATTATTATTATTTTATTCTGAATTTTAAACAATAATTATTAATCAGTACCAAATATATAATAATTATTTAAAAATTTATTATTTGTTTTAGTGAAGACCATCAACAGATTATGAGGTTATGCAAACGAAATGACTTTTCTGAAACTGTTGCTAAAAAGCGAATAAATTGTCAATTGCCATTGGTATATAAAGTAGCTCAATCTCATTTTGTAATAGATAACTCTGGAGATATAGCAAATACAATAGAACAAACTGAATGTATTATAAGGACATTGAAAAATTCCAAGTTTACCTGGTAATTATTTATATACATTTATGTATTTTTATACATTTTCTAGCAATGATTTAATTTTATATTGTCTTATACCAAAATCAATTCATGCAACACAAATTTACAAAATGATCACTAAAAGCTATTCCCCTATCTTGAATGATATTTTTTTATTTAATGTGATCATCATGCAAAGAGTATGATTTGCATATATGGATTATATTAAATTTTATAGCAATCTTCATTTTTAAATTTTCTTCTTTGTTTTGAAACGATAGCTATGCTTCAAATCTATTAATCATAACATGTTTTATTTTTCTATTTCAGGTACTTCCGGGCAATATTATTGATAGCATTCTTGTCTTTAGCATTTGGTGCAATACATGTATTCAAGATTTTTTTTTAGTATAAGATAGTGCTATTTATAATGAAGAAATAAAGGTTTTTACTTTAACTCGACATTAAAGTTATTAGATTTTTCACATTTTTATTTTTATCAATTATAGAAAGATTGTTACTTCATCAAGAAGATGATCTGTGGAGAGCGGCTGGCAGAAACTGAATGTGTGAAGCTGAGAGTGAGGCCAAGCACTTGTTTTTAAATCTGTTCAATCTAGGACAGTTAGGCTTTTACGATTCTTACAAGTCTTGTCTAATAGTGGACTACCTGCTATAAAAAAAAGGTTCCCATCATCTTAATGGTTGATAATCTATCACCTTAGATTTAATCATTAACAGTCAGGTGAGAAAAATATAATTACTAATGGTAGAAAGTGTAATAACTAGATATGATCTAGTTATTATATTATGTACAACGTTCCGGGCCTAAATATTGAAAAAAGAAATGATGGCCAATGTTTTAATGTACGTCAGAAGGGTGGCCAACCGAGCTAAAATAAGCTAACTGAGCTATTTGGTCTCTTCCAAAGACTATAAATACTTTTAAGGGACTATTATAGTTTTTCAAGAAGCTGAGGTAGTTGAAATATCAACTATTGTTTCAGCAATCATCAAATTGGAAAATATTGACATCGAGTTGCGAAAACAAGCCATATCATCCTCTTCTTTCCTTACGGTTGTGTCCATTAAAAAGTTAGCTGCTACGTCAATCACCGTTATTGACAATGACCTTTCCATTGAAACTGCGTCAGTCTTCGATGCCTGACGAATAAAAAATAAAGTTTTTAGTATTAAAATTTTTGATGCACACTTTATGTTTTACTAAGATAAGATTCAATGGCTCTAAAATGTTTATACGACTATATCGAGTCAGTTTGAGTTTTAAAAATATGTTTGGAGATTTAAAAGTAAGTAATACAACATTACTGCAATACGCACTTATAAGCAGCGCGTCGCCTGAATGAGATTTCCTGGTAAATGTGCGTCATACCGTGGTAACGTGTTAATTATCTAGTAAACATATCATACTTAATCTATAAATGTCACGTTATTTTACTCAAATCCGATGAACAACTATCTTAAACATTGTTCTGTTACAAAAATATGCTCATTTGCGTGTAATGGAATTACAATTTTCTTGTCAAATAAGAAACTGTCATTGTTTACTAGTTAGGTTTGTGAAATGTATCAATATAGGATTAACTAAATTTTTTGTATCCTTGAGTTATATTAGTTTATGCTCAAAGTGTATCTCAAAGCAATTACCGATGAGTTCTTTAAATTAAAAATTTGTAAAAATAAGAGTTGCAATTATAAAATTGGTAAATTTATTCTTATGAAAGTTCAGACGTTTCTGGGCCAAAGTCAAAAATGTGTAGTCAATAAGTGGCTTCTTCAAGTAATAATAAGACATAGATAGTAACATTAAACGTTAAAAATAAAATATGGCACACTTCAGTAGACGTGATATAACGTATAGTGCATTGGACAATGAAATGACTCCACCACTGGCGAGATCGGGAGACACTACTAATGCTGCACCTACTATGATCGCTGTAGACCATGAACATGATGATTCTACTAACGTTATTATTCATAAAGTCCCAAAAAATAAGGGTAAGTATTGTTTATATTTATGTAATCATCCTAGGAGGCAGAATTAGGATTTCAATCTTAGCTACTTCTTTCAAACAAGGAATGTTGGACCTATATGAATACAATTATGTTCGAATATTCCTTGTTTGGAAGTAGTAATTAGGTTTAAAGTAAATTTTCGTAAAGGTAATAAATTTTATTTTTAAGCTTGAACTGTAACTAAAATTTGGTGTTTGTTATTAAGAAATAAATTGGATAAATAAAGGATTGATTTATGGTATTAACTTTTTTCTTGTGAAATAGTTAAAAAATGGAAGTGTTATAAAACTAATGTTGCTTATCTAAATGTAATAAAATAAAACAAAAGATATTTTTTAAATTAATATTTTGTTTGTTATAAAAATTATGAACCTTTTATAGTATTGATAAACAATTGACATTAATTTAATGCTAATAATTTTCTTCCAGGTGGATGGACACATATTGAAGATTTAGACTCATTTTTTACAAGAATGTATAAATACTATGTTCGTGGTGGTTTTTATCCAATGATAATGTCAGATTTATTTTATTTACTCCAATTTTTATTCATTGTGTGGTTCTCAACATTTTTAGTGCATTGTGTAGACTATCCAAAGTTGTTTAGAAATGATCCAAATGCAAACAGAAGTGAGAAACTTAGCCTTAATGATGTTATTTATCCAACATCTGTGTGTGTAGATAGAATATCATGGAAATGGTATGTAAAATCTGACTAAATAAAACCATATTATGCTTATTTTATTAAAAAGTGCTTAGCTTAACTTAATCTCTATTTTGATGCTTACACTTCTAAAAGGTTAAGGGGACATAACTGACTACTTTACAAAAGTAATGAATTTTAAAATGGATATTTATACACATAATAGTTCACTGCTGGATGTAGTCACAGCTATTAATTGAGGCTATTAGTCCAATCTATGTCTATTAGCCACAATTCCATTACCATTTCGTACTATTTCACCATCCCTGCTCTAAAATCTCACGTGTCAGTTTGTATTAGTTGCTCACATGTTAATGTCCATGTCAGTGCTCTTTGTAGTTATATTTAAGTAATGAATTTGCCAAATTTAGTATGTGGCTTCTTCCAATCAAAAAGAATAGCTACAGATAGCAAGAGTGGATAGTGTAAGTAGTGGATGTTTGAAGCTGGTGAAGCCAATATAATATGTATACATTCAGCAAAAACTAGGGGATATTTTATATCACTTGCTTATTGTATAATTTTACAATATATATTTATAGTTATTAAGGAATTCTAATTATTTGGTTCCAGGTGGTGTGTTGTCGCATTATGTGCAATAATTTGGTTAATGATTTTATTTTCATCACTGTATCATTTATATTATGCATATGATACAAAGTTATTTTATAACAGTGCACTTAAAATCAATGAGGCAAGTTAAAGTATAACATTGACTTTTTTATATTTGTCTTTAAATTTGTTTTAAGGTTGGTTTTACTTTTTTGAATGGTGTTGGTCCCATATTTATAATTATTGACCTTTTGTTTTACAGTGTGATTTAGCGTGGATAAATTGGTCTACAGTTCAAGACAGAGTGAGAGAAGCACAGCCAGAGCATCATATGTGTGTACATAAACAAGAGATCAATGAGTTAGATATTTATCATAGAATACTAAGGTTATGTGCTTGTTTACAGTTTACTTTTGAGTTTAATTTTCTTTTTTAGTTATCTATCACTTACTTCTATTTCATAATTATATATATATATATATATATATATACATACATATATATATATATATATATATATATATATATATATATATATATATATATACATATACATATATATATATTTTCATTTAAATTTTGTTGTAAAACTATATTTTAAGAATATTTGAATGATATTTTAGGTTTAATAACTACATGGTAGCAATGGTGAACAAGAATTTACTTCCATTACAAATACATGTCCCTTGTGTGGGAGATTTCCATTACTTGTCAAGAGGTTTAAAATGGAATCTGAAATTCCTTTTATTTTGTAAGCATAACTTACTATGTTTTCATTTCATTTTGGAAATAATTATGTATTGCAATTTTTTATAAAGCTATAATATTATACACAGCTAGTCCATGGAGCCCATGGGAGAATTGCTGGCAACTTCGTGAATGTTACAAGGATAATTCGAAGAGAATGATTCTCGCCAGACAACTTGATAGACAAATATTGCTTTTGGCACTTATTAATCTCCTTTTGGCGCCTCTCATACAAGCTTGGCAGGTTCTTTACTTCTTCTTCAATTATGCAGAGGTTTGTATTGTTATTTAAAATAAAATAAAAGATAGCTATGACAAAAAGTGCAAAATAAGTTTTAAGTTATAAGACATATATCATACCTAGTGCCTAGTAAAATAGTTGCTTCTTGCTCCCTGAAACTTAAATAAAAATTTTGAAAATTTTCTTTACACAATTATAGATGTATTGGCAACAATATAATTTGAGCGAATGACAATATTAATTATTAAAGACTAAACAGGTATAAAAAATTCTCTGGATGGGGATCAAGTTTACTCCTTAATAAAATGTTGGATAATGTTGTCTGATACCACTAAGGGCCTAATAATATGCATCCACGCGGTTTCGGCCTCTGTAATCTGAGATTACACGAGATCATATGCATCGAATTATTTGAACAGCGACCCAGTCCCCGGTTGCGTGACTCGGCCGCTCGCAGCAGCGGCGAATTTGTACCTGTTTAGTACCGTCCCACGGCCATTTAATACAATATTTTTCGCGGCCGCGCCGCTTCACCAGTTAAGGCCCTAAAATTTTAGTCATTCACTCGTACACCTAAGGGATCGCTTACTGCCAATTAAGAAACACTACACTTTAAAATTGTTTTTAAAACATTTTACATTTAACTTCAACTTGGAGAAACAAATTGCTGGCGATTTGGTACGTTAAGTGCTGTTTGCGTCCGTCGCTTGTAAAATAAATTTCAATTTTCAACAAAATTATTTCATTTATTAGCGGTAAAACGGCGAAAACGGCGTTAAAACGGCGATAGTTTTCCGTAATTGCCTACATTGCGGAGAACTAGCACTGAGCATTTTTTATAGCATATAAGTGATTTTTAATAGATATGCACTTGAATAATGTTATAAAGTGTTTTAATACAAATAACTTTGCTGGGTATAACATATATTATTTTCCAAAGTGTTTAGGTATGGAATGCGCAGGTTTTAAGTTGGCGCAGCGCACATTAAATGTTTATATTTAAGCTCTCTGCACAATAACATCAGCATATGGTCTATGCATAGTGACATATATTAAATTTTTTCTTATACCAATGCCCATTTGTTATCAAAGCTGATTACTAAGTAAATTCTCCCAAGGTTATACGTATTGTTTGCTTTTTGTAAGAGAAACGTTATGTATATGTTTGTGCTTGATGTGCTTATTAATAACACTATAATGTATATCAGCATCAATGCTACTCTAAAGTTAGTTATATTTCCACATTTTAATGTTTCTATTTTTTTAATTTACTTATAATATGCTATAAAACATATAAATTATTGTGTACAAGTGTTGCAGGTTTTACATTGAACAACAGGGCCTATTGTTTTAGAGGTTTTCGTAACATCTTAGATTAGCCAAACTTAATTAAACAATTACTGAAAATAGAGTTGTTTTTGGGTTACCTTTAATATTAATTACATTTCACAGCGTTTTTAGTCATACAATGGAGAGTTATAGAACTCAATTTTTGCGAAACATATTTTTAGCTTGCTTGCGATTAGTTGTTTTACATATAATAATTAATATTACATGTAGTTAATAAAGCGGTCACCAGCATCTTTGGGATTACGTACATGGTCGCTGTATGCCCGAGTAACGCTACGACATTTTAATGAGTTGGAACACGAGCTTCGAGATCGACTGAATCGTGCACACAAGCCTGCAACCAAATATCTCGCTAGTTTCTCTTCGCCTATTACAACAGTAATCGCAAAGTAAGTTAAAAGTTTCTCTATATTTGTATCTGTTTAATTTTTAAGGTGGTGAAAATAATATAACTTTTAGTGCAGGTAGACTTTAAGAGCGGTTATACAATTATTTTATTCCAATTAGTGTACATTTGAGATAATTTTTGTAATAGAACTCAAAATTGCGCTTACACACTAGCGTTTACGCTGCGTAGACCCATTGTGACCCAGATTACTATAACATAAACATAAAATATAAATCTTTGCATTGCCATATGCTTAAAATCATTATTATTTTAAAAGAAATATAAATAAAAAATAAATTATGAAAATATCATAGTTGTCAATAAAAATAAATTTATTAGTTACGTTAAATTACCACTAATTAGCAAAATATTCTTTTAACCCTCAGGTACGAAAAAATATAAACTATTGCTGCAAGTGTAAGACACAATGACATTAGTAGTTTAAAAAAGTAACTTTCAATGCTTCAACAAGCTTTGTTTTAGATCAGCATTGTAATCGTCGTTGGCACGTAGCCATTCGTTTCCGTGTATAAGCCGAGGCGTGTTAAGCTCAAACTATATTTTTTACTCCCCCATTCATTTGGTGTAGGTCACGCTGCGAAGGTCATCTCTAGATAGATATTCTTTGAATCCGTTGAAAAATGGAAATTTTCATCCTTTTATTGTTATCGTTTTACTTTTGGACAGATACTTCGTTTTTGACGATTTTAAAGTAAAAAACTGCGTTTAAATTTGTTTAGTGTGATACAAGATACATTGCATAGTATGATATAATAAGATTCATGAATAATATTAATTTAAAAAAGATTAATCAATAATTATTTTATAAATTATTAATGATAATAATTATTTATATAATATTATAATAAACAATCTATGATATAAATAATCGCTTATAAGGATTTTTAACCAACTCATTTTACAGTTAGATATTATAACATTAATATTACTGTATTATTTTTAAACGGTGCACATTGTATTCTATTTGGCGTCGATCCCATTTCTAATAATCAGCAACTAAAAAACATAGCAGACGCTTGTTTCTATTTTTGCAACTACAAAAAACAAGGCAAATAAAGTGATTATATAGTGAGTATATACAACGTAAGACATAAATAGTTTGTGAAAATAATTTGGTCAATAATATAAAATTTTTGATGAAATAATAGTGCAACTAAAGTATTTATTTTATCCTATATAAACTACGCACCTGCAGTATCGCAAATGTTTATCGGCAGCTGATTTTGCTTACCTTCAAAAGTCCCGCTAGCTTTTTTGTCTATCTCTTCCATAAAAAAAATATGATCGATAAAAATTATTTAAAAAATGGATTTGATGTGAAACCAACGAGCCTAGAGCGGTTTTGATTCTCTAACTAATACTACGTATATAACCTACTTAGTGCTATAAATATATTTTTCTTTGTTCTTCGAATATCAAGATAAGACAAACAACCCATTGGTAACAATGAAATGAATCGGTTGCAACAATTTTAAACGATAGAACATTATTTTTTAAAGATATTATACTATGTTATATAAACTAGCATGGTGTAGTTTTTCTTTAAGTCGTCTTTAATTTTTTTAATTTAAGTTACTTTGAGAAATTATATAGGTATAAAATACAAGTTAACATAAATAAACTTATTTGGCTCGTCGCACTTATTTTAACCTAAAAGAGGTAAAATGACTGCATTGAAGAGAAAATGGTGACGATGGCTATGATGTCCTGCTGCCAAAAATAGGGATATATGGGAAAGAATTGAAGCCAAAATTTATCCTGTTGTAGTGCCAGTGGAAGAAGAAGAATGATAACCTAATATTTATTTCCAGGAATGTGGTGTTTTTATCCGCTAGTGTTCTTGGTGTCCTAGTAGTACTTTCAGTGTATGACGAAGACGTTCTCACAGTCGAACATGTCCTTACTATTATTACTATACTCGGGTGCGTGCTAGCTGGTGCAAGGTAAGTGCGTTTTAACCATATGATGAATATCTTAGCTTATATTCTTAAAGAAGTTACTTTAATATTTTTAATATAATTTAAATTTAAAGTCATACTTCAAATTAAAATTTATTCCGTTCATACTATTAATTTTTATATGAAACTATTTCTTCACATAATTATTTCGCTTCTAAGATCAATGATTGAAGAACACTGTACCCAATTTTTGTCAAAATTTCTTTTTTACATTTCAATTCAATTAATTTCCTGTCCAGTGTGTTTTACTTCACGTTATTTTTATTTTTTCAGAGCTTTGATTGGAGAGGAAGAGCGTTTGGGTGGCGCTTGTACGGGTCCAGAACGTGGGGAGGAATTGTTTGTTCAAGTTCTTGGACACGTTCATTACTTGCCTGCGGCGTGGCGCGGACGAGCGCACACGAAAGATGTAGCTGCTCATTTTCAACAACTCTTCCAATTTCGAGCGGTATGTTTGTAATATAAATAACTTCATTAATATTTTGTTTTTGTATAACACCCTCTTGGAATGTTATTACAGGAGTATTTCTGTGTACGTTCGATATAGAATAATAAAAAGGATTAATGTAAAGTTATTTCAACGGGAAAGAGAATTGTTCCAAGCTTCTTAAATTTAAAATTAAGGCTTAAGAAGTAAATATTTTACCTGTTTTTTTGCAATTTTTGGTTGGATTGGTTGGCTAAAAAGCTTACGAAAGAATGAAGAAAGCTTCTAATATGTTTTTGTACCTTTTTTTTTTAAGATTAATTGAATTCGCTATACACACTGGTCTATCACGACCCATATTGAATTCTGCTGCTATTTCTGGTCCAGTTAATCTCGTTTGCTTTTTCTAACTATATTTAAATCTTTACTCGAAGTTGTGGCTCTAGGTCTGCCTGGGTGAAGATTGGTGCAAATTGTTTCTTTAGATGAACATTTTTAATCAATATAATCAACAGTTTGTCTTGGTATCTTCGGCAGTCTTGAAATCTCACGATTACTTTTACCGGATTTATGAATGACGATTATTATGCTTCTGAACTCTTAGGAATGTTTCTTAGTATAAACCATTTTCTTCAGGAATCAAAACACAGAAGTGAAAAACAAAGGTCATTTATTAGATTTTTATTATTATAGTTTAAACGTTGAGATACGGAGAGCGTGTTTTTTGGTCAAATGACATCAGTTAACTATCGTCTTAATATTTCTAGTAGTTTTTCTACATTTTAGTTTTGTTTATTTCTCAATAACTTAATTAAAACAAATTAGCACGACGACTAGAGGAGACGTTGATTGTCTATTTTTTATTGTTTTCATTTACACATATTTTTCTATCAAGTGTATACCGCCACTGATACTCAATTCACGTTATTCTCTTGTCCATAGAAAGTAGCACAATCCAGAGAAAAATACTCAGCCGTAAAAAATTAAAATGTGTTGTGTGCGGCCCGGTATCATTTGTGGCACGGTACAGATCCGCGGCCCAGGGTTGGGGACTACTGTATTAAGTTAATTATTATTATTTTTGTTCAGGTGTACATTTTGTTCGAGTTGCTGAGTCCCCTTCTTTGCCCTTTGGTGCTTTTGTCGCTACGGCCGCGGGCCCTGGACATTGTAGACTTTTATCGTAATTTTACCGTCAGCGTGCTCGGCATCGGAGATGTCTGCTCATTTGCTCAGGTAACAGTTTTATATCATATGCTTTATGTAATATTATTTAATTTGAATCAAATTGAATTACTCTGTTATATTAATATAGAGAAGTATGATGAGTAAAAGTATTACTATTTATTTTTGTCTTCTGTCTCCCCTACTCTTGCTCTTAAGACACAGCATAAGGCGTCGGCTTTAAATCTAAAAGTTTTGTTTGTCACTGTCAATAGTGCCTAGAGTGTCTGTTTTTAAGATCACGATATACACAGAATATCATATTTTCTGGAATATTAAAACATTACTTTTTATTTTTACTTTTTAACAGGTAACCGGTATGTGTCGCAATGGTCTTAAATGAAAAACAATGTTCTTATTTGTATATAATTCATGATAAGCCGTTGAACTGTCCTGGAAATAAGTACCATTTACAATACTGTTGTAAAGTGCTAATTCAATAACCTTCGTGGTTGTGCCAACAATAAATTGCTATAATTTATTCTCTCCAAAATGTGATCTGGAAATCTCTTCTGTGGTGATCTGTAAACCTTTTATGTAGTAAATTTCACGTACAAACAGTATGTGAAATTTCTCTCTCTACCCTCTGTCCCATGTCTGAGGATCGTGGTCATCAGCAGTGAGTCCGCACTTTGAACGAATTATCTATCTCCAACGGCATCTGACCATCGCCGGGTTAACTATATTCTAGAACTTGGTAGCAGATGATTTCTTTGATTTGGTTTATTGATCGGGTTGGTGATTGGCCTCGTGACCGTTTCATGTTTTGTGTTAAATATATTTCAATTAAAGATCGGTTCAGTGGTGGTGCCCCTGCCCACGAAGACGGTGGTTGCGGGTTCGATCTCCGCATTGGAATAAATATATGTATGGCCTACACATATTTATTCCCAATCTGGTAACCCCGTCAATCTGCTTTGGACAAGCGTGGTTGGTTTATGTCCGTTCCTCTAGAAAGGGAGAGGCCCGTGCTCCGCCCGATATGTATGGGCTGTGAAAAAAATACATGATTTTACACATTGTTATCAAAAAGTTAGTGTCATGTTACTTTAAAGTTCGTTCCTCCTTTCAGTTGGATATCCGGCGTCATGGTCATCCAGATTGGCAAATGCCTGGTAAATACGGTGACAAAGCTGTGGGTAAGTTTTGCTTAAAATATACAATACTAGCTGACTCGGCAAACTTCGTACCGCCTCAGAATCAATAAATAAAAAAGCTGAACGATAATTGCAGAATGTTTCAACTTTAGTAAAAAATGTGGTGATTGATTCGAAGATGTTAATGCTGGTAGCCTATTGGCTTTAACAGCTTTATCGATTTCAGGGCCCGCGGGCTGAAAGCCCGCGGGCTAGTAAAATATAATTGGGAATCTGCGCAAATCGCAGACTCCATCGGCCTGATGCCGTGTCGGAGGTAAAAAATGTGGTCAAAACTTAAATATCGTTAATTAAGTTTTATTATTATTATATATTACACTTAATGTTACTTAACAATAGTCACGTCACAACGATCAAATATTTGACAGGTAGGAATAGTTTCTAATGGAAAACGAAATTGTTGCTTTTACTATATTCCTAATATTTTTATCATATTTACTCACCTTTTAAACCTTCCCTGGACTTCCAAAAATAATTCAAAATCAAAATTAGCCAAATCAGTCCAGCCGCTCTCGAGTTTTAGCGAGATTAACGAACACCAATTGATTTTTATATATATAGAATAGATGAATTCTTCCAGTGAATTTCGTTTTACCTACAATTTATTTTTCAGTTCAAATTAATGAAAATGATATCTTCTGGTATAGTATTATACTTAGGTATGCACTTTTCAAACTTTTCAAAATCACATAAAAGAAACGTTCGTTAGACGATAAAGCCGTCATAAACGCCATCTATTGAAAGTAATTGGAAGTAAAAGGAAGAAAAATAATTTTTCATTTTTCAAGCTTTTTTTCTGTTTTCCTGTAATTTTTTATTCGTAAACTTCCCTGTAGTATACAACAAAATAAAAAAATATTCGAATCTGTCGAGCCGTTTTTGAGTTTTAGCGAGACTAACAAAATAGCTTTTCATATACCTATATCTCCATATACCTATATAGCTCAGATATACCTTTTTTATATTACCAACATCATGGGAAATTCATTTAAAAAAACTGAAACCATCTTATAAAGAACGGAGTACCTTGGTGCATTTTACCATATACATTATTCTAATATGAAAGACGTTTATTATTCTTTACCAACATAACATCCATACAAATTTAATTTTTGTACAAATAAATAGTTTTTAATACCTCGTTTTGAATAAGTAGGTACTCTAAATAAGTCGAATGTACAAAGATGAGTGAGAGTTGAAGTTGTTGAAGTTGAGATCATACAGCACTTAAATGCCTAAGACGGGCACATTGTGGTAGTTACAATTTGAAACAATTACTAAAAGAAGAGGGATATTAGGAAATTCGTCAATCAATTGCATTTAATTTGTTTTGAAAATTATATATGTATCATTAATATATGTATATAAGACAAAGAATATATTTGAAGGTTCATTCAAAAATGATAATATATGTTATTTAACGCATTGTCACTAATATTAAATAGAACCTTGAAGTTATTTAACATCAAAATCATCTGTTTATACATTTGAAAAAACTAGCATTTAACTGGAGCTCGATCTGATTTAAACAGGGCTCCGGCCCTAATAATGATGGGTTAACTAGACCTTCCATCCATTTAGCCTTAAATTCTACAGGCAACGCCAAAGTAGGAAGACTAGTTTTCATGTCAGTCTTAAATATCAAATTAAACGACAAATATAAAGAACAGGAATGTATTAAGCTATTAATTCAGTTATGAATTTGGTATTTTTATTTTATTTTATTTATTCAGGATGTAACACTCAATACAATCAAGGCGAAGGCGGTAAAACAGAACTTTCGTTAGTGGCGTTTTCATGTCGACACCCAGGATGGCTACCCGTGGGAATCGCTCAGAGACAGTTCCTTAAATCTTTGCGACAAAGCATGCACCATGCGATACCAACAAACAATGCGCTAGTAAGTAATATACAAATATATGCAGCAATGGTTCAGTTGTTAAGCATTGCGCTTACAATCGTAGATCGTGGGTTCGTATCTTTCATTATACTATTGATGTGAACCATATTTATAACGTCAACTCTAATAATATCAAAAATTAATGTAAGATTGTAATAACTCACTGAGACTGCGAAACATTACACTGGCAGTATATTTAAAATTAAAAAAGATTAAGAGTCGGTAGAGGAAGACCACGAAAAACATACCTTGACCAAATTGCTGAAGTATTTAAGAAAGGCCAGGTCAAGAGTACCGTTAACCGGCGGGCTTGCATGAGGAGAATAATGAGTGTGGAGGAAGCAAGTGAAGTATGCCGAGATCGTAGCAGATGGAGATCTGGATAAATATTAAGAACTGTAATAACTTTTTCTTAGAAATCTTTGGTAATATTCCTATTAACTCCAATCTAACAAATATATTTATGAAGTTGGTATTGCATGCAAGAATAGAAGTGATTATTTTTTATGGAAAAGCAACAAGCGTATCGCCTGATATAAAGCAATAAACACTGTTGATAGTCGCCTGCAACACCATAGGCATTGCAAAAACACTGCCGGCCATTCAGAAATATGAAGACTTGTTTTTTTAAGGGTCCGATGTCATAACGGTTAGGTAGGTAGGTAAGGTAGCTGTTTTCATAGACGTGCGGTGAAAATATTGCAAAGCAAAAATAAGACGATAAGAAACAAAGCTATCATTTCAAAAGTAGTAAACTATATATAAATAGATTGATGAGGAACGGTTTTTATAGGCCTATAAGTTAAATAGAATTAATATAAAATAATCAAGTTTTTTATTACTGAAACTACTTCATGTTATAGAACAAAACAATGCTTGGCTCCTACATACAGCAGAGTATATTTGGAACAAACACACCACTGCCTGCGGTACTCTCGTATTATCAACAACAGAAAGCACCCTACAGACTTCCCGTAAGTATCTACTATTACACCTCTGTTATATTAAAATAGAGTTTTAATATACAGCGGTAATAGTAATTTCGTCAAAAGGGCTGCTAAATACGTCACGCTGAATTTTACCCTTTGGACCCCGTTGTTACACTGCGTTGCACTTTTTGCGTCCTCCGCTATAGATGAGATAGAACCTTCCTTTGCTGCAACATAATTTATATGGACTCATAAAACATATTTTAAATTATTTATTTCTTCAATCATAAAATATAATAAAAAAAATATGTCTAAATAATTATAACAAATTATTAGTTATTGTGACGAAAATTTATATGTAAATTTATGTATGTACATATTTACGAATACGAAATAAATGCTCTTTTATGGTAAAAGAAAAAATAAAAAAGCTAATAAATTAAGTAGAATTATGTGACCAACTACAAACGTTACATTTCCTTATACCCGCCTGGCCCCATCGTCACATTGTGTGCGAACGTAATTTATGAACGGCCCCAAAATATTAAATTTATTTAACATTTTGTTACACCTTGAAAGTAACTGAATTATATCGATATTTCGTGTTCGCGCCTGTGAGGTATCTAAAAATATTATTTTTAACAGCATAAGTAGCAGAAGTAAGTTTGTAGGCTAAACGAATTGAAGAAATAAAATAAATTGGGTACGCAAAAGCAATGTTTCCCATAATTTTTTCACTTCTTGCGCGATGCAAAAGTGTATGGAAGCAAAAATGTTCAAAATAGGTAAAAGTACGCAAATGGGGATTAAAAAGCCTTTTGTGCGGAGAAATACAAAAACGGCTGCGCAAATTTCGAATAATTAGTGCACACGCAGCGAAGAGGGAATTTTGTGCAAAAGCATCCTATTTATGTAAATAAAATCATTATATAAAAAGTATTTTTATATGTTTTTATTTACGTTAACATTTGAAATAACTCATCAGGCTATAAAACAATGTGGCACATATCCCAAAAGCAATTAAAAGCAAAATAATATAAAAATGATATTTTAGTAGTGTAGCCATGAACGTTTATGTAGTTCTGCACAATTCCAATCTCATAGGAATCAAAAGTTTTTGTAAATAATAGGATTAATAATATTAATGCTATTTTGCATGCCAATATCTGTTATGTATTGAAAAACATATCTTAGCTCATATGAAAGTTCTTAAAATGATAAAACCTATGAGTAAGAGAGAAAAAATATCTATGAGTGTAAAGTTTGGAAGGCCATAACAACTGAAGTTGATGACATATTTTATAGGATATGGATGAAACGAGTGACGAAGAGGAAAGCCCATCAGGCGCCGCTTCTCGCAATGTATCCGGTGTAGCAGGCATCACAGGCGTGGGTGCGTTCAATCCAAACGCACTGCTTCTATCTAACACTCCTGACAATACGCGAGATATGTCCGTCAGCACGCTGCACCTTTATGATCTGCATCTTTCACAGGTAAGCTCTTATATAATGTTTTTTTTTTTGTATTTGACAGTGAGACTTTTCTGTATTCACCCCACTGCTGTGTCGCGAATCCAATCCGAATTACTAGGTTGTAAAAGGCTGTAAATTATGCTGTTATTGAAACAAATTTTTATTTATAATGATATTGTTACTCCCTTGACAAGTGCCTTTTAAGGGTTTTACAATTTGGCTTTCACGAACGATTCAAATCTAGAAATCAGCACCAAAATCATATATGACTTGTTGTCGTGGTGTTTATGAAACGTAAATCAAAAATTTGGTTTTAAAATTTATTGATGGTTATTTATTTAAATTAATTAATTGATGGTAAGCGATTATCTCCGTTATGAACAATGCAGGACACTGCATATGCATTGCCTTTCGTGTGAAAGGATATGAATAAATGAAGAGGAAGAAGAATTTGATAGAAGAGGAAAAACAAAGTAAAGGAAGGAGAAGAAAAAAAAGGAGTAAGGGAAAGAATTTGGTCCTCGGGTTCCTTGTACTCACCCTACGAAAGGTAGTCAGCATATATCTGACTACCTTTCATTTAACACGTTCAATGCCACTGCGATTTTGCATTTTGCCTACCCCGTAATTTTTAACAGTATCTACGGTTATAGGTTTTGGAAATGTTACCGAAAAATACTGAAATCGCCACACTTGTGGTGACACTGAACGTGTTAATGATGTATGATGTTAACGATGCTGATATTCTATGAGGGGTTGTGTTGGATATTTTGAAACGTTTCTTGCTCCTCACATTTATCAAACTCTTGTTATAGGCTGGACAAAATGTATCTTCTTGTTGCACTAACAACTGCAGCGAGCGTAATCTACGGGAGAGTCGTTGGGCCAGCAGTGAAGAAACACCTCTTTTACATCGTCCATAACACTGGTACTTTGCCTCGCCCTGCGTTGAAATGCTTCCTGTTTGGATCTAGACATTCATACATAAAACGACTCGTTAAATTTTGTCATCTATTACCCTACTTTTATATGCCAAAAAATATTGCACGTATTATTTTTATATTCCCAAATATATGATTTTCCTCTTTGTTTTTATTATTATCAGTAGTGCACAGATATTTCGTTGAATAGTTGAAAATATGATAAATTGGATTGTAACTCTTGATTCTGTATCCTCACCGTGTTGAACATTTGACATTGGGGTGTTCAATGATTTTGAATCGCTGTGATTTTTATCCAACGAAAAAGGTTAGTGACATTGATGGAAGTAAACTTTCTGGGCTGCTTTTTTTGTGACTCGTGTGAATATAGAAATATTTTTTTTCAACATTGTGATCTTAAATCTTAAAATTATTATATATAAGTGAACGCTAACGATATTGCGATTTGTGATGTTATCAGCAAGCTAAAAAGCAGTATGGCTCTTGTGTAAACTATGTACACATAGCTTATTACTTGTGAAAATCCTGTTATGGTGCCTCCTTGGTATTCTGCCTAACACACCCAATATAAATGCACATTTATTATTTGTTGAAACGAATATATGACTGTCACAAAATTTTCTGTGGTCTCATTTGTTGGAGATTCTAAGTTAAATTCTAATTATATGTTACATTGGTTTGAGATTCTAAGATATCAAAATCATTTCAGCCTAAATGGTTGGTTTATACGATCAAAATCATTTCAGCCTAAATGGCTGTGGCTTTGTTCAGTGATTTGGATTTTCGGTACTAGTCTCGGAGTACATATAGATGGCAACTGTCAGTGACTATACCACCTATAATCACTCGCCTTATAGTGTCAGCCTAACTCTATAAGGCGAGTGACTAGGTGCATATTACTAGACATGATAGAAAAAGTGTTTATTTACTCTTTATTGTACAAAGATATTTATTAAATTTGTACACCATAAGTGGCAATGTGGAGCTTTTTTCATCTTGTTACACCTTAAGCAAATAAATAATTATTTTTATTATTAAAGAAAATGATTATACAGGATGCTCTTTTTATAAAAACAATGCAAAGATAAAGTTAATATTAAGAGAAAGAACGTTTGTTCTACAAGTTTTTATTTTAAAATATATAATCAAACATTTTAACTGAAGTCAACGGTTCGGTCCTCGGCAACATAAGGTAAAAAGATGACCTGTTTACAACGATCATGAATGAATAAACTGCACTATGCAACGGGTGCGGTTCATTGACGCACTTGAACTACATTTCTTATTTTTTATGAAATATATATCTTAAAAACGATATTATTTAAACTAAAAATTATTGTATTTCGAATTTTTTAAACTCATATGTGATTAATAAAGAAGTAGAAGGGTTTTAATGTTTTATTTGGAGAGTTCATTCATCATCTATTATTCAAATTCTCAACCAAAATCACCTCAAATGTGTTTAGAATGATTCAACACATACCATACGATAAAGTATAATGTAATATGTTATCCTAAATATAAATGAACAAAAAGTATAGTATAATACGTATATTTTTAGTACTTTTATGTTGTATATCCTATGTTTATATTTCAGTGCTTATTCTATTAATTTCCTTTTAAAAATCCAACTGAAAGTCCTATTAACATGAATAAGAGGAGCGTCATCCATGTTTGGGTGAAGTCCCCCCTCCCCCCAACGGAAGCATACCCGTCACCCAGATCTGGATGACGTGGCGACGAACGTGTTAAATGTTTGATGAATATTCGTCAAACTGGCATAGACTGCTGGAACGTATCTTGACCACCTCCAGGTATTCGGGACTAATTTAGTTGCCTGATAGAGGAAGTTTCTAGGTCGGTAGAGCAAGGAGCTGATCAACTTGATAGGCTTTAGAGCGCAATGTAAGTATAGAATTTAGTTGAAGCAAATGTTCTCACGAGGCTAGTAGCAAGTCGGCACTGAACATGATTATCATTGGACTGTCACGGTATTGATATCGTTTGAAACAGGCATAATAAGTAGCATTACTTAAAAAACTGCGATTCAATCGAAATATTACTTTGTAATACATAATACGTCGTAATACCCCATCAACACTGACTAGGAGTGTGCATGCAACTTGATTTTAATTTGGAACATCACAACACATACAGTGTTAATTAGTGCAGTGATGTATGTAAACAAGCTAGGGATTATATTTTACCTTTGAAAGTCTAATGAATATTTATAAAATTAGTAAATATTTATATGCGCTTGAAGTATATTTACTAAATAATCCATTTTGAATATTTTCTTATTTTACTATTTACCTATAAACCTGACAAATTTTTGAAATTAATAAAAATTATGATAAGATTTTTTCGGTACTGCCTATTAGATACCTAATAAATAATGTAACAAGCAATATTTTCATCGATTTTTGTAGCTCATAGTATAACTTATAACGCTAGTTTGTATTTTAAAGTCAAAGATTGTTAATTTATGCTTAACCACCTTTTAATATGGACGCATAATAAATATTCTTTGGCAATGTTCGCTCTTTTGAGCTATTGCGTAGTATATGAGTTTCATGTCTTGTTATTCAAAGTAAAATAACTGAGCAAATTAATTTAGGAAGCTTTATGATTTTTATAAGATTGTGTTAACCAATCGAATATATTATTATATTTGTTAAATAATTAATAATCTTTGACAAAGTTATCATGACTTATGCACCAATATGAATCTTATATAAAAATTGAAAAGCTATGTGATATTATATTTTTGACACATAGCATAAACTAGAATGTATTATTACCTATAATTATAATTCGTATTAACAAAGATTTGTCTAACACTTTTATTTTATAATTGATGTTGTTTGTTAAAATTACCCTCACAAAAACAATAAATAAAATTGAAATAAACTATTAAAAATATTAAATATAGCAATTTTCATATCTTTTTTAAACATTTCGGAAAAAAATCGAAAAATAAGAACTTTCAAAGTTAACTTACATTTACTTATTTTTATATGAACCTACTCCAGTGTCATTTAATGTTTTATGTATTGATATAATAGAAGGATAGGAACGATGCTGTTCTGAAATTAGTAACTGGACGCGTATCTATGTATATGTTTTTAGTTTGATTACATTTTTTGTTAATACCTTAACTATATAATTCTTTAAATAAATTATTACAGAAAACATAATTTTACATATAAGATCTTAAATTTAAACCGTCGTTTTGCAGACGAAATTATTCCATCTTGATGATCACTTAATTTAATGTGATATTTAAATAATTTTCATGTATTACCCTATAAAGTTTTTAAAGAAAAGGTATCAAGGTCATATTCAGTAACGGCATGGGACTTCAAATTTTGGACTCGCAGCGACTTACGGGCTGATCGATTGAAATTAATCTTGTGCAATATTCTGCGGTTTGTTAGATGGTACATGATCGCAACTTTTTCCAGAGACAAGGCTGTAGGCTCGATTTTAGATATATTGCATAAAAAAATGATCCTGTTGTTACTTGATATCGACCATAATGCCCTTCGGTTGTATTTTGAAAGAGCCGATAACGTTACTATAATATTTGCATAATTAGTTTGTTTAAATTAATGCAAGCTTCGACTTGCATGTCATCAGAACGTAATATCCTTTCTCGAATCGAATTGAATAGCTGACATATACTACGTGTGACATGATGCATAATACGCCAATCTTTCACTGTATCTTTTCCACAAATTAACAATGTTTTGTTCAATATGTTTCGATTAAGGCGGGAAATAAATCATGGCTTTTTAAGTTTAAAAGACAATCAAACATGAGCGGACGAACATTGAACATTAATAAAGCGCCTACCATTTAACCAAGATGTAAAGGGACATGCTTAAAGATACTTCTCGGTAATTTTACTTAGCACTGGTATACATGGTACATTTATGAGCCATCGATTAATTAAATAACTGAAATCTTTCATGTCCTTGTAAACGACCGTTGCTCATAGACGAAGTGCGGTCATAAAAAGGGATAAATGTCATCTTAGATGTGTTATGATGATGATGAATGTACGATTAAAGTTTTCCTTTCGTATCTTTTCGAATAAAAGTTGTAGCACTGCCTTATTATCAGGTTACATAACAGCTTTAATGTGAGCCAAATTATTGATTGTAAAATTGTAGTATTTTTTGTCCAAATTGATACATTTTACAAATTTGTTCTGTCTATAGAACATGTATCATAAAGCTAACGTAAAAGCCATAAAGCTACGGCATATAATTGGATGAAATAGTCAGTCTTTAATACATCTTACATTTATAGGCAGAGACCACAGATCTCCATCCGCCACGATCCAGGCAGAGTTTTTTTTATAGATGCAGAAAATTTTGAACCTAAACTACCAACCACGTTGACGTCGAACAAATGGGAAGGTGAAGACGAAGAAGACATCGTCAAGGTAACGTAAATGACTGCCAAGTGTTTATTTAGATTATATTTTGGCTATCATTCTTTTCGTTCAAAATGTTTTTCGCGTTCTCTACATAACCTCATTTCTGCCTACGTGTTGACGTCAGCTTAATTTGCAGGAAAGTTGGGAGGATGAAGAAGAAGAGAAAAAGGATGAAGAAAAAAAGGAATTACCCCCTCCGCCACCAAAACCGAAAAAGAAAATACACGATAAAATAGCGGAAAAAGAGGTAGGTAACCTCTGATAATTTATTTGTGTTAACAGATGCTAAATAAGGTCATAGGTTTAGTAGATAACCATAAGGAATGCCAGGAAAGAAACTTTTAATGACAATTTATAATATTGATAAATTGTCGATTATTATAATAGCAAAATAACTTACCACTGCTGTATTAATAAGTATTATTTTTATTTTAAATTTTTTTCTCTTTCTAATTTCATGAAATTTTTAATAATAATAATTAATGTTAAAATTTAATACCTTTGAACTTACATATGTCTATCAATATCTATATATAAGATTCAGGTTCTTATAATAATAACAAGAAAATATACTTTATAATTTAGCCCCTTACTAGATTTCATGTCAAGATTGCTGTAAACTAACACAGACACTTGGAACACATTGGCAAGCCATATTGACATTTGTAATGATGAAGACATCTGCAACGGAGGCTTTGCAAATGCATTGCTGGCCTTACATGGCACACATACACTTTTAAATACCCCTATGTCATATTTTTTGGGAACAACATAGGTGGTAGATAATGCCACAGTTGCACCATTTGTGGCTAAAACTGCAACTAGTTTGCTGCCACAAGAGTGCAACTGTGCTAATATATTATACTACCAGCTATCCAGTATTTCCCTGAAACCTTGTCTCCACCTTGCCATTTGTGTTATGATGTCATTTGGATGTGTAACTAATTTTCAATGTATCAAAAGATGTTTAATGCATTGTTAGGAACTCATGTTGTCATTTCTGTAAATGAATAGTTCTTTAATTTTAAATATTCAGAATCTAATTATTGTACAAGAAAATGTATATGCAACTTCAGCAATGTATTTAAGTATGTATGTTATTTGTTAATAAATTTAGAAACAACAACAATTAAAGATCTCTTATTAGCTACTAATTCTGTGTGAGATTAATGAATTTTTATTGTGTAACAAGGACTTAGTGGACGACTTCTATAAATAATATTATAATAAAATTACTCATAGACATCCTCTGCTAAGAGAAGTTTAGAGTTAGAAGTAAAGGTAGATGTTCTTAAAAATAAATTGAAGAATGATAATGACTAGTGTATTTTAATATTATAACACATTTCCAGCGCTTGGAGAGAGAAAAAGCAGAAAAGCTAGCTGCTGAAAAGGCTATGGAAGAACTCACTCCAGAACAGAAGCTCGCTGAGAAGCTTCGCCGACAGAAATTACAAGAAGAATCTGATTTACGACTTGCCATGGAGACATTTGGTAATTTTTTTATACTTTTTTCACACACACATTAGTTATATATATATTCTATTTAATTTTGTTCATACTTTGTATATTTCTCTGAAGCCTTGTATTAATTAACTAAGGGGAAATCAATATTTTTGATGACTTAACTGGTACGGTGACAAAATGAAATTGAATATATTTGGATTAAATGCGATCACCATTTCTTATACATTATTAAACAAAAATCAAAAGTTGGAATATGTTAACGATAATAATTCTTTCTTTTTATTTTCAGGCATATCAGAAGGTGGCGGTGGTAAAATAGACAGTTTCAATCCAACAAACAAGGAGGAATTCACAGAATTTGCCGAGTTGCTTAGTAAAAAGATTAACCTTTACAAAGGAAAAGAAGAATTTCCTGGATTCGTTGATGAACTTGTTAAAAGTATTATTGTTCAAAGTAAGTATTTTTGTGTTCATTAAAAAAGGTGACTGGAATGTTGATATATGCAAATCTAAAGAACATAATGCAAGTGACCTATAACCTGCTTCCTTTTCAATTTCTACTACTAGTATATATCTATATATATGTATGTATGTATGTATACACTCAAATACGTTTTTTTAAATTGTAGTACATGACAAGATGTTCATATAGTTTTTTTTTTTTTTCATAATATAGTAATTAAATTGAATTAATAGTAGGAATGGATTTAAAACATTTTTTTTAATATTACTTTTTTGTTCCGTTTTTTACATTGTGGCCATATGTACAAATCATGGTAAGAAGAATCTCTTGTTTCATATTCTCTCATACTTGCTCAATTATTTGTAATTTTATTTGTAATGTTTACATAACTTAATGATATTCACTGATCCAATATCCAATACAACGACATATTTTAAAACAATAAGTTATGTTTTGTAATGTATTGTTTTTTATTTAATTAAATTTAATTATTTAATTTTTGTTTCATATGTGAAAAAAAATCTCTTATAAGATATTTAGCAGGATATAAAAGTCGGAATTGACTTTAGTTTTTTTTTTTTTATTTTACTGAAATCGAATGTGTGTTTGCCTTAAAAATATTCATCATATTTCAAACCGTAATTATATCTTAGATTTTATAATATCTTACCACTTCTCTCACTCATGTAGCATAGTAAGGTGATGATAAAAGAAAATCATCATTATTATAATACAAAAGTATTGAGTTATTTGTATTCGGTGTATGGAGGTCTGTAGCCCCTGACAATACTAAATTACGAGTAGCATTACCCTTGTATATAGCCTAATTGGTTTTATCAGTTAACAACTGCAGTTCTAGGAATACATAGGTTAAACTATGCAGTTTTCAGGCATATCAGAAGATGATAGATGATGCCATCTATCATCTTAAACCTCTAGATATCCTAGGCTCCATTTAAAATACTTTTAATGTCATTAGCGAAAATATGACAGGCTCTAAATTCTAGTGTAAGAAAAGAGAAAGCCATAAAACACCTATACTTACTGCAAAATATAAGCATGTTGATGTTGTAGAAAATCAACCCATTCTACCATCCAAAGCTAGTGGTAGAACAAATATAGCCAATGTTTTGACTAACAAGTTAATTTATAAGCCCTTCCACCTAAAGGGACACCCAATATTTTGATTTTTGTACCATTTTAGACTAAATGATAAAACAGTAACCAAAGAACAATGCTTATTTTTTGGTTCATTTCAGTGCCTTCAACAGACATCAAGAGGATAAAGATGACAGTAGATGTCCTGTACATTGAAAAACAAAAAGCAGAGAAGAGTGATAAAGCCAAGAAACCCACAAAGGGCAAAGGCAAGGCCAAATTAAAAGTTGAAGGTGATAATGTAAGTACAATAAACACCTTTCTTATACCAAGTGTGTAAAAAAAGTTCCTAATTTACATAATATTCATTTACAACTAACATTACAACATGAAAACGTAAAGAGTTATCAGAGCTTCTGCACAATATTGTGAACCGAACAATTTGATATTTCAATACCATAGCTTGTCAAGTTTTAAGGTAAAATATATTAGTCTTAATCAGTTGGAACTAAGCTAGCTGATCTAACTTTTAGTATTAATAATAACTTTGTATATATGATACAAATATTCAACCTTATACAGACCGTACTAGGTTTTCACAATTTTTATTTTGAAATGTATATCATTTTAAATTGATACAAAGTACCTTGATGTAATTTAGATATTAGATTAATCATATTTAATTATAGTCACGTTTAGTCACTCCTTATCTAAGTATTTATTTACATATTAAATCATTCACTCACCTTTACATAACTTAGAAATTCTCCATCACATTTTTATATCACTGTAATGACACACAAACGTATATGTATCATACACAAATGTATCATTTTAAAATTATTTTTACCCCTTGCCCCGTTGATATTGAATTTCTTGTAAAGAATTTTTTTTCCACTGCTGGGCATGGAGTCTCTTCTCTTCATTTCCGAAGTAACTATAGTGTGCCTGCCGTACTGCTTACGGTGACACCCGAAATCTTTAGGAGACTTCTCCAAAATGATATTAATTTATTCTTGCGTTTCATTGTACATTTATGTATCTTATAAAGTATAAGTTAACACTTTACATTTTATATCTCAATATATAATATATGTATTATAATTTCAATATTTTGTCCTCATGGGTGACATGTCTATTTAAAAGAAAGCATTTTGTCTTATAACAATATTTTTTTTTAAATTTGAATATTAGGAATTACATTCCTATAGTGGAATTACATTCCTAAGAGTGAAATATAAAAGGTTTTAATGCATTAGTGATACATTTATGAATGTATCACTATAGAACGGACACCAAAATACCATGATTGTTCAAAGTTGATTGGTTTAGCACCCAGACTGAATAAATACTCAAAGTCCTACATAAAAGGTATTTCCAAGTAATTCATCAGCACTAGTCTGCTCAAGTTGTTGGTGCTCAGACAAATGTGACTTAAGCCAGAGGTGGTGGATTGAAAACTACTTCTTGGCAATCTTGTAGAACAACAGCACATTGAAGAAACTGGATCCATGAAACTGATGATCATGCTAGGTGGCACATTTGGGGGAAGCCTAGTTGCAACAGTGAATTCCCACAGGCTGTTGTTGATGATGAAATCTAAGACAAATTCTTTGATGTTCTTAAGAGTTTATCTTACAATACATACATATCATCATGCCTGTTTACCATAGGGGTAGGCATCGACCACAGATCTCCATATGATACGATCTGGACACGCTTTCCTTGCTTCTTCCACACTCATCACTCTCTTCATGCAAGCTCACGGGTTAAGGGTACTCTCGACGTGGCCTTTTTAAAAACTTCGGCAATTTGGTCAAGGAATGTTCTCCTTGATCTTCCTCTACCCACCCTTCCATCAACATCTTTAACTTAAATCTCTTTCACCAGTCGTCTTTCATCCATGCTCCCTTTGACTGTATCTTAAAATAATTCTTATATTTTCTCTTTCCAGGCTCACCTCAACCAATACGACGCGTATGGCAACTTCGAAGCTGACTACGACGATTTTATGTAACCAATTAATATATGATGGCGTCATCTAACCTGGTCTCTAAACTGAACCCTGTTTACACTTGTTTAAAGTGCAATATTGAGTGTACTGTACAACGACATTGGACTATATTCCAGGGTTGTCAACTTCCATGTAGTTCATATTGTAAAAATAGAAATAACTATATTTTGTATATTTGATATTTTACTGCTCAACGTTATTAACCAATAGCTGGACTAATTACGCGATTGTCTTTATTATGCTTATATACTTACTCGTTTGTCTCAACAAGCTCAATGTGTCTTGATCTCCGACATGATAACACTACTGATTAGGATCGTGAGCGGCTTCCCTTTAGTTATTCGCTTGAAACTCACTCAAATACGTGATGGGTGATCAATCGCTCTAATAATACCTGGAGCATGTTAACCAAGGTAACGTTAACGATATTATGCCATTATTCCGTATTTCCATGGTATCCTTTTGGCAGTGTAATCTTCCATTCTCTAAACGTCCAAGCCCATGGAGTTTGTGCCCATGTCTCTCCAATTATGTTATCATAGGTAAAAAGCTCTTCTATTTCAGGATTCTCCAGCTTCCACTTGGTCTGAAGATAATTTTTAATCTTATATATTAAAAACTTATGTTTGTTTTATACGTGTTTTAATGTTAGATGTAATTTATTTATTTAGATACCAGGTTAGCAATGTAAATGTTAAATTAAATGCATTACATTGTAAATTGAGTTTTTAGTATTAAATACGTTGATATATTATACTACAAATATTGCAACGCCTAAGAAATTAGTGGTGATTTTACCGCTTTCAGAGCCGATAATAGTCACAGTTACAAATCCCGCATCGGGTGTAAATGTATGTATGATATAAAGTTATTTATTTCGAAACCTGGATGTGTGGCAAATCCGCTTTGGACAATTGTGGTGGGTTAATTTCCATTCCGCTAGAAATCAAGAAGCTTTGCACCTAACACATAGACATAAATGGCTCTAAAACATTGCAAAACGTATTTAATAGTACGTACAAAAGTTTAGGGACGACTCAAGAGGATTAAGTTTCTTACCTTTAGACAAGCGCAGGTTGTTGTCTGTACATTTTACACTTAATTCCACTTTGTCTCAAGTGAGACAGTTTGCGTACCTGTTTTAATTCATTAGAACAGGTACGTTAAGATACATTAAGAATCGCTTGGAATAGACCTTTATTTGGCGATTACAAACCAGGATGCAGCCACTCTAACATACATTTATAATTAACCTATGCACAAGCAGCGCCATCTAACAGAAAAAGCTTCAAACTTTCCAATCATATTGATGCTGAGACCGACTGCCAATGCCCACAGATGGCGCCGTTAAGAACTTAACCAGATCACTGAATGATAAGTAATCATGTTCACCCACATCTGCAATACTAAAATAGCAAACACATTACCTACCTTAGTTTAATGGGAATAAATGGAGAGAAAAGGGGACATAAAGATAGAGGAAAAGAGTTGGGCCTCTGAATCTTTGCACTTACTGTATGAAAGGCAGTAACCGAAAAATAATACAATGGTCGAGGTGATCTATTCACTCAAAGCTCTACACCATAGATTCCTAACCATTTAAGAACTAGAAAAAAACTTTAATTTTAGACGGCTAGATAAAATGTTTTTTTTTTCGTGAAAATAGAGGTATTTAATACCCATTTGCTATTAGATACGAGGTATTTTATAACCTTTTGCCTGAATAGCTCCAGCGCTCACTAGCGGGTGGTACCGCCTCCATTGGGAACCTATGCAATACACTATTAAAATATGCAGCGCGAGTGAGACGGAACATGAATTTGAAACGAGGCCGAACTACAACTTACATTCTTCCACGTTATGTATCCTAATAGTAGTGACGCATCGGAATATCAAAATAAAATGTTTTAAAAAGTAACAAAAATGTGTTTATCTGTAAGTGCTAAAAACTAATCCTTTTCCACAACAGACGAAACCGTAGTTCTGTGTATAATCTTGCCATATTTTGTGTCAGTGTCTCTTCATTTTTAGAATCTTTCAACTTGTCTGTTTTGGGCGCAGGATCTTTTGAAGATTGGTAATTTCCGAATAATATATCAATGCTCAATACTAACATCATCTGTGAGAAAATATTTTTGAAGGAGACGCTAACCTACATAAATTGTAGTCTATGGTTATGGTACAATGTTATGTTATATTATAGATAATAAATTTTTTTTATTGTGATAATTATTAGTTGTGTTTATTTCCTTTAAGGGTGAGTCTTACCTTTGATATATTAACTCTATTGCCGTATACGCTTTGATAAACATAATAAAATTACAAATACTTGTCAATCAATCGATACTACCGTAACAATGGACTTACTGTAATCGACACAGTGTTTATTTTCATGTATAAATAGTAAGATAAGGTCCTTAAACAGTGAACAAATATTTCTTTGTGAATTACTGTTAATAAAATTTATATAATAGGCGCAGACTTTAAGCTCAATTAATGTTCTCTTTAAAGTTCTTGAGCAATCTGTAACAAGGTCCGAAATGGCCATCAATCATCCAGTAACCAGCACTTACTATTTCGTTATTGCTCTGAATTGAACGTTTGACCTTGGATTAGGAAGACCATGCAATATGTTTTCTTGGGACATTCAAATAGATATTATTATTAGATTACCAATAAAGGAAATGAAATATTTCTATGAATTTCATAGACATTGTAGATATATATTATATATTTTTTTTGAATTGGGGTGGAACAATCAAGAACATAAATTCTTATTATTAATAATGAGACTGCATAAATATTTTTAATAGGATAGAAAGGCAACCGAGCAGGCGTGTCACTTGAATTAATCAACGACATTCACAGTGCCATAGGCATTGCAGGCCTGTAAGAAATGCGTAGGCTTATGTTTTGAAATCGATTCTTTCTTTCCCTAAAATAGGCAACGCACATTGCTTCTGCTATCGCAGATACAGCAAATAGCAGTGGATATTTATATTTACAAACTTGATTTATCACAGAACCGCCCTTAGAATAGACGAATCCTGAAAATGAGATCGCGTTTTGGCAAATATCATATTAAATATAAGGTGAGATGCCCCTCGGCTAGATGCAGACGATCGATGCAGAGACTAGCAGAAATTGAATGCGTGTAGCTGAAGATCAGACTGGACTGCGCTTCTTGGTCTAAGATATTAAGGTATATATCTAACAGTAGATTGCCTCTACCTTATGATGACACGTTTTCTCGTTAGCTCACACTGTGTATATCGACGTAAGAACATAAAAACGTAGTAAACCGCAAAATGAAATTTTTTTATGGAATAGGAGAGCAAACGAGCAAGCCGATTTCCTCAGTTTCTAATTTACACTAACATTTTGTAATAACAAATAATAACTGCCCTTTATAACCTTGTTCCCTGCCTACTCGAACGATATTTCAATAGAAGTCCATTCGAACCTACATATATAGATTGGTTAGTTATCCACCTACGTTGGATGGTTCAGAATGATTGCACACTGCATTTGGAATGTCTTGCAACTGTATTGTACTCCGATGGTGTAATGTTGGTTTTACTTGTTTCCACTAGTTAATGTTTGGCAAAGAGTAATAAAATACACTGGCATATTAGACATATTTTGTGTCACAATTTAGAATTTACCAACATATTACATTTGCTTAATTTAGTTTAAAATGCACCATTTTCAGAATAAAAAAAATAGGTTGTCTTTTAATCTTATGAAGGAAAAACAATATTTGTAATAAACTAAATACTCGTAGACCTAAAGTATTTACAAATAGAAAATTCATTATTATTAGTTAACACAGAGAAATATTTCTGGTAAAATTTAAAGTAAGTAGAAGGGTTATATTGGAGTCTCTTAAATAAAAGATTATTTTGATAATCTGGCATTAAGGTACAAAATAAAAACTTACTTTACTAAGACGCTCGAAATCAGCTAGAAAAATAATAATGTGTTCAGAAATATGGCCGTCAACCATCTTACTTACCTACAACGGGTTCTCAATCATGTATACCACACGCGTATTGTCTCAATGCGAAACACGTGTCCTATCTTCAGGTGTAGTAGACGCTATGGGAGATAACTCATCAGCTATCACAAGTTTGGAGAAAAAATGACTACAATATATTAACAAATGATTAACATGCTTCGCTTCGTATATTTTTATAAAAAAAAATTGATAATTCCTGGCCTAATAGAACTGCACTAACGCCAATGTAACAAAGTATTGAGGTTACAGCTGCAGCGAATGACGCTAAAGTCACTCTGCTCTGAAATTAATCTTCACTGCGACTAACTTATTTGACATCTACCTTAATTGACGTCGTATTATTACTATAACTCTTGATTCGTATATTTATTAAAGCTATAAAATTTTGTACCTATATTTGCATATCTGTTTTCTAATCTGTGATAAATATAAAGCAAGTTTAAGATCTCAAGTGCGCGACGGTGACGTGCTCCGAACTTAGCGCTTTCGCAAGTTCATTCCCAAATTGGCGGCAAATCGGATAATGAGATGACATGACTGTTTCGCTATTGTGTGAAATGTTACATCACTATTTCCATCATTATATGATTCAGGCCAGGGTCTTTAGCGTTTTAACCTCTGCATTATCTATAGATGTGCACAATTTCTTTTTCGTTGATGGCAATAAAGTATAATTATGCATTATTTTCCCTAACGAAATATTAATTAAAAAATCACTACATAGAACAAAGTTTTAATTAAATGTGAGAAACACTTTCGGAAGTGGTAATTAACAATGGCGATGGGACGGTAGACGACGATTCCGCGGCGATTACGTCATGAGTTGCGGACGTATTGTATATCGCTTAAATAGGTATTGTATACAGCCTTTCGTGTGCTATCTAAAGCTTTTTAAGTAGCAAAAATTGTTAGTGGTCAAATTGCGAGAGGAATTTTTTTCTCTAAAAAAGACTAGCGTAGAGTCTTTAGAAAAAAGAAATTATAATAACTTTGACATTGTAAGTCAGTACTGAGTGGTGGAGAGTTTTCTTTTCTAAAGACTACCCCATAACGTTGACCGGGTTCCTAGTTTTGAAGATTTGATTGTGATTTGATTGATGATGATGAAATTATTGTTACGAGCTGGGGTTCGGAGATCGGAAAAATGAAATCGGCCACTAGTTTTACTTCTCTTCAGTTTAAGTTTCGCTTTTCTTCACTTTACTTCCACTTCTCTTCTACTATTTATACCGTATTTAACTTTTAAACTCTCCTTCGACGCACCGTCGCACCTTTATATGGGTAAAACGATCGAAAGTTCTAGCATTCCCAAAATCCATTCGAAAATGTTCCAGCAATGTATAGTCTTTTCTAAACAACGTCCTGTCTCTTTTCCTCGTGCAGCTATTTTCTATTACCTGTACTTGTCACACATTCACAGACACCTTGTCAATTTATTTTTAATTTATTTTTACTTGTAATGGCTTGCTTGACCAGAATTTTGAGATTTTAAAATGTGATTTTAATCGTTTCATAAAAAAATATTTTTCATGTATGAAAAGCAAATTTCAAGTATAAAAATTATGCCAATAAAATAATATATAATTATTCCCGTGCTCGTGCTTCACGGCTCATGCTCAGCAATCGGACATATATGAGCTGTGAAAAAAATTTTTACCCACGACATAATCCTCCATCTTAGCGTGGAACTAACTATTAGTAATATTTCGTAAATATAGTCCACCGGCCAACAATGGACTATATAACGAAATTCATTTCTGGGAACCCCATGGTGTGTTTGCAAAAACAATACATTACAAAACACAAACTTATTGTTTTAGAATATTTCGTTATCACACGAGATATATTGGATCCGTGAATATGATGATGTTACGTAAACATTGCAAGTGGAATTACAAATAGTTGAGCAAGTACGAGTGAGGAGAATACGAAACAAGATACGTTCTTAAAAAGTAAAAAAATACTAACAAGTTATATAAAAATAGTAAATTTTTCTATATAAAAGTTCTAGTGTGGGGACATAAGTGTACATAAATAGATAAATTTATTTCCTTCAGCAGTAACACATATGAGTATATTTTAAATTATTACATAATATATTATCAATAAGTATAAAAAGTTAATATATAAGTTTATACTGTGAATTATTATACACCGTATATACTTAACGTAGCCTTTGTAATCGCAGCCTCAAACTTTCCTTGCGCATTAGAATGCTCCACTGTTAAATCTGGCCAGTTCTTCTATACGGATGTGAGGCTTAGACGCTTAAAGACCTCAGAAAACGTATAGAAACCTTCGAAATATGAGCGCGCTCGCTCGCCCACGGATGCTCGCCATTAGCTGGTCAATGACGAGGTTCTTCGACATGTCAAGCAAAAACGTGAACTTTTGCAGACCGTCAAAGGTAGAAAAGTTGCTTAACTGGGACATATCATGAGACATGACAGGTACAAGTTGCTGCAACTGATCATGATGGGAAAAATCACGGGCAAAGGACAAGTTTGTCGAAAAAGAAAGTCTTGGCTACGTAATATCAGGGAGTGGACCGGGATAGCGAGTGCTCCAGAACTGCTACACCTCGCGAAGGAGGAGGTAAGTTGTGCTGAATTGGCTACCAACCTTCGCTAATCGGAGAGGCACTCTTAGAAGAAGAAGTATATGCTAACATATATAATTAAAATTTCACTTTTCCTATGAAAATAATTTTTCCATGTGACTAAAGGACAATTCCCATGAACTGAGTTAAACCACACGTGGTTGTTCTGTAGTCGTGCATAAACTTTATAGTGGTCATATAATACAGAATTCAGTAGCAATGTTTCCCAAACTAATGTCATTTCTTGTTTCGTAAGCCAAAACAATGGGGTATTACGGCACGCCTGGACCCTGATGGATGTGGTCGAACTGAGGAATGCCGCGTTTCCATTGCCCCTGTAGTAATGGAGATGGGATAGCGCTACGTTCTACAGTTACCTGCTATGGGCTGTTGTTGTCTTGTTTTTTTTTATGGGATGGAGGGCAAACGAGCAGGCGTCCGCAGCGCCATAGGTAGTGCGGAAGCGTTGCCGACCTTTAAGGAGAGTGACATTATGGGAGTGGGAGGGGGAAGGGAAGTGGAAGAGGGAGGGTGTTGGGTCTCCGGAACTCAGACCGCTCACCGTAAAAATCGCGGTAGCTAAGCTACCACTCAGACGCCGGTTTTCTGCGGAAGTGTGGTACTTCCCCGGGCAAGCCGGTCCATTCATGCTACAGATAAATAATATGCCATTCTTGACAAAGTATTTGTCTGCAGCGTGGCTTTACCACTTGAAATACCACATTTTTTTAATGATTACTATTGTGGATTTTAACATTATAATTACAATCTAATTCGGTCTAATCGGTAATTTGTTGGTTGACGTTGTGAAACGCTTGCCTGTTTGCCTGCTTACGGTTCAACAATATCAAAGTTCAACAATATCAAAGTTTTTCACTAAATCGTACAGACATAGAATTTGTTTTCGCTAACTAAAACGAATGCTTGAATCTTCTGTATGAATACTGCATTAAATTATTTCATTACACGTCGTACGCGTCCTTGAAATTACTCAATATTGTGTATTGTCGTGTCGCATCGAAGAATGTTAACGAAAGACCTCTGTTAACAACAAGGTGTGAATTACGAAAGGAAAAAAGAGTCGGCTTCGTCCGCTCCCAGACGAGACACGGTTGGGCGCCGTGAGAAACTATCGACTGCGACACCCTCTTATGTAGTGACACCATATTTTTATTTTTGTAAGGATACGAAGGGAATGTCAATCATCTTTATATTCAAAACAGTCAGAACGAGGCGAATGTCAATACATACAAGATGGTATTCAAAATTGTCCGAACTTAATACCAGCAACATGCTATCGTTAAACACAGGTGTTTAACATCATAAATAGAACCTTTATTTTATCATAATTTCTACGTCTGGTGGAGCTTGAAAGAGACGTAGAAATTATCATAAATTTTGGTTGAAATTATGGGAAAATTCTATTAATCCACTTTAGATTGATACTGATATTTTTTTAGAATAAGTAAATGCTATAATTACTCCAAGATGTATTTACGTAACCAATTAGTTATATTCTAACTCAATCCCCTATTAAAGGGGTGGGGAGACAAGCGGGGCAAATGTCCAAAGCGTCAGAAATGAGTTGCGGCAAAGCTTAACGAAGAGCAAATTATAATAAAAATTACAATACTCAGCACTGTAGATAAACGAAGTTCAAAGATCGACTATAGTTAATTTTATACGTCAAAAATACAAAAATTTAAGAGTACTAATATAACATTTAGAGTAAAATAAATATAATATGTTCTTTCAAATATGTAAATATAAAATATTAACTATTTTTTATTTTTAAAGATTTAAAAATTTTTTTCAAAGATTTTTTGCCCGGAGTGCCGTAGGCAAGTAAATAAACTAAAAACACCGAGGAGAAAACGGATTTTTTATTACACAAATTACATTCATTAACCAGAAAACTTGACTTGTTTTTATAAACAAATTTCAATTTTCTACCGGGATTTGAACACAACCGCTTAGAAATCAAGAATTACTCTTACCGCTAAAACAAGCAGTCAAGGTAAAATATATATCATTTCGTGATTAAAATGCTTATTTTTTAACGTTGATTTATTCATTATAATAAAACATTACATTCAGTGCTTGTCTTTTTATTATTACTGGTTTGATGGTGACCCTACTTACGAATGCTGACTTTTATTAAACAATATAAGAAATTATTCTGTTTCCCGAAACTTTCCCCGAGATTCGGAAGTTTAGTGCTTTGTATTCACAACAACAATAATAAAAACTTTTATCGCTGTCCACAATTAACATTTCTTGTTAACGAAGTATACAATTGACAGCTTGTACTTCGACAAACGCCTCCTCTAAAGAGTTCCGTGTTGCTCTGTCTATTGCTAATCTCATTCATCATCTTCTCAGCGATTTGTTTGTTGGGTTTTACTCCTTTTCCCATCCCTTTGGTACCACTCTCAAAACTATTTTTGTCCACTTCTCCTATCTTTCCTTTTATTATGTATCATGTCCATTGCCATTTTTATTAAAAATAATATAATTTATGTGAAGACTGATTGAATTGTTGCAATTGTTCAAAATAAAAAACATTAAAAGTTTTACTTAGCTAAGATCCGCGACAAGCAAAACAATAACAGAAAATTAATAATGTGTGTTTTTCCGTTGGGTTAAGTGGATTTATTTGGAACTTAAACCAAAACCTTACCGAAAATCGGCCATCAATTCTCCACCCACCAACCACTATACACAACACCAAAAACACATTATCACTTTTCCATCTTGTAAACGACACGTGTTTCGTCCCAACACGAGGCATCTTCAGGTATAGTAGACTCTACGGAAGACAACCGAAAAGTGAAAGAAAACTTTTCGGTTATGTGTATAGTGGTTGGTGGGTGAAAGAAAGCAAAACAATAACAGAAAATTAATATTTCTGTTATTGTTTTGCTTGTCACGGATCTTAGCTAAGTAAAACTTATGACTGTCCATATAGTGATGGATTTCCGCAAAGTAACGCCTGACTCCATTAATAATTCATTTCCATTGTTAACTTGCTAACTGGCGTATATAGAACCACTAGCTTCTGCCCGCGGCTTCTTCCATGTGGGCGTGCCGCTTTGAGTTAAAAAAAATAGTCAGTTTATGTATACTCTATATAACTCTGAGCTAAGTCAACATTCTAAAATATAGGTCACTTACATATTAAACTTTTAGAAGGTATAGAAGCGAGATTAACTTAGTAACATTGTTCCTAATAGAGACACTTAATCCTTGCCATATAATGCACAAACTCCAGCCTGAGAATGACTCCTCGTGACCCAAGGATGTGGGTCATCTATCGGCGTGTGAAAGGGAACTTATTTCGTAACGTTTAGAGCGACCAACTGCTCCAATAGTTACCTCTTTATTCAAATCATTACCTCACGTGTTTTTCATTTCCTCCGTAACGTAATACATAACTTTTTTGTTTGTTAAAGGTATGTTTACAATGAACTCATCTAATACTATTTTAATAGTGGTAGAGCCACGCTGCAGACGAATACTTTGTCAAGAATGGCATGATATTTGTCTGTAGCATAAATGGGCCGGCTCGCCCGGCGAAGTACCACACTCCCTCAGAAAATCGGAGTCTGAGTACGGTGAGCGGCCGAGTTCCGGAGGCCCAACATCCTCCCCCTTCCCTCTAACTTTAATACCTAAAAACTAAAAATAACTTTAATAATAATAATAACTTTTAATGGTTACTATATAATAACTTAAATTGCTAAGTTAACTAACTTAAGTTGCAGCAGAATATCATTGTTTCTTAGCTTTATTATTAAATTTATTTCTACGAGCATATTTTATATTTATATATATTTCTTGTTCAAATTTTCAATCGTTAATTAATTATTTTTTTATTCATCCACTCAAGTTTAAATATCTTTTTATAAGCTTCTAGTGGATGACACTTGATGTTAATACAGATTTTTCAAATATTAATTCCTGAATTAAATTTAATCAATTTTAGTTTTATATGGTAAAAGAACTTTTTCTCTTATTTAAATATTTAGCAGGATATAAATTTAGGAGTAAATACCGTCAGTGGCCACTGAAAAAAAATTCTTTTTTCATTTTGGATTCTAGTCTGAGTTACAAAAAATGAAAAATGAAACGTGTGAATAAATTAGAGAGAGATGGAGAGTGTGTATGTGAAAAAGAGAAGGTGTGTGAGAGAGACAGAGAACTTTTCAAGGAGTTGGCTTTAATTGTTTTTTATATTACATGTTTATTTAGAAATATATTATATGGCATTACGTATGGAATATAGTTTCGCTCGATTGAGCGACTATCTGACTGTCCATCACGACATTGCTTTGTGAAATGTATTCATATACACCCACCACTTTATTATAAAAAAAAAACCAATCGTTCACATTTAAATTTCAAACATAATCGTCAATAGTCAGTAGGTAGCCAATGGCTCGTATAAACTAGCGCAGTTTCTACCCGCAGCTACAGTCGCCCACTAATGTTCAATAGCGAAGCAGGAAGCGTGGCGAATATATTACAAGGACGCGGCACTTTCACCGCGCCTTTCTATTCGGCGCGCGATGCCGATGCGGTTATGTCCGTTCGCTGACACACGGACGCGGAGTTCGACGATATACATATCGAACTGAGCTATGTGTTTTTTTCCACAGCCCATATATTTATGTTTCGATACTAGGCGCAGACTTCATCATTTATGATTATCTATTCAATTTTAAAGCTCATGGATGGGGTAACCATGAAAGCCTGCGATGAAGCTTCCACAGAGTTACCTCCCTATTCCAAAAGGAATGGACAATGACCCAACAAACATCAGATAAGGACGACAACCATTACTTTGCGATGTAGGTTACTTTTAATCCTTGGAATACATTGAAATGACGGTACAGTATATCCTACCATTACTCTCTTACGGCGCCGAAACGTGAACGCTGACAGTCCGTCTGCTTCACAAGCTCAGAGTCGCTCAGAGAGCTATGGAGAGAGTTATACTCGTAGTTTCTCTGATATATATGATTCGGTATGAACCTAATAAAGTGGCAATTGGCTGTTCACGTTTGTCGGAGATCCGATATATAATAGATTCATAAATATGAATCTATTATATAATATATTAAATAGAATTATATATATATATATATATATATATATATATATATATATGAATCTGGTAATAATTTAATTTATATTCCCAAACATCTCTCAACTTGTTCGCTATTTTAATTGTTCGTGTGTCACCGCTGACTATTTTTGAGAGGCATGAAGCATTAACTTATTACATATTTATAAACAATAACTTTATGTAACGCGTATGGTCAGTTCTTGCGACGGTGAGGCGTGACCAATCAATCTCTTGTGGTAACGGTGGTTACCATCATCATCAGCTGCAACTAAACGAATATCATTGTTCAATTAAGATCGGCAGCATTCAGCATCGTGATTTGCGTAACGATCAATTTAATTTTATCAAATAAATTGGTCAGGGAGTATCTTTGCCTAGCCGCCTGTCTGATAGTTATTATATTGGCCACGGGTACGAGACCCCGGCCTTCTGAGCTACTACCGTATCACTCCTTGTCTTACGTTGCTGTAGTATCATATCCCTATCATCCTGTCTAAATCCATCTTTCCTTTCCCTTGAATTTCCTTTCTTCTCTATCCTTTTCCCTTTCTCTCCGCTCTCCCCTCTCAGTCGATGTTAGTCGCACGCGTGCCGACCGTCCCGAGATCAGGCTCCCCCGGGTACTAAAGCGCCTTACCTCAGAATGCGGCTTTCTGCTGGGGCTGCCCTCAAGCCTCGCTTGCGGCTCGAGGGATCCACTATGACGAATCTTAATATACCTAATTCGTTCAAAAATGACGGCGACTTCGTTCGCCACCCATCACGTCCGGATTCTCACGAGGACGAGAAGCTACGAACGGAGAGTCGTTTCGTTACGATGAATGTAAGAGGAAGGATGAATGAGTGTGAAGGAAGCAAGGAAGGTGTGTCGGGATCGTAGCGGATGGAGATCTGTGGTCTCCGCCTAACCCTACAAGGAGACAGGCATGACTATGTGTATGTATGTATGTATAAATGTAGGCCAACTTGATCCAGGAAGTAATTCATCCTCAAAAAATTATGCATCAAAATTTTACTTTTACCAAGTACAACTTTATAAGGCACAAGTCAGGCCATACATGGAATACTGTTCTCACCTCTGGACCGGTCACCTCTCCCCAATATAAACTTCTTCCACTTGACCGCTTACAATGTCGTACGATACGAATCGTCGATCACCAAGATCTCACCGATCGGCTTGATCCTCTAGCGCTGCGGAGGGATATATCATCTCCCAGCATTTTTATCGTTTTTACCATGGGGAGTGCTCCGAGAAATTGTTTGGAATAATTCCTTCCACCGAAGTCCACAACCGCACAACTCGCCGTAAATAAAAATTTGATCCCCACCATTTGGATTCTCGAAACTTCTTTCCACGCACCACCACTCTGTGGAACCGGCTACCTTCGGTAGCTTTTCCGAACCGATACGACATTGGCACCTTCAAAAAATAAGCCTACACATACATAAAGACGACAACGCTTCCGTGACTCCTGCGGTGTCGCGGTTGTCTATGGGCGGCGTTGATTGCATTCTATCAGACGATACACTTGCTCGTTTGCCCTCCTATCCTGTTAAAAAAAAGTTTCATTCGCTGAGAGTGAAGATCTAGGGGCTCTAGGGTAGAAAACACGTCTACAGTTATTTTGATTTTTATTTATTGGCAAAGGAGGAAAACGTGCATGTGAATCTTGATGGTGATGCCACAAATGTCTCTCTATCTCTATCATCATCTGATAATAAGTCTCCGCCGAACCACCAGCTTACTCGCCTATTTTATTCCTTAAAAAACAAGGTATTTCTGCGGAACCAGCTGGCTTCTGTGATATATTTAGTATTCAAAGTTATGTCTTAATTAAAATAGTTACGTGATAGGTCAAACGAAAGTCGAAGTTAATAGCTTATAATTGTCTCGTATAGCTTCTATATCACTATCTCAGGAATTACACAATCTACTATCGTAATTATTCTACGAAGTAAGTGTTACTCTACGTATTCGAGATCAAAGGCCTAATGAGCGAGTAAAATCGGCTGGTAATCTACTGATCATCTTTTAAGAGGCTGTATTACATTAATATATGTTTTATAGGATAAGAGGCAAACGAGCAGGCGTGTCACCTGATGGAAAGCAATCAACGCCGCCCATAGACATCCGTAGTGTCATTGGCAGTGCAGAAGCGTTGCCGGCTTTTAAGAAAAGTGTAGGCTTGTAATAGTGATATATTATTTTAATGGATTTGTATATACGCGTGTGAGACATGGAAGAGTACAGAAGATCGTCAATCATTGCCTAGGCCAAATACACAAAAATTTTTTGGCCGGACAACATGATCTCCAATGACGAACTGTTAAGAATAAGCAATGAAGGTTCAATAGAAGTGCAGATTCGCCGACGTAAATGGAAGTGCATAGGGCAGACTCTCCGACGCCACGACAACCATATCCTCAGACATGCCCTCGATTGTTACCCACAGGAAAAACTAAAAGGTGGCCGTCCAAAACAGCAGCGCACAGTTATATCTGAAGTACAGAAAAGGAGCCTCTTCTGGAGCGAATGGAGAAACATCGTGTCTGCCCTATGAGTCATTTTTAATATATATATATATATATATATATATATATATATATATATATATATATATATATATATATATATATATATATATATATATTAAAAATAAATAATATAATATAATAGATCATTTTTTACTCAATCTAAGATACAGGTAGATTTATCTTTCCGTTTGGTTCCATTTGGTGTCGAATCAGAAAATTAAAAAGTTAAAAGAATAAATATTTCTCCTATTTTAGCTGGTAAAGGCTTTAAACAGTTATGGCAACACTAAACGGAATGCCTTTACTCTTACATAACAAAGAACAAGTAAAACGTAGACCACAGATGTTCGTCCGCATATCTGTTTGAATCATTGCCCAATTAGGAACAATAAAAAAACATGAAGTGCCTTCTTTCTACCATCATAATGTAATGATTACATAATCTACAAAATTGTAGTATTACAAATTATTTCTTGCTGTTGATTTCCGGTTCTATATCGGAAATCAACAACAAGCATATATTATGAAAGAAATATATTTTTTTTGTAATAATATGGCCATCCCATTTCCTCCAGCGAGAGTCGTGACGACTATCGTAAGAAAGTAGTAAGTGGGCAACAGCATGTTCTTCTATATAGTTTTGCTCTTGTCATGATAAATAAATCAACAGTCCGCACCAACTATTGGACATAGGCCTGCCCCAAGAAGCGCCACCTAGGTCTCCCTTCGGCTTCACACATCCACTTTTTGCCAGCCACTCTGCGCAGGTTGTCACACCATCTGGAATGAGGCGTCTCATACTATGTTTGCCAAGACGTCATCTCCACTCCAGCACTCGTCTACTCCAGCGGTTCTCGGATCTCCGACAAATGCGACCAACTCATTGCCACTACAGTTTACTAATTCGGAAAGACAGGAAGGCCAATATCATGTAATGGTCTATTAAGGCGTCTTATTGTAATGAGCCGAATTAAAATTTCTTCAGTTCTATCTTTGTATCATTAATATATAACTTGCAAAACTTCAACAGGAGGACAGAATCTTATAAATACATTTATTAATTGTTTCATTTCATAAAAAGCACAACACCATCATTTTTACGTCTATAGCAGACAATTCACGGAGTTACTTCTAGGGACGCGACGCCTTTGGCAGCTGAACAAACAGATATCTGGATGAGTGGCGATCTACTACGGTGCGTTTCTCTCGTAACTTCTTTCCACGCACCACCAGTTTGAGGAACCAGTTACCCTCGGCGGTCTTTCCGAACTGTTACGACATTAGAACCTTCAAAAAACAAGCCTACACATACCTAAAAGGCCGGCAACGGTTCCGCGACTCCTACGGTGTCGCGGTTGCCCATGGGCGGTGTTGATTGCTTTCCATCAGGCGACACGCTTGCTTGTTTGCCCTCCTATTCCATAAAAAAAAGCTATGAGACCAGAACAGCCTGCCGCAGACATGACATTTGTCGCTAAGCTTCCATTACTTCAGCAAATGTCTACGCCAACTCACCCGCCTGTCAGCAGGTTTCTCCCATTCATGATGGTGGCCCTGTTCTTAGCCATATAGCAAAGTTAAAATCTTAAATAAGTATATTAAAATCTTGATTTCTCTTTTCTTTTTACAATTGTAGCTTCTAATAGATTTTATTAAACAGTTAGTTCCTTTTTGTTTTCAATAACCAATGAGTCTTTAGTGTTCAAATTCAAGATGGTCTTGAGTCTAATCTTCAAGACTGCCACGTCACGCTTAGCGCGGTTCTTAATAATAATAAAAAACGCTATTTTATTGTTAGTTAATATTGTTATATTTTTTGCCCTGATGTTGAAAATTATGAAATCGTAATTAATAAAAAAAGACTCGTAAAATAAATAGTAATCTGTAAAAATGTAACTCTTGCATCTGATTGGGAAAGATTGTGTGCGATTGAATACGGTTAGTCTACTACTTTAAAAGTTACGTAAGTTGCAATTAGACGCGTTCAGATAACATACAAATATGTCTTCTAATAAATTGTAAGCAAAGATATCCATTAGATAATAAGGGTGTTCATTAAATACTTTTCTCACAAATGTGGGGTGTTAACTCCATTATAAGAAGACGGGTTGGGGATGGTAGATAAGTTTTTGTTCTTCTGCTATAGATAAGCAGGCAAACGAGCGTGCAGATCACCTGGTGGTAAATGACCACGAACGCCATAGACATTCCGCAACGCCGGAGCTGTCAAACAAAAACAAAAAGAAGGCAATATTAATATTTAATGTATCGCAGGGATCATCTCCGCTCACAACTAGATGGCGACAGCATCAATCAATCAATATCAGCCCGTGGCAGTCCACTGCTGGCCATAGGCCTCGCCCAAGGCGCGCCACCTAGCCCGATCTTCGGCTACACGCATCCAGTCTCTGCCAACCGCCTTGCGCAGATCGTCGCTCCATCTAGCAGGAGGGCGTCACTACGTTTGCCAAGTCGCGGTCTCCACTCCAGCACTCGTCTACTCCAACGATACTCTACTACTGCTGAGACAGCATATTGGCTAATATTTAAAATTTTAAATAGATGAATAAATTAAAACTTTCTTATTGTGACGATAACTAGTTCCTTTAAAAAGCATACAAATTATACCGAAATGTTTCAAAGTTGCCATTAAACGCGTAATTTTTTTTTTTTATGAAATGCCTATGATGATGCTTATGGTATTTTAGATGTACTTAGGCGGCGTAGATTGCTTTCCATCAAGTGACACGCTTGCTTGTTCGCCTCCCCTTATTTTCTACAGTGCTGTAATGTTTTATGGGTTTTGGCCTCCTCAACGATCTTCTTTCGACCGACCGATTGGCTCAGTGGCGGGGCCCTCCGCCCACGGAGTCAATGGTCGCGGGTTCGATTCCCGCATCGGAATAAATATTTATATGGATTTATAAATGTTTATTCCGAGTCTGGTAACCCCCCCAATCCGCATTTCCTTTCCTGCCCCTTCCTTTCTTCTCTGTCCTTCCTTTCCTCTCCGCCAATCCACGGTCTGCCGTGCCAAAGGATGCGTGACTAGGGGCGAGCCTAGTCGCAAGTGTGCCGATCATCCCGGGATCGGGCTCCCCCGGGTACTATGGGGCCTTACCTCAACATGCAGGGCTCTGCTGGGGCTGACCTCCATCCTCCCTTGCGGCTCGTGGGATTCACTAAGACGAATTTAATATACCTAATTTGTCGAAAATGACGGCGATGTGGTTCGCCACCCGTCACGTCCTGATTCTCACGAGGGCGAAAAGCGACCAATGACAAGCCGTTTCGCTGCGATGAATGGCAGCGGATAGAGCTCTGTGGTCTCTGCCAACCCCTGCGGGGGATAGGCGTGAATATATAAAAAAAAAACGATATTCTTCCACTTCGCTATCTCTGGCCTCCCTTCTCCATAATGTTTGCTTCCCCATCTCATAAAAAAACCCTATTTCTTCCCGTCGGTGTAATACTTGGTGTGGTGTTGTAAGACTAGGAGAAAATACCAAAAGGCAGGCAGTAGCGTATACTTAAATAACAAAAATAAAACTACGACACCCAACCTGTCCGTCAAACGCGAGAATTATCGCAATCCCTCATTACAGGGAGGCCCAACGTCGAGCAATGGTCTTTTAAAGCTATATTTCTGTAGTTTTAAGTGAAATTAATATTCCTTTGTATTGCTCCAGAACTGCTGCACCTCGCGAAGGAGGAGGAGAGTTGTGCTGAATTGGCCGCCAACCTTCGCAAGTCGTAGAGGCACTCTTAGAAGAAGAATATTTCTTTCTTTGTTATAACTACTACTTGCAAAACTTCAAACAATCGATTAGTCTACGTTACCTTATGACATTTAGCTTACTGACTGAAACTGTGTCGCAACTTGAATATTACCATTACTTCAGAAGCCATTGCAGGAACGGGCATCCTTTCACCAACTGCGACCTCGTAAGGTGACTGCCACATTACTATACCCACAAGCTATGCGTTCCTGGTATTTATTCTCAGTATATTATATCTCATTTCTGGATAAATCTTATTTTGTTTCCGTTTACCCACCACGCTTACCAAAGTTAGATTAGCAAGGCAGATACATGTAGGCTATTCAATTATTCTAATGCGAAAATCGAAACAATCACCGTTCACTTCGAAAGCGATTTTCTATAGGATAGGAAAACAAACGAACAGGCGTGTCACTTGATGAAAAGCAATCAACGCCGCACATGGACATTCGCAGTGCCATGGGCGTTGCGCAACCGATGCTGGCTGCAAGGTGAAGGTTTTTTTCGAATATATTTACGTCCTATCTTTTCCCAAGCAATTTTTTTCAGTTTGTTCTCACTGTACTGGGGAAGAAAAAACCCTATGGCATTAAGTCTTATTATTGTGCTCACCTTGCGCCAAAAAAGTTTAAATAAATGTATACACTTTATATTTAATAAGACGCGAACCTTACGTACGATGTGGTATCGTGAGCTGAACAACTGACCTATTACATCTAGAGTTACCACCGTGCTCTATTTATTAGGGATTGCGTATACAATCTTTCGTCACGATGAAATAATTATTTGTATCAATATTTCATTATAAATAAGAGGAATTTAAGTTGACCCACTTCTCAACTGTGTATTACTTTATTATAAAAATAAGCATGTATTTTCTTAGCAATTAGTCAAGCGTGATGGGTTGATATACAATACTTCAGAACTATAGGCAACAAATACAGCATTGGTACCTTAAATAAACAAGCCTATATATTTTTAAAGGCCGACAACGCCTCGAAGAAGACATCGCAGAAGCGTTGCCGGTATATATATATATATATATATATATATATATATATATATATATACATATATATATATATATATATATATATATATATATATATATATATATATATATATATATATATATATATATATATATATATATATATATATATATATATATATATATATATATATATATATATATATATATATATATATATATATATATATATATTCCAGAAATGCAGAGGCCCGTGCTCATCAGTGGAACATATATGGGCTGTTAAAAAATACTTATTTTTGTGTGGTTCTCAAAAATGAATTGGCACATTGACATTGATATTTCTAACTGTGAGGGTCGTATAAAGCAGATCAACGCGCCGGAATCGCATTTTATACGCCTCTTGCGGATGTCTATGGCCGGAAGTGATAATTAAACACCAGGTGACCCGCAAACTCGTTTGCCTACTCTGCTATAGAAAAACTATGGTATGTGTGTGCGACTTTAATAAAGATATCATTCATAAGTTCATTTATTCATTCATCCATTCATTCGCGTACGCCAAGCATTTCTAAAATTTAATTTATTTTATCGACTTTCTCCCATCAATATATTGTTATAAAATTAATTATAATAAAATGGTAGTACATTCTAAACCGAAACAAATTATTAATAAGTGATACTTTATGTGCGGCCCGCCAAAATATTTTATAATTTAAATTGGCCTGTTGATTAAGAAGGTTGCTCACCCCTGTCTTAAAATCTCATAATAAATATTTTATATAAAACCATAGTCACTAAAAATAATATTAAAGTGGGCTCTGTGGCGAAATCAGCGCTTTCGGAGTCAATGATCGTGGATTCGGTTCCGTATTCGGGATAAATATATGTATTTTTTTGTACAGCCCATATGGTTGCGGGTTTGATCTCGCAACTGCATGTGTTGATAATGTATAAATATAACTGATGTATAAATATTTATCACTGTGTGTCTGGATATCTCGCCAATCCGCCATGGACAAGAAAGGTATATTAGGGTCCATTCCACCAGAAATGAAAAGGCCCGTGCCTAGCAATGGGACATATATGAGCTACTACTATAACATACCAGTGACGCATAGCTTATACTATATTGTCGACTTAGTTATCAGAATTCGAAATTGCAAAAGAAAAACCAGCTTTTCACACTTCTCGCTTTTTATGGCATGTAACTGGAAGATAACCTTAAAGCTTATTAGAAAGAATAATTCGTATTCATGTACCTCAATAAATAACTCTTTTTTACCTAAATTAATATAAACATAGTTATACTAAATAAAAGTTTGTTTTGACAAAACTACAACGTTTTCCTTTTTTTTATTTATTTTATTTTATTTATGACACTTTACAGGTGAAGTTTGATGAAGCATAGTAGGTCTCACTAGGCAAACCCATGCTGACACCTTCCGATTCGGACATTATTCAAATTTGAAATACATATATAAATACACATAAATTAGATCATGCATACATAACACAAGATATATACACATACATATATACACATAATAAAATAACATAAGTGCCAGAAATTGATGCTACTACCCTATAAAAACATGTGGATTTGGTTCTTCCTAGGTAATTTTATCCAATTTACTTTTACTTTTTATTTTTATATGTCTTGCCCAGAGATTATCACGGGAACTCATATATACTTTTGGGCCAATGTAATAAAAATGTATAAAAATAAAAGTTAAAGTTATAGTTAAGGTTAAGATTTAATTACAAAATGACGGTGACATGGTTCGCCACCCATCACGTCCTGATTCCCACGAGGGCAAAAAAACAATTCACGAAGAGCCGTTTCGCTATGATGAATGTAGCCGATTCGCTAAGAAGGATAGATGAAAAGATAGATGAGTGTGGAGGAAGCAAGGAAGGTGAGTCGGGATCGTAGCGGATGGAGATCTGTGGTCTCTGCCTACGCCTACGGGAGACAGGCGTAACGATATGTACGCATGTATGTATGATTTAATTTAATTACTGCGGTGCTTTTAGCGCGATAGTGAATACCTTATAGATTTTAAGTTAAGAAAAAGTTTTAATTAAATAGGTAAAATCTAATACAAATCTAATGTCCATCATATTAATAATCATTATTGTTTTTTAAACTAGTTAAAAGTTCTCCGATTTGTATGCATTTTTTACTTTCATTGAATTTGCATAAACAACTTATTGAGAGATTCTAGTTTCTCCTAATTAATTTAATACACGTTTTATCACGGAAGCGTTTATTATTACATAATTATTAACATAAAAATATTTATTGTCACTGATGATCGCAAATCGGTTTTTATTGCTTAGATAGACGCTGATAACCATCTACTATCCAATTTTTATTCAATAGTCGCTTCATACGACACTCATGGGTTGAAATGAGGTGACCCTGTTCTTAGTTGGGAACCATATAGCAAAGTTAAAATTCTAAATAACTATATTAAGATCTTGATTTCTCTAATCTTTTTAAAAATAAAAGTGAATAGCTCAAATTTTGAAATCTCAAAATTTTGTTTTGAAGTATCTTCTGGGAATCTATTGGGAGTCGTGTTTACTGTAAAAGTAAATGAAAACCTTGAGTTTTCCCGCCAACTTACATGAGTAACGTTGTGTTTTTATTTCATTTTCATAATTTTTTTGCATAATCAGTTTTATTGTTTAACTGTGGTGGCATATTTTGCAATGCAATTCGATTAAGGTTTATAAGTAAAGTGATATGAAATAATTGCGTATATCGTGACTTTTTAAGCGTTTAGATGCTAAATATCATTTTACAATTGTAGCTAGTATTCAATTTTAACTTTGACAATTTTAAAACAGTTAGTTACCTTTTACTTTCCATAACAAAAAAGGAGAAGGCAATGTTAATATTTTGTATGTGGCAACACAACAGCTCAGCTCACAACTAGATGGCGCTAACTAACTAACATCAGTGACGTTGTGTTTGTGTTTCATCTTATATTATTATTAGTTACATTGTTTAATTATGGTGGCGTATTGTACAACATAATTCGATTAAGACGTATAAGTGGAGTGATGTGAAACAAATGGATGTATCGTGGCTTTAGCAGCCATAGGCCAACACTTTAGCAAGATGTAACGTGACGAGCTGACTATATATAATAAATTTACAAGATGGGCTCAAAAGGGCTTGAATCCAGAGCCGTAAAACATTCAAAACAAAAAAGCTAACTAGCATTGAGACAAGATCCTAAGTATATTAATATTTACAATTTTTTAATTATTATTTCGATTAGATCAATTAATTTAATTTATTGATCTAATCGAAATGATGATGAAGCTAGCAAAACTTTCTTGTTGCAACAAAGAGTTACTTTTAATTAACTTAAATGAATTACTTAAATGAATGTGAAAATAATAATCGTCATAAAACACGTAAATATTTTATTTTGAAGTATCTTCTGGGAATCTTTTGGGTTGTTACTCGTTATAGTCGTATTTACTATAAAAGAAAACGAAAACCTTGACTTTTCCCGCCAACGTACATCAGTGACGTGTTTTTATTGCTTCTGCTCCAATGATTGTCGGATCTCCGACAAACGTGACCAGCCCATTGCCACTTTAGTTTGCTAATTCGATAGGCTATGTCGGTGACTTTAGTTCTCTGGTGGATTTGTTCATATCTACCAAAGAGACTCCGAGCATAGTTCACTCCATAGCTCTCTGAGCGACTCTGAGCTTGTAAAGCAGGACTGTCAGCGTCCACTTTTCGGCGCCGTAAGATACTATATAATTTAACAAGGATGCCGCCCTGTACAATATTTTTATGATCCTTACAACATACATGTCCATACAAAAATTCTTTAACTTATCATGTATATCCATACCTGCATATTATATTGCATTATTACAAACAATTTCAACTGATATTGCTGTCACGCTCTACTTTCCCGTACTATTATGACATTACATTATTTACATTCGTTTGAAATTCAATAGACCGCCCTACTGACGACTCGGGTATCAAATCATCGATGCAATCATTATGCATCATTATGTAATAATGTACTGTTGCACGCTCTCGTCAAATGATGTTATGTTGCCGATGTCGAGGTATGTTCATCTCGTTCGCGTGTTTCCATCGTTAACTTCCGACAAAATATCTACGCAAAAAAATCAAAAACGTAAACCGTTAAATTTAAAACTTACCACCACCAGAGCCAAAAAATCCTTTTAATATTTATGATCACTAAAAAACAGTCAGTTTCAACGCTGTACAAAACTTTATATTGGTCGAAGAGCTGTAAGACGCAAACTATTCGACGCAGTATGTTTTCTGATCCGAAAATGTAATATTTTTTTGACGTCTGTTTCATTTACAGCATTTTCGCTTTTTGCGTCGATATATTCTTTTAAAAACGAACATTGTCTCTAAAGTAAAATAAAAATAAGCAAAACAAGAAAATTAAAAACGGTATTTCTTTTTACTTATTTTTATTTTAAAGGTTTACTTGAATTTAAACGGTTTTATTGACACACTAAAATTGGGCCGAATAAGTATCTGAATTAATTGAATGTCGTTGTACAGATTTCTATGAGCCCAATGTTTTTATTTTAGTGTATAATAAAACTATTTAAATAAGAAGTTTTTTAAACCTATTTTCTACTTTGCCTATTTCTCTGTTAATTTAGAGAAAAAATGCGCATTACGAATTCTATGGAGAGAGCCATATTTATATATATATATATATATATATATATATATATATATATATATATATATATATATATATATATATATATATATATATATATATATGAGATATAAATGATTGCTACATCGTACCTGACGTAAACATGGAAACACACTTCTTACTTCTATAGCGCACCATTAATTAAATATGATTGATGCTTAGAAATTGAAAAATTGTGTTCGAATGTTTCACTGAATAGCGATAATTACCACGGGAGATTTGAACGATGCTAATTATTTAAGCGGCCTCCAAACCATTTGTTTTTTGTTGTTAAGCGAGCTTTTTACGCAATTTTTGTAAGTTATCAGTCAAAAACCCTATTCATTTATGATTAAGTGATATATACTGGGTCATTTTTGTGTTTTTTTTTTTTCACCATGTGTGGAATAGAGTTGGCTAACCGCTCTGCCCATCGCGGCTTTTAGTCCATGCGATCGTAGCAAGACAAACATACATATTATTTGAATATACTAGAGTAATCTCCAATATCGTTTTATTCCCACTTAATGCAATGAAGTAAATTCGTACTTTTATATCTGCTAAATATCTTATAAAAGATAATTTATTTCCCATATAAAACTAAAATTAATTAATTAAACTTAATAAATGAATCAATATTTAAAAAAATCAATAAAAAATACTGTATTAACATTAAGTGTCATCCACTACAGCTTAAAAAATATATTTGAACTTTAGTGCATGAATAAGAGTATTTTATTAACTATTGAAAATATGTACAAGATACATATATATTTATAATTTAATTTATTTATACACATATATATATATATATATATATATATATATATATATATACATATATATATATATATATATATATATATATATATATATATATATATATATATATATATATATATATATATATATATATATATATATATATATATATATATATATATTATTATATATATACATATATATATATATATATATATATATATTATTAGGAATTGGAAAATACTTAATAATCTTCGTGTTCAGTGAGGCGAAACAGTTCAGGAGCATTTGTTTTCCCTGTCTACTCCCTGATATCACTACTTTCTCCGATCAAACCATCTTTTGTCCGCTACTTTTCTCAGCGTGATCACTTGCAACAATTTGTACCTGTCATGTTTCACGATGTGACCTAAGTAAGCAAGGAATTAGTGTTTAGTAATTTTATAAGCGCTTATTTTTTTATAATTTAATTTATTTATAAAGGCTTAGTCTCAGGACTTCTCTCTTACACTGATGGCGGCCACCGTGAGGTTTATTTTGTTGGTTGATGATCAAATGCTAGTCTGAAATAATATGGCTGTCCCCCAAGGGCGGGTGGATATCCGTAACAGATTTCCCCACGTACGAAAAAAAGATCGCTATCGGGAAGAAATTATGGGTAAGTCAGTTAGCGGGTAGCTGAGGATATATCTTGTAGACAGTGATATATTTAATAATAATTGACAACTTGTGTGCAAAGTAAGCGGGCACCGGTTGCACAAGCGGTCGGGCGTCACGAACGTTTCATCAGGTGAGCGGCGCAGCTGCATTGTTCCTAATTGAACCTCTTTCCTCAATTACCGTCAATGCCGAGATCGTTAACGCATACACCCAGATATCCCACATATAAATAAAAAATAATAAAATAAATAAAAAGGCATTTTAATTTTTTCCTACTACTATCACAGATACGAGGTTTTTATATAAGCGAGCGATATTAATTAATAATATTTCTGCTTGTTGTGTTCGTTGCCAAGTTTTTTTGAATTATACTGGACGTTTTATCCACTATAATTCAAACAAACTTGGTAACGAACACAACAAGAAGAAATATTATTAATTAATATTGCTCACGAAAGGTAAATGTATTAGAACCGCTTACATGAAAATAAGAATTAACTTTATATATATATATAATAAAATTATATTAAATTATCCCCCCGGCTAGATGGTGCGACGATCTGCGCAGGGCGGCTGGCAGAAACTGGATGCGTGTAGCCGAAGATCGGGCTAGGTGGCGCTCCATGGGGGAGGCCTATGTCCAGTAGTGGACTGCCGCAGGCTGCTGATGATGATGATGATGATGATATAATAAAATAATTAAACCCATTTTTTTACAGCCAATATATGTCCCACTGCTGAGCACGGGCCACTACATTTCCGGAGGAACGGACGTTAAACCCAGCACGCTTTTCCAATGCGGATTGGCGGGGTTACCAGACTCAGAATAAATATTAGTAATTCATACATATATTTATTCCGATGCGGGGATCGAACCCGCGATCAATGACTCCGTGGACGGAAGGCCTCACCACTGAGCCAATTGGTTGTCTTCAGGACCAATTAAATCCATATAAATACAAAATTTATCCATTAAAACTTTAATAAAAGAAAGAAATAAAACTATATAAAAATTATGTTAAAAGTCGTATTCATTTAAAAATTTATAATTATATAATAATTTATAGCTGTGTGAGTAGTAGTCACCTCTACATAGGTCACTCCTAAACCTTTCTATACATTTCATTCTCATGCCTTACGCATCCAATCAGATCCATATCTTTATATATATAATAATATATATAAAGATATGGATCCTGGATGAATAATATCCAAATATATAATGAAAATGTCTCTTCATCGTCCCTCTCCTTCTCTTGCTGTCTCTTGGTAACCGTTCTGCTGTAAATTGTTTGGTCCATCTATTGTTATTTATGCTACAAATATAATATATCCCACCCAATGCCACTTCAATGATCTAAGTCTTGACATGTAGCGATTTTTTCTGTTGCCATATCCCTACGTCTGACAACCTCATATTAGGCACGGTGATATTGTTAGAGCAAATTGTTTGTAATAAAGATTTATAGATCAATATTGCAGAACTATTGTAGTGGTAGAGCCACGCTGCAGAAGAATACTTTGTCAAGAATGGCATATACGGGGAAGTACCACACTCCCGCAGAAAACCGGCGTCTGAGTTAGCTTAGCTACCGCGCTTCGTACGGCGAGCGGTTGAGTTTCGGAGGCCCAACCTCTCCCCCCTTCCGCTCCTCCTTTTGTAATGACACATTACTTAAAGGTCGGCAATGCTTCCGCAATGATTGTATTATTGATTGTAGTATTTAAAATAATAATTTACTAATTTTAAATTAACTTTATATTTTAGCAAAGATGCCGCCCAGCACCATATTTTATGACTCTTACAACATACATGTATATACAAAAGTTCTTTAACTTAACATGTACATTCATACCTACATATTATATTATTACAAACTGTTCACCTCATTTTGGCTCCCACGCTCCATTTTATAGATGAAAAAAAGAATTATTACAGATAGTTGTAACTCGTGTGGACATTACAGCTTATTAATTATACTTCTGTTTGAATAGCTTAAAATAAATTTTTACAGTGTCAGTTAAAATTATGCCCGTCGACTACTCTTGCTTGATCTAATGTACCAGTTGGGGTTCAAAGCACTTTGTGGACCCTTCGCCAAAGTAGGCAAGGACGTGACTAGACATGACATCTTAACTAGTCGCTTTCATAGAATTAAATCTAAATGTTAATGTAATATTTGCAATGCAAGTGAGATGTTTGGGAACGGACCTAACCTGGTTCTATAAACACACAATCATATCAAACCAGAATAACATCTTCTTCTTAAAGGTACTTTTAATTATGATTTATGTTTTTTATAGGTTATAAGATTAATAAATTATTTAATTAAATTGAGAGGGGTCTGGGTCCAAGAAAAACCAATAAGATTTATTAGGCTCATATATATTAATAATATAACATTATACTTTCTATCAATTAAATAAATAAAAAAAAACTTCTTAATTATTTTTTATTAATATGTGAAATAAAATAAAAAAAAATATAATTAAAATTGATCGAATACTGGCAGTGTAAGTTTATTTATCTTTCCTTTAATTTAAAAATATTTTATTATATTATTATATAATACTAGCTTTTGCCCGCGGCTTCGCTCGCGTGGAATTTGGTCTGCCACATTAAGTTTCGTGACGGATCATTTTAAATAAATATAATTTTTTTTTTACTTAATTTATGGTTCACAATTTTGGTCATAGTGGTCATATGCTGTCGCGCTTTTATTTACAACTATTCAAGACAAATAATCCTACGGTACATCATCTTTGTGTAAGTCCAATGGTTTAGGCAGCGTACGCGAAGATAGCTCTCAGAGGCCAAATTTTTTTCCGACTTAATTGACATGTATCGTTATATCGTAACCTATATGTTATTCCGATATATAACCTATATTACTGTAAAGTTTCACCCAAATCCGTCCAGTAGTTTTTCGTGAAAGAGTAACAAACATACATCCATACTCACAAATTTTCGCATTTATAAAATTAGTATGAAAACTAGTAGAAAGTAGGATAAATAGTTCAATCATTAATTCATGATTTAAAATTGTCATTAGGTCCTTATTAAGAATGATATCAAGTATTATATATGTACATATGTATATATTAATAATTTGCAAGCTAGAAGTATTTTGCAAATTACATATATACTCTTTAATTCGTAAAAATATTTCAGTAATTTCGTCCATTGTCAGTTCACTTTGAAACCGCGAATATCTCAGGCAATAAAATGTGGAGTAAGGACAATGCTATCATTAAAGTACATTGCATTTGAAATTGATTGTTCTAGAGTGTTGCAAGCATCAGTTGTAATTAGACTGTGTTATATCTTTAAGGCCGGAGACTCTTATGAGTGTGGATAGATAACTTATCCAGGGGTTCTCAACTTGCAACTTAAGAGTGTCAGCTCAAATTTTGCTCCCGTCAGCATGAGTCAAGAGATTTATGCTGACGTGAGCAAATAATATCATCAATACAGCTGTAACAATACACTGATGATAATTGTATACCAAAACTGAGAGGTATCGACATAATATCCACGCTTGATTAATAGACTGGATTGCATATTGCAAATATATGTACAGGGTGTCCCAGAACTCAACGTAAAGCCAAAACGGGGTGACAGGATTGATTGTAACCATCATGAGAAAAATTATAACCATTGAAAAAACTGTAACTATTTTTCGGTTATTGTGATTAATATATATATATATATATATATATATATATATATATATATATATATATATATATATATATTATATATATATATATATATATATATATATCATATATATATATCATTATCAGAGTTTTATAGCCATTTAGATATTATGATTTCATTCATTTTCCTTTACTATGTACGTTACCAGTACAATTTAGATTTTTTAATAAATCAATTTTCATGTAAATGTTTTCAACCCCTGAACGGTTTCGCCGATACACATTCGCCCTTGGCATAATTGTTTCATCTCACGTTTAGTGCAACTAATCGCAACATCTGTACCATGAGTAATGCAAGCGAATGTATCTTTATTAAATTAAAATTTTAAGTCTAAATTAAACATTTCAAGCCTACACTCTCCGTGAAGTTGGCACCTTGGCGTTAAAAAATATTTATGTGGGAGTGGGGGGGGGTACCATTAACTGAAAGGACTGTAGAGATCAGATGAGGTCTTTTAACACTCTGTAAATGGAGGGCAGCTTTTTGTATGGAATAATGTTGTTATGGCCAGTGACCAGTGAAGAAAGTCAGAACAATTGTAAAATTCTTCTTAAACTTCACTTTCACGAGATTGTATTTCTTCTCCGAATGTAAAAGACCTATTCTTTTTTTATAGTAGAGTAGGCAACGAAAGAACGTGGGGATACCCTGATCAAAATCAATCAATAATACTTATCAAAGTAATCACAGCCACCCATAGACGTCCGCACCGCCGGAAGCGTCACAAATGCGCTTCCGGCCTTTAGTGGACACACACACACGTTTCTTTAATTCGCCTATGTTATACTCTTAAGTGTAAATCATTTCACATTTGCACAGTTCGTGGCAGAAAAATGCGACGGAATTGCACGGTGCTGGACTGCCAGCCATTCGGGTGATGATGATGTAACCTTTTTTTAAGTGCTTAGTCAGATGGTCTCCTACATGAGTGCACTACACGGCTGCCTTCTTAATGCTCAAGCAAATCACCACCAACTAACGACCACGACTGCTCTGTCAAGAGTATAACGACCAAGAAGTTTGCAGCTGGTAAAGGATAGAAAAACTTCTCAGAACATTCGCTATAATGAATTATATAATCCTTCTAACTTTTTTAAAATTTTCATAAATATCCAATCCATCCTATTTGTCATTATATTTCCAAAAATAAGACATTTGAAAAATAATTACAATAATTTGATGAATAAATATGACTACAACCTAACTTGACAACATAAAGAAATATATTTGATCTATTATAAGTAAACAGAGTTCGTAGATACATCAAAGAAAAAGCTTACACTACCAGCAAAGAAAAAGTTTTTTTTTCCTTTTCTCGTACAGGTCTATAGAAAGAGAGAAAGTGTTCAAACTCGTTCTGGTGTCGATTGCTCATAAATAATCTTTTGACATGTCTATAATCCCTACTGTTAACATGATCATTCCATAGAGCCTTAGGATTTAAATTTTATTTTTGATTTATTTATATTATATATGGTGCGCTTGATGAATGGTGTGGACACCACACTGGGTAAGTGGGTTGGCGACCACGGATCGGGACATTTCGCACCGGTAACGCTGCTGGCCGTCGCCGGCCTGTGTCATTTGAGTCAAGCTATAGTTCGTAATAATCTATATATAGATATATATATATATATATATATATATATATATATATATATATATATGTATATGTATATGTATATATATATATATATATATATATATATATATATATATATATATATATATATATATATATATATATATATATATATATATATATAAATCAATTGCTGTTTTGAATTATTTTTGGAAGTCCAAGGAAGGTTTAAAAGGTGAGTCAATATGATAAAAATATAAGGAATATAATATAAGCAAAAAATTTGTTTTCCCTTAGAAACTATTCCCACCTGTCAAATATTTGATATTTATTTTATAAGTACCTAATAGTTGTGACGTGATTATTTTTAAGTAACATCAAAAGTAATATATAATAATAAATCTTAATTATCTATATTTAATCTGTGTTGTATCTTAATGAGATAAATATATTATATTAATTTGTATTGTAAGCAAGTTACAAATTACAAACTTTTTTAAGCTCTATATCTATAACCTTTGTGACATAACAATTTTCAAGCAACATCATGTGTAATCAAAAACAGTAATAAAACCTAATTCATTTCAAACATTTTTTTATTGATTACGATTTATTTTTGTTAAGTTTTGTTAAGTTAGTTAGTTAGTTTTGTTAAGTTTTGACCACATTTTTTACTAAAGTTGAAACATTCTACAATTATCGTTTAGCTTTTTTATTTATTGATTTGGAAGCGGTACGAAGTTTGCCGGGTCAGCTAGTTATACATAAAAACTATAATTCGTAATTGGGAGTAAAGGGAGAACGGTAATAACATCTTAACCGGCCCAAGTCAACCTCACCTGCACGCGCTTTGGCGGCGGTACCCAAGCGAGTACCGAGTGCTCCCTGCTAGATAACAGATGAGGCTCTATACGATACGATATATTCTTTAATTTATTTATTTATTTATTGAATACAAAATCCACAACATATCATATACTAACACTTATATAAATTTGAAAAACGTCTGGAGCCAAATATGGATTTACATTTAATTATATTCTTCTTCTGAGAGTGCCTCTCCGACTTGCGAAGGTTGGCAGCAAATTCAGCATAACTTCCTCCTTCGCGAGGTGCAGCAGTTCTGGAGCACTCTCTATCCCGGTCAATTCCCTGATATTACGTAGCCAAGACTTTCTTTTTCGACCAACCTGTCTTTTGCCCGCGGTTTTTAAAACGATATATTTACATACATATATATCGTCACGCCTGTCTCCCGAAGGGGTAGGCAGAGACCACAGATCTCCTTCTGATACGATCTAGACACACTTTCCTTGCTTCTTTCTTTCTCACTCAGCACTCTCTCATCTTCATCAGCATCAGCAATTCAGCATCTCATGCAAGCTCACCAGTTAAGGATACACTTGACCTGGCCTTTCCTAAAAACTTCAGCAATTTTTTAATATGGCTTTATTAGTATGACTTAAATCTAGCACTTTAAATAACTTATTGTGGGAATAATGCGTACGAGAAATAACAAATTTTTGAGTAAAGTTAATTTTTGGACCAGTAACATGAAATAAATGTGTGTGTCGGATTCAAATATAATGTATCATAAGCATATCATTCACGCTACCACTGCAGACGTCATATAAAAAATATGTACATATCTAGGACAGTATGTCTATTTTGTAATGTCATCAAAGAGTTAATATTGTGGCTTTTATCATAATACAAATCCTAAGTTAACTTTAAACGTTACATCTAAAATATATTTGAAGTATTTTACATCCCACCTCAGTCTACGTCTGTCTTCTATCGATGTTGTTTTTTTTTATAACTTTACATAATCCTCGAATGTGAAGGTTGGTGACTTTCTTTGGCGGGAGGCTGTGTGAGTCGTGCCTTCGCGTCAGTCTTGTGGGACGCGCGGTCGCCCGCGCCTGTGCTTTGTGTTTTTTTTTTAATTTACATCCTGTGCTGTGTACGGATACAATGAGGCTAATCTTTTGGGTGAGTTAGAAAATATTTCTATAGTGATGTGCTACGGAATGCATCGGAAGGTTTTTGATACGATTTTCGGTTGCACGATGACCGTGTCTACTTTCTTTAGTGAAAGTCGAGTGATCTTCGATTCATCTCATCGGATGAGGGCTTTATTTTAGCGATTCATACTCAGGTGCTTCGTGACAAATATATATGATAATATATTAAAAATTATACAATAATTTTAATATATTTTATTATATTTTTTGTTTCACTTCAATTGAATGAAAAATAACAGAAATTTTAACTTATTCAAATAATTGCATATATTTTAAACTTGTTATAAAATTATCATGGTATTAGACTTTTTTTGGGACTTTTAATTCTACTGTGAAAACTCGAAGTAAACACTTTGAGAATACATTATATTTAAAATATATAATTATAAAAAATAATATTTAAAAACTAAATATTTATATTAATAGGATTATGAAAAGAATATTTTTTTACTTATGGTTAAAATAAGTTTCAAATAAATCAAAAAATAATAATATATCTTCACTATTCTAAATGAATTGTGAACCTTACCATAACAATAACTGAATGACGAACGAGTTACTCAATGTATGAGATCCTACATTGCGTAAAAATCGTCAGAAAAATTTGGAGGAAGTGTGTCAGACGTCGCGATGTGAAATTCGCGAGCGGAACTTGTGAGTAAAAGACATCAACGGGCGCTGAGCAAGGTGCGGCACACATTTGGTTTTCTCTTATTTCATATCCGTAGTAGACACGAGAAAAACAACATGCGTACAAACAAGACTCTAATCCGATATGGGGTAGGTGACGTTCTATAACTGTTAGCCACTGTGACTATTTTTAAAAAAAAAACTTTTTTAACAGAACAGGCAAATGAGCACGCGATAAGCTACGCCGAAGGCATCACAAATGTGTTGCTAGCCTTTCAATAGCATATATACATGTCTTTTGAATACCCCTATATCTTATTTTGTCGGGAACATATCGTTTAACAGTGCAGAAAACAGCGACTGAATCACCAGGTGGATATTTATTTGTTACAAATCCCCAACCTTAATATATACACCCAATATATACAAAAGAAAATCCTTATAAAGCGTATAAAAATTTTGTAAAATAAAAAAGAATAAATAAATAATAAAATATTAAATTTTGTTCACATATAATATTTCTATTTTTGTTTTTGGAAATTTATGACTGTCCACATAGCAAATAAGTATTATAAGTCTATTCCGTGGTTTTCGGATAAATAGATAGACTAGAAGAGAAATTAAGCATTTTGGTGCATGAATAAATTATCTTTACAATTTTTAAGCTTTTAAAACTTTACTTAACTCTTTTTAAACTAAATATCATTCCTTTAAGATCCATTATATATATCCCTTGAACCCAATATTTAAAATAGCTTTTACCTTGTCCTTTACTCCGTGTTAAACTTAGAAATAGCGTCAACCGATGTGAAAGAGATTTTGATGACACAAAAGAATTTTGTTTAAGTTACTTTTTAGCGTTTTAAATAAATTTGAAATCGCTATGCGGATATAAAAATCCTTTGAAGCTTAGAGGCAAAGTCGTGATTAACAGATCATCCTTATATTTACAGAGTTTTATTCATTCAAAGGAATGTAAATAAAGAACGCATTCCCCTTTCCCACCATCATCATCATCAGCCTGAAGCAAACCACTGCTAGATATATTCGTGGCCTTGTGGGAAACGTCACCTAGCCCGATCTTCAGCTACACGCATCCACTTTCTACTAACTCGCCTGTGCAGATCATGATACCTCTATCAAGGGTGCGTCCCATATTACGTTTGATAAGACGTGGTCGCCACTCCAGGATTCATATATCCAACGGTTATTGATTGTCCAACAAATGTGACCAGCCCGTTGCCACTTCAAGTTTCTAACTCAAAACGTCGGTGATTTTTCTTCCTAATTATATCCACCAAAGAAATTTCGAGCACAGCTCCCTCCAAGCCCTCTGATAGTGGTAGAGCCACGCTGTAGATGAATACTTTGTCAAGAATGGCATATTATCTGAAGCATGAATGGGCCGACACGCCCGGGAAAGTACCACACTCCCGCAGAAAACTGACATCTGAGTTGTAGCTTGGTTACCGCGCTTCTTACGGTGAGCCACCCCCTTTCCCCTCTCCCTCCCATTCCCACTCCCATAATGACATTTTCCTGAAAGGTCGGCAACGCTTCCGCACTGCTTATGGCGCTGCGGATGTCTACGGGCAGCGTTGATTTCTTTCCATCAGGTGACACGCCTGCTCCTTTGCCTTTCTATCCCATAAAAGAAAAGATTGCCTTGCTTATGAAGCAGACGAATCGTCATTGACCACATTTCGTTATTGTAAGAGAGTGCGGGCAGATTACATAGACAGACAACTGTTACTAATTCTTAATTATCATTCGAAAAAATTAGTCGTGTAATTACTACATGTGATTACAGAGCAGCATAATGTTTAGAATTGCATTGTGATGTTCTACATTATAATTACATGTAATCTCCAGTGTGACGAAATGACTACAATGTAATTAGAAACGTCATTAGTCATCATTCGTATTCTTGCACGAAAGATGGAAATATTTTTAAATCTCTTCCGGCTCTTACCACTTTATGCAATGGACAAACAAAATGCAAATTTGATGCACACATCCAAGTAATAAATAGGTTTCGCTCTGATGCCGTAATCTGCGCTCAGACTAGAATTAGACGTAATCCGAATCATTTGAAGAAGCATCGCGCTGACGTACGTACGTGATATAATTTTAAGTGTGTTATGATTGTTGTTATGTAACTCTATTTTGTTACAGTTTACTGCGTGACTGTATTTTTGAGACGTCAATTATATTACATTTTTATAATGATAGCCGCCATTATAAGAAGCTGTTTATATAGGTAACTATCGGGGAATTATGCTGCCGTCATTTTGTTCAATTTTCAATAAATGATAATAATAATGAACCTTTATTTCCTAAATAAATATATAATAATATCCCCTTCTCTATTCTTTCCCTTCCTCTCCGCCATTCCACGGTCTGCCGTGCCGAAAGGTGCGTGGCTAAGGGCGAGCTTAGCCGCAAGCGTGCCGACCGTCCCGGGATCGTGTTCCCCCGGGTACTATGGTGCCTTCCTCAGCATGCAGGGCTCAGCTGGGGATGATCTCCATCCTCCCTTGCGGCTCGTGGGATTCACTAAGACGAATTTAATATACCTAATTTGTTGAAAATGACAGCGACTCTTCAACTTATTACAATATTTATGATTACCCGCAAACATTTTTACACATTGTAATAAAGTGTGAAATATAATATAATCAAAACTAAAAACATAATATTAATAAATATAATAGACTAAAGCCATTCCCCCTGGAGAAGCTGGAAATCTCCATCATCGACAGTTGGACAAAAACAAAAAAAAATAACATAAATATTGTATCGTATAATACTATTTAAAACACAGAAAAGAAAATCAAAAATGGGATGCCTGCGGAATATATTTCGTTTTTTGTTCTCCTATACATACATATCGTCATGACTGGCTCCCGTAGGGATAGGCAGAGACCACATATCTTCATCCGCTACCATCCTGACACACCTTCCTAGTTTACTCCACACTCATCCATCTTTCCATCCATCCTTCATCTCACATTCATCGTAGCAAAACGGCTCTCCGTTAGTCACTTCTCCGTCTCGTGGGAATCAAGACGTGACGGGTGGCGAACCACATCACTCTCATTTTTTAACAAATTAGGTTTATTTAAAATTTTTTCTTCTCCCATTAGAAGAATGTCATTACACAACGGTAGTAAAAGCTGAAACGTAAATTTCTAACGTAGAATATTTTTTTAATTCGTTTCATTATAATCTTAAATAAGTTTCTTAGAAAGTATTAACTTGCACAAGGGAGTAGATAGATCGTTTGAATAAGTTTAAATAAAGTGGTCTATTAACCTCGTTCCCGTTAGAGTGCCTACTACCTGAGAGGCAGGCGGCAGGAAACGAATCAACAAATGTGTGACAGGTGCGTGATTCGATTTTTAAATCACTAACCTTCTTAGTGGCCAGTTTCAAATCGAAAGTTAAAAATCGATTAAATATTTTCATATATGAAAAAAAGAATAAAAATATCATTTCGTATATCTAAATAATCGATGTAGATTTTTATTTTATTATTTAATTCATAGATGTAGAATTTTTTCGCTAACGCTAATAGGAGATAGTCAACACATAATATAAAATGCAAGTCAAAACCTCAAATTAATATTTTTATTAAAATATATCTATTGGTATTATGTTAATCATAATACCAGTAGCGATTCGGATTTATTTTTATGCCGAAAAGACCCTATATGAATCTTAACCAATATTTTTTAAACCAGCATATTTTTTACCAACATACATAACAATATAAAAACATGTATACATTTACAACATATAAATAAAACAAAAAATATAAATAAAACTAATTATAATGTAATAAAACATATTTATAACAAAATATTGTCCCGTTCTCCGGTTGACGACCAATTGGCTTAATGGCCTACTGAGACAGTGGCCGCGGGTTCGATCCCCGCATCAGGATAAATATAGGTAAAATCTACATATATTTATTCCGAGTCTGATTAACCCACCAATCCACATTGGACAAGCGTTTGTTATAGTCTATTTCTTCAAAAATAGTAAGGCCCGTGCCCACCAGTGGGATAAAACAATTGTCACGCTGTTGAGCGGGAGCATATAAATTCTACGAGTCTCTTCTTCAATTGTATCGGTTGGTATGTTGGGCAGGTTTTTATCCACCTTCGCACCAAAAATAAAAACATATATAAATAAATTATAGTAGTAACCATTACACCTTTGAAGAACATTTTTAAAGAAGTTTTAATTGTTCACAACATGAAAAGCAGACATTAAAATTATCCTCTTCTAAGAGTGCCTCTCCGACTTGCGAAGGTTGGCACCCAATTCAGCACAACTTTCCTCCTCCTTCGTGAGGTTCTGGAGCACTCACTATCCCGGTCCAGTCCCTGATATTACGCAGTCAAAACTTTCTTTTTCGACCAAGTTGTCTTTTGCCCGCAATTTTTCCCATCATGATCAGTTGCAGCAATTTGTACCTGTCATGTCTCATGATATGACCCCAGGTAAGCAACTTTTCTTCCTTTGACGGTCTGCAAAAGTTCACGTTTTTGCTTGACTTGTCGGAGAACCTCGTCATTGGCCACCGCTTGAGTCCTGGTGATAGCTTTTAAAATTATATTATAAAAGCTATCAGTTGGACTCAAAAAGTTTATTTATAACATTTAAATATATAACATTAAAATTACAATAATAATAATAATTCTTTATTTGTATAATGTGAGGTTATAACAAGATGAAAAAAAGACCTATAAAAGCTCCATCACATTGCCACTTACTGTGTACAAATTTCATTAATTATTACACACTATTAGAAATAACTAAAACAATTATTACAAATCTAAATACATAATTAAACTATTATAATATAATTAAAATTATAATTTATTATTACATTTAAATATCACTTTATACTTTACACTACATGTTTATCTATTATATACATTTGATCGACTCTTTAAAGCAAAAAAGTCCTTAATATTATAAATATTGGCATCTATTAGCCATTCATGTAGTCTTTTTTTGAATAAAATAAAGAAATTATAAAATTATAAATTAAAATAATTATATTATATCTTCATTTCGTTTTCGGTATTCTAGTTATGCCTGTCAAAATAATTACACGCCTCACTGAGTAACGCGGCCTTGACTTTGCTTTGCACTTGGTCGACTGCCAAGTGCAAAGCAAATTATGACATATTTTATACAAAGGTAGATGTTACTGCATTCCCATATTCCCACAAAAAATATGACATGCAGCTGAAAATTTAAATTTTAAACTCAAAATTTCTATCATAATCGCGTTTTATGACTTGTATTTAGACATAGTTTTTAACTTACTAACTTTGAAGTATTTATTTTAATATATTCACGCCTATCTCCCCGCAGGGGTTGGCATTAGACCACAGAGCTCCATCCGCTACGATCCCGACACACCCTCCCCTTCTCCACACTCATCCATCCATTCTTCCTCTCACATTCATCGTAGTTTAACGGCCATTAGTTGCTTCTCGCCGTGGCGAATCACATCCCCGTCATTTTTTAACAAATTAGGTATATTAAAATTCGTCTTAGTTAATTCCATGAGCCGGAAGGGAGGATGGAGGTCAGCCCCAGCAGAGCTCCGCATGCTGAGGTAAGGCACCATAGTACCCGGAGGAGCCCGATCCCGGGACCGTCGGCACGCTTGCGACTAAGCTCGCCCCTATCCACGCATCCGTTGAAACGCAGACGGTGGATTGGCGGAGAGGAAGGGAGAAGAATAGAAAAGAAAGAAAAGGGCAGGAAATGAAATGCGGATTGGGACGTTACCAGATTCGGAATAAATATTTCTAAATCCATACATTCAAATAAATTGATTGAAAGATAATGTAAATTAATTTCATTTCAAAATTTAAAAGTTATGAAAAGTTTTACTTTGTGGTTGTGGACGGAAACGTCAGTGGAGAAAGATCAATAAAGACATACCTGGACCATATTGCTAAATTTATTAAGAGAGGCCAGGTCAAAATTACCCTTAACCGTCGAGCTTGTATGAAGAGAATGATGAGTGTGAATAGAGATCTGTGGTCTCTGCCTACGGGAAACAGGCGTGACGATATATATGTATGTATGTAAAAGAAATGTCAAATCATATGTAATAAATATATAATTAAACTATTATGATCGTTTGTTATGTCTTATAAAATTTAATGATATGTTGTTATAAAAAAATATTGTGTAACACAAAGGTAGGGAAGTGAAAATTATTTGAAATGGATAATTGAACAAACGCGTGTCTAAACACCTTGTTCGTCTTCACAAAAACGAGAACCTTTTGTACTTTATGTGTTGACAATAAAGCAAGTCGTTTCAACTGTCGAACAAGAATTGTAATAGAGTAGCGTTAAACTAAAAATATTTTTAAAGCATACTTTAAATCTCAAATTTAAATTTATAAACATTGGATATAGGTCATAGATAAAACCCAAATCAAGGGTAAAACAACATAAATGAAATATCTATTATTTACAGTAATCATGTATTCTTTTATATTCTTAGAAAAACAAACAATTGTAAAAATTATCATTGCTTATGACGTTATTATTAAATATTTACTTTTATCCAAATACAATAATAATAAATAATAAAAAGAACCTTTATTTCAGGTAGCTTACAAATTTTGAAATAACATAAAATCTAAATTAATTTCTACCACTTTTGCTGTTGTGTTTTGCCTAGCTCAACACAGGCCTCTTCAAAATTATTACATTATTTTATTTCTTTTTTTATTCAAATACGTTTACTATATTGTTTTTCTTTTTATATATTTAAAATATACATGATCAGTACATGCAATTTTTTTGTAATATACTTTATAAAATACTTAAGAACTTAAATAAAATATTTCATTTTCCATAGCTTAAACATTTTAAAGAAGATACGACTCAATTTCTCACGAAATACTAGATAATAATTAATCTTACATAAACAAATTCCATTCATTAAAAAAACATCTTTTTTTTAACTTTTACGCAACATAATGAATACGCCTGTTGTATCGATTATCATAATAACTGTATCTTAATTTGATATTAAACAAATTATATGTTTTATAATAGCATGTCGGCTCCATTCATTTCTCACACACGACCTTCCTAGAAAGTCCACACACGGATCGGTAAAAGCATTTGACACATAAGATGTAATCACAATTTAAGCAAACATAAGTGAAGGTGGCAATATCGACCCTACGTCTCACTGAATACGTGTCAAGGTAGCCGAGTGTACTTTTACTTTTTTTTTTACATCATAAGTCGACGCAGGCTGTGGATTCACTTTCGTTCAACATAGAGACGTTTTTAAAATTATTATTTTTTTCGGGTCAATACATTCTTTAGACGCGCATCATGTAAATTTCATCAAGCTTGGAATTATACACTCTTGTTTTTATCAGCCTTTGTTTAATGATGTAAGAAAATTATTAAGGTGTTTTGTGTTTATAACAATAAAATACAGTGATTATACACATATACGTATTATGTACGAGTATGTCTCACTACTGGGAATAGGGTCACCGATTTTGGGGGGAATCTACAAGACTTATCTAAAGCGGATTGGCAGAATACTCAGACACGGAATAAATAACTATGAATCTTACATATATTATTTCCTGCCGCTAGAATTGAACTTGCGCCTATTAAATCTGAAATTAGCAACTTTGCTATTAAGACATTAGGTCGTCAAATGCGTGCGTAACAAAAAGTTAGAAGAAATTTGAAAATGAGATTGTGTTTGATTGTAAAAGGTTTTGAATTATTTTTCGAATTCGTAATTATAATTTAGTTTTATTTTTTTTCCGTTCTCTAATATTTTATATAGCATAAATCAAGACGTTTTCCGTCAACTTACGTGAGTGACTTTGTGTTTTTATTTCATTCCTATTATCTTATTATCAGTGATGTTGTTTAGTTGTGATATGTTATGTGGGGTATTGCACAATACAGTTCGATTAAAGAATATAAGTGAAGTGATATGAAATAAATGCATGTATCATGACTTTTTGACTGAAAAAGTCCATAGAAGGTTTTAGTAAAATAGCCAACATTCTATCAAGACGTAACGTGACAAGTAAACTAGTACGTTAAAAGATATTTAATATTATAATATTTTACTTGACACTGGAATAATAGTTATAACTAATTGCCATCAAAGAATACAAATATAAATCAAGCTTACTTCTAAATGAACTAATGAAACACCTACTTGGGTTTTGTAAAATAAAACCACGGTGTTATCAGTGTAAAGAAATGTTTATTACAAAAAAAATAAAAAATTAAAGAATCAAGTAGGTGAGACACAAATTTGTAGGTCGTGGGTAAACAGCCGATCTGATTTTACTACGTAAGCAGACTAACACTCCCCTGCAAGTTGTCAGCGGTCGGCGGCCTGCGTGATGGTCAGCGTTGCGCCGGAACTCCGACGACGGTGGTCGCCTTCAGCGATTGTAAGGGATGCGCTTGGACTCCGACGGCAGAGATTGCCCTCAGCGATTGTAAAGGATGCGCTGGGACTCTTAATTGTAAATCACTGAGCTAATTGACGCTCAAAGTTGAAAACCGCAGGTAGAACCCTGGAAGTGATAGATACCTATCGATTACGACTTGATCTATCAACTTCCGTTCTGGTTAACCAGCGACAACTCGTGGAAAGTGTTATGTCGAGATTGTCGTGGTGGATCGAAACCAGAACGGAGTTACAAAATAAAAATTTAAATATTCATGTGCTATTCAAAACTTACCCTAAAACGGGGTGTAATTCCTTCACTTAGGTTTTAAAACAAATGATGAGTGAGGTTGCTGTTAAGAGACGTGACGGTCCACGTTGATACTTTCTTAACAGCCAAGCAATCACTGAGGTGGTGACGACCCCCGGCGCCCGTCAGTAACTTCCATAAAAAAACCCGAGCGGCCACGAATAAGGTCGAGATCGCACGAAGGCGCGAGCGCCGCGGCCTACCTACCTACTTGAGTTTACGAAATCGATTAATCTGTTAACGCGTTGTTTTATAACACTCAACGTGTGACAAGCAAAACAATGTTCGATGGCAGATCGTGTTTATGTTAAAAAATTCATTAATTATTATATTAGAAAAAGTATTTTAATTTGACTGAGGATTAATACCTTATTGTATTATTTGAAAACATGTAACCTTCCGTTACACTAACCGAACTCACTATATCAGTTTTGCTGGTAATAAATTCCTAACTAGTACTACATAAAACTAAATTTATGATATTAATGCATTCTTCAATAACAAAATGGAGTTATAAATCTCATATAAAACCTTTACCACGTGCCTTTTTGAGTAATCTATTGATAAATGCATAGTTATAATTCCCTACTCTCAAAGCAGAGACAACTTGAGTGCCATAGAGAAGTGAAAGTGCTGTTAACCTGGTCTGTAATTTAATATTCAAATAAAAACGATAGCTTCATAAAATATTATTTAATCTATGTTTAACTAAGTGTAGATTATATAAAAAATCTACAGAGAAATTTTTTGTGAGAATGACTAATTTATTTAATGACTTATTTATTAAAGAAAATTTAAGCGGAGAGCAAGAAAGCAGGCTTATCAATGGACCCAACTAAAACTAAATTGATGATGAATACCACAAAAGTTAGGATGGAATTGAGGCAGAAATCTATAGAATCCATAGAAAAGTCGATTCCTCTGTTCTCTCTCGGAATCAACTTTTCGTCTCCACTCTAGTACTCATCTACTCTAGCAGTTTTTAGATCTCCGACAAACATGACAATCGTACGTAATGTAATGAAGAAAATTAAAAACAAGTCTAATCTCTATGAAGAGCAATGTGGAGTAAAAGATTAGACCTTAAACAAATTGCTGAAGTTTCTAAGAAAGGCCAGGTCAAGAGTATCCTTAACCGGCAGGCTTGTATGAGGAGAAGAATGAGTATGGAGGAAGCAAACAAATATGGAAATCTGTGGTCTCTGCCTACCCCTACGAAGACAGGCGTAACTATATGTATATATGTAACCTCTATCCACAAACTGTGAGAAAATTATGACATCTTTCCCATGATATAAATAAAACGAGTTTATATTGCCTAACTGTTTAAACGGAACATAATAATAGCTTATGATGTAGCTTCGTTTTAACCACAATGTTGCGTGCTGATCTTTGGCTCTAACCACGCATTACCGGCTATAAATAGGGTTGCCAACCGTATTATACTATACATAATATTGAACAATTTAGTCCATCGTACTATTTTCATGAAAATATACAATTTTCTAAAATATATTACAGTCGATAGGTCAGGGAGTATCTTTGCCAAGCCGCCTGTCTAGTAGTTATAGTATATACACGTTTACGCGACCTCAGCCTCTCGAGCTACTACCGTATCACTCCTTGTTTTCCGTTGCGGTAGTATCATATCCCCATCATCCTGTCTAAATCCATCTTTCCTTTCGCCTGCCCTTTCCTTTCTTCTCTATGCTTTTTCCTTCTTCTCCGCCAATCCACGGTCTGGATCATCCAAAGGATGCGTGGCTAGGGATGATCTTGATCGCAAGCGTGCCGACCGTCCCGGCGGGCACGGCTGAGGCCGACCTCCATCCTCCTTTGCAGCTCTTGTATTCACAATTATTAGAATTTTAATAAACCTAATTTGTTAAAAAAATGACGGCGACGTGATTTACCACCCGTCACGTCCTGATTCCCACGAGGGTGAGAAGCGACTAACGGAGAACTATTTGGTTATGATGAGTGTGAGAGGAAGGATGGATGAAAAGATGCACGAGTGTGCAGGAAGCAAGGAAAGTGTGCCGGGAAAGTAAATGATCACCTAATATGATTAATTTCTCACATAAATATTTAAAAATATGTTGATTACCATATTTTTAATTAGTGTTAATCTATTAATAGAATATTGAATAAATTAATTTAACTTTATATGTATATATATATATATATATATATATATATATATATATATATATATATATATATATATATATATATATATATATATATATATATATATATATATATATATATATATATTCACGCCGCGTTTATGTCATGTTAATTTAGTTTCAATTTTTTTGCATAATTTTATAAGAAGTCACTACCCTATTATATTATGTATGCATGTTAGGTGTGATAATAACATAATTAATCTGCACGTATAATCAAATCCATAATATTATCTTCAGAGTAAAAACATTTTGTTTGTCTATGTCTAACTATGTCCAGCAGTGGATTGCAAAAGGCCGTTAATGATGATGTTTCTAATAATAATAATAATTATAATTCTTTTGCATAAATTCTTTGCATAATCTGAGGTATAACAAGATGAAAAGAAGACGTATAAAAGCTCCATCACATTACCACTTATGGCGTACAAATTTAATGAATTATTAAATACATAGTGATTCAAATACATAACTAAACTATTATATGTCATCGTGTCTGATTTATCTATTACATACATTCGATTGATACTTTAAAACAAAAAGTATTATAAATATATTTTTTTTTATTTTAAATTTCTAGTATGTATACCTATACTATAATAATCATAAAATAACTTGCGCCAGATAAGAATTCACGAATGACTTTTATGAAAATTCGATACTGTAAGATGACGACCAATTGGCTCAAAGAGCCACGGAGTCAATGGTCGCAGGTTCGATCGCATCGGAATAAATATATGTATGCCCTAGATATATTTATTCCGAATCTGGTAGCCCCACCAACCCGCATTGGACAAGCATGGTGGGTTAACGTCCGTTCCTACAAAGATAGGGAGGCCCGTGTTCAGCAGTGGGCTATATGTGGGCTGTGATAAAAAAAAATAATATATATAAATAAGTTCGTCTAATTTTTTGCAATTGGTTTGCATAGAGCCTTCCGATTTCGAGAGAAATTCTTTGAATTGTATGATATATATTTTATTCGATTTGATTGTATTGAGCCAAACATAGGTCGTTAGCGTTTTACTGTGTAATCGACTTCTTTAGGTGTGTGCAGAGTTCTAGAGTTCTGTAGACACAACTCCTTTTCCCTTCTTACTTTCTTCTCCCCTGTCATCATTCACATTCTTACCATAAGGTTTTGGTATGTTGGGAGAATTAATAATGATTGTGGTTGTATGTTGATATTTATCCTTTACAGGTCTAATTATGAACGACCGCAGCAATAGCTCCAGAAAAAACTAAACTTTCTTAATTTATTAAAAGTAATTTTACAATGTATTAATTAATTAAAATATTGCATAAAGTTAAAATCTTGTATTAAGTTACGACATTCGGCGATTGAACGAGAGTGCTTGAAATCTTGTAACTGATGAAATCTTGTGACCGACTGGCGAAAGAAATTTACGTTACGAATGTAAACCGGAAGGGTCGGTAAGGGAAGACCACGGAAAACATACCTTGATCGAATTGCTGAAGTTTTTAAGAAAGGCCAGGTCAAGAGTACCCTTAACCGGCGGGCATGCATGAGGAGAATGATGAGTGTGGCTGAAGCAAGGAAAGTAATCCTAGATCGTAGTAGATGGAGATCTGTGGTCTCTGCCTACCCCTACGGGGGACAGATGTGACGATATGTATGTATGTATGTATGATGTACGTTGAAGTGTTCCCAGGTTAGTGGAAACGAAGCCGCATTCCACGGTGTCAGCGCATTCTAGAAGCTTTATTATTATGTGGTTGCGTTACAGTCTCGTAAATAAATACTCAATGTGCCGAATAAAATGTTTTTTTTTTTAACAGCCCATATATGTCCCACTGCTGAGCACGTGCCTCTCCCTTTCTGGAGGAACGGACGTTAACCCACCACGCTTGTCCAATGCGGATTGGCGGGGTTTATATAAATATATAATATTATAATATGTATAATAATAATAAATTACTTTTTACGTTTATATAAATATATAATAATATGTATATAATAATAAATAAAATGTATAATAATAATAAATTACTCACAAAAAGAAATAGAGAAGGACAAGAAGCGTGCGTCCGCGTGACAAGGGATAAGAAAACTCTAGGCTGTTGCGCGGCATGTCTAATATTGGCTAGTCATATGACAAAATCGATAAATACCGACTTCATCGATATCGATGCTCGATTCACGCGACAGAATGTTTATACGTAAGTATGTATGAAAAAAGTAAAGTAGATTAGACTACAAGGTAAACAATGCATTTGTATTGCCTTTATCATGAGAATACTGGCTCTACTCATATGTATCTCTTCCTTAAAACAATGATTAACTGATATGAGTGAGTGACATGATTGAATATATATGAATATTTTTTGTTATTTCATCGTTTAGTTTGAACATTTTATCGTCTAAAAACTTGTATTTCGTTTTCTGATCAATATTTTTTTTTTACGCAATCATTACATAACATTTATTTTTAAATGATGCAATCATGCACAACATGTTTTATAAGTTGCCAGTCAATTATATAATGCATTACTAAATATTAATTTTAAATTTATTTTTGCTGTTTATTTCGTTGCGTTCAGAAATTTAACGGGCTGTTTTTAGCCCTCAATTTTTTTAATGTAATTGAAAGGCAAACGAGGAAGCGTGTCGCCTGATGAAAAGTAATCAATGCCACGCATAAACAATCTTCAACACCTCAGACATTGCCGGCGTTCCAATATCACACCGGTCCGGAAATACCCCTGAAGGTATGGGCTGGTTTCCGCAACTCGACATCATCATACGCCTATTGCATGTTGTCAGAATGGATAGCTCCTATTCTATCCACTCCAACTCCTCGAAGAACTGCAGCAGCCTCTTCGGCTTGCCCACAGCATCAACGAGGGACCTGAGTGCACCCAGGTATCTGGCCCGCTAGTAAGCTACTCCCCTGCATCGAAGCACGATGTAAGCAGCCGTTTCCTCCTCCTCCATGCAAGCCCTGCATAGTAGACTATCTGTAACACCTAACGCAAATAGATGTTTGTTAAATGGACTGAATATTAATATAATTAATAGTAATTTGAATATACTTCTCCATTGAGATCGGTCGAAGATGGAGAAACACTGTGGACGCCCTCGGCCCCACCTCGGAACTTATTTAAAAAGGGACACAAAATGTATAGCCATTATTACACTATTCTACTATAACAAACATCTTACACAATTATATAACGTTCTCGTACACCTGACACGAAAAAACGTAAGATTAAAAGTGACAATCATGCCTCTTCGACATACTTCATTTTTTTAACAGCCCATATATGTCCCACTGCTGAGTACGGGCCTCTCCAATTCTGGAGGAACGGAGCGTAACCCACCACGCCTGTCCAATGCGCATTGGAGGGGTTACCAGACTCGGAATAAATATTTGTAAACCATACATATATTTATTCCGATGCGGGGATCGAACCCGCGAATTTGACTGCGCGGGCGGAGTGCCCCGCCACTGAGCCAATTGGTCGTCGTACTTCATTTACATTAACACAATCAATAATTAATCTACAACATACTTATACAACGTACGTTATTTACGTAAAGACATTAAATTTATAAGTCCTTAACATATACCTCAACGACCTAAGTAACTCAGTAAAATAATCGGTAACATTTTTTTTTGGGAGTTACTCATTCTGATAATTATGACAACGATATCTTTATAAATATGGAAAGTCATCACAACGACGTCAGTTCGCACATGACATGTTAGTGGGACGATAAATCGAGTTAATGTGAAACACAATTTGAATCGTAGAAAGGAGGCTAATCGACGTCCATCCACATTAATCCGGCGGCCAACATTTTGCGCCATTATATTTATGGCGCATCTTGGTCAATGGCGCAAGAATATATGTACAGCTATTAATTAGATATATCTTTACTTATGTTATCTATATTTGTATAGTGTCTGAATTATATACACTTAATGGAATACACCATTGCACATATGTAGGTACATACGTCGTTTGACAGGTTATATATAGAAATAAATATGTGTTACTGCTTTTCCCGGCAAATTACATCAGTGACGTTGTGTTTTTATTTCATTTTCATAATCTTATATTATTATCAGTTATATTGTTTAACTGTGGTGGCGTATTATGCAATATAGTTCGATTAAGGTGTATAAATGAAGTGATATGAAATAAATGCGTGTATCGTAACTTTTTAAGTTGACTGAAAAAGTCCATAGAAGGTTTTTGGTAAAATTGCCATCATTTTATAAAGACGTAACGTGATGAGCTGACTTGTTACATTTCATGAGATTGGATATTATTGTATATTACTTGACACTGACATAATAGTTGTAACTAATTGCCATCAAAGAAAAAAAAATATGTGTTACCTAAAACAAATAATATTTATGGTACTGCATTAATACATTCATAAATGTATCACTAATGCATTAAAACCTTTTTTTTTACATTGGTAATATTAAAATTTGTTCGTCTGACGTTATTTTGAATAGACATGTGGGTGACATTCCGGCATAAAAATTGAAAAATTATATATTGAGATATAAAATGTAAAGTGCAAAGTATGAATAATATATTATATAAATGTACAATGAAACGCAAGAATAAATTAATATCATTGTGAATAATTTTTATTTGAAGAAGCCCTCTAAAGATCCCGGCTGTCGCCATAAACAGTACGGCACGCACGTTATAGTACACCAATCAATAATTAAATGGTGCCCTATTATTTAATCATAATAAAAGAAGGTGTACTTGATAAATATTAAAATATTTAAATATAATACTAAAAATGAATAAATAATTGTTATACAAATAAGATAGGGCTCGCCGATGTCTGGATAAAACCTATGACGTTTTCATGGTGTGGCCTTAATATTGTTTACTTTTAATGTTTTTTATATGAGCCATCCTGACTGGTGTCAGGAGTGGGACCACGGAAAATGTACCTTAACCAAATTGCCGAAGTTTTTAAGAAAGGCCAGGTCAAAGTACCCTTAACCGGGCGGGCTTGCTTGAGAGTGATGAGTGTAGAGGAAGCAAGGAAAATATGCCGAGAACGTAGCAGATGGAGATCAGGCGTGACGAGACAGGGTGTATGTATATATTTTTTATGGAATAGGAAGGCAAACGAGTGTTTGACATTTTAGGTCCATAACGGTGTTTACATAAAAGAACGGCTTCAAAACATTTTGTATAAATCGTACTCATCGCGGAAGACATCTCATCGCGAATATTCAAGATAAACTGAGATGAAACGAATAGTCCGCCGAAGTCCTTCAAACGTTCTTTCATGTCAGCACAAGTTTGTTTTGATTCGGTTTAAAACATAAATAGAAAGCCCGTATTGTTTCTTAGGAAAACGGGTGTATTGATTGACCATGATACGTTCGATATTTTCGATATCAAAATGCACCAATTAAAACGATCGCTCCGTGATATATTTGGCAGCCGTAATTATTATTCTTCTATTTTTTTACATTTATTATTATTATTTTTATTTAATTTAATGTGTTTAATTTTATAGTAACCATATTGTTAAAATGTGGCCATGCTGTGCGCAAATTTCAAGAGTTATAGTCCGAGCATTGTTAAGTTTACATGGTATAGTATTCTTTAAGACTGTAACTTGTTTTGTGCCTAATAAATAAATAAAGATATTACAATAATTATGAACGACCGCAGCAATAGTTCCAAAAAATACCAAGCTTTCTTAAATTAATTTATTAAAATTAAAGTTTACATTATATTAATTAATTACATTAAGCTAAAATCTAAGGCAAGTGACGACCTTCAGCGATTGAACGAGAGTGCTTGGGAATCTTGTGATTGATGTCCTCTGAGTGTTCCCAGTTTAGTGGAAACGAAGCTGCATTCCACGGTGTCACCGCATTCCGACTGTGCCACCCAGAAGCTTAATTATTACGTGGTTATGTAACACAATCAATAATTTTATAATTTTGTTTGTGGTGTACAATAAAGAATATATATAGATCTGTCTATCTAGAATTCTCACCATATTAAACCTGGCATGTAAGCTGTTATGTGTATATTTCTTTAGTGTATATATATATATATATATATATATATATATATATATATATATATATATATATATTCACGCCTATCCCCCGCAGGGGTTGGCAGAGACCACAGAGCTCCATCCGCTAAAAATGACGGCGACGTGGCGAACCACGTTTTCAACGAATTAGGTATATTAAATTCGTCTTAGTGAATCCCACGAGCCGCAAGGGAGGATGGAGGTCAGGCCCATCAGAGCCCTGCATGCTGAGGTAAGGCACCATAGTACCCGGGGAGCCTGATCCCGGGACGGTCGGCACGCTTTCGACTAAGCTCGCTATATATATATATATATATATATATATATATATATATATATATATATATATATATATATATATATATATATATATATATATATATATATATATATATATATATATATATATATATAGTTTTGTGGAAACGTATTACCATAGTCCTTATGTAAATCTACTGTTAGCGTTTCACACTCATCACTATTGTGAGTTGGTAGGGTACATAAGTGGTTTTCCATATGCAAATTAAAATATGTTATAAGAATTAATTGTTACTCCTGTGAATAGTCCATAAACAAATAAACATACCTTTAATTCAGTTGAGTAAATGGTTTTCATATTCATGTGAGATACGTGTTTTAGTTGAGCCGATGTCGGTCGGTGTCTGTCAGTCACTGGTCGGGTCACAGACGCAGGCACTGGTCGGGCCGGAATGTGGTAGAAAGCTGTGTGGAAGCTGTCACGCATCGTAATGAACCGCCCGTGGGTGCGATTCGGCGGACGATACAAGACCGCTGTGTATATGTATTTTTATCGCTTCCATATACGACGGATTCGGATATGAAAACGTTTTTTTAAAAATTCCTAAATGTATTCAATACGGAGATTGGATACTGTAGATCAGCGATTCCCAACCCGTAGTACATGTACCCCTGGAGGTACGCAGGGTCCCATTCATACGTGAAAATTTTATTGGTAATAGCAAAAATACTGAGAACTTAAAATAGTTAACTTTGTAAAATTTTATAGTTAACCCTTAAATGCATAATGATGAAAAACTGCAACATACCACTTAAACGGTCCTTAAATCATCAGTAGGAGCGCAAAACATACTATTGTAGAATTACTACGATCCGGGTAATATATTTTATCTATTGCAAAAAAATATAGCAAAAAAAAGACGAGGGCCTGCTCAGCATGTTCCACCTAAAGACATAAGAACAGATAATGTTGGTCAATGGCCCGATGACTGCGTTCGCAGCAGGTGTAAAATGCTTAGGTGTAAGGGATACACACAAACTAAGAGTGAGAAGCTAACTAACTTAACTTGCCTAACTAAATCCAAGCATTATTTTAAAGAATTTCACGTGTAAATAATTTAATTTGATTTTTTTTAAAACATTGCTTGAATACAATAGTGTACAGTAAATGCATAGTGTTGTATATCTGCAACATAAGGTTTTTTAATAAATTAGTATAAAAAATATTATATACATTCTTTTCTATTTTTGCCTACATTGTAGTGTATTTATCTGCAAGATATATATTTTTTTAAAGTATAAATAAAAGTCATGCATTTAAGGGTTAAGGTTTAAAATTACCTATTAATGTAGATAAATGGACTCCTACAGTAATGTTCTGTTGATCACAAGTTTCTAGAGACAGTATATTTCAAAGTTGAGAAATGATACAGATTTTTAGGTGTAAGTATAGAGTTATCAAGAGACAGAACAATTTTATTGAAGAGTACGGGAACGAAACAAGGTTGAGAAGTGAAGTAAAGAATATTTTCGTTTGTCGGAGACCCTACAACCGCTGGAGATGCCTCTTGTAGGATGAGACGCCCCTCGGTTAGATGGTGCGACGATCTGCTTAGGGCGATTGCTAGAATATCGGAGAATCTCGACCTTACAAACCGCGCTATCGTGGACTTATTAAGAACCAATAAATTAAACTCACCGCCATCTACTGGTACAAAAACTTCATTCTATATTATTGTTATCTAATAGGTCATAATAATATCAAATACGGTGCTTTAAGATGCCTTCTTGCCTTTCATATTACGGTTACAATCTCGGTGAAAATTGCGAATCAAAACCACGTGATTCGATTTACCGTTTATGTAATCACAGCAATTAGATAATTATCCGTATACCGTTAATCTCTTGAACTTAAATGAAACGGGATTAATCTCTTGAAATTATTCTTGAGATGAAATAAAATCTATTATGCTGATAATTATTATACTATACTGCTTATTATGAAATCAATTATCCAACATCCTGCAACAAGGTATTGGACATTGGATTCCAATAAGACGAGTTGCCAAGCCATCCTTTACGCATCCAGTTTCTCTGAACGCATATCGTCGTATCATCTACCACAGTGATTCTCAACCACTGTGCTAGCACAATGATTCTCAACCACTGTGCTAGCACAATGATTCTCAATCACTTTGCTGGGACACTTTTATGTACCCCCGAATTCTTATTGTGCCGCTGAACTTAACAAATGTATATAGTAAAAATTATAAGGTTTTATTTTATACGGGTTGAAAGTAAAGTAGTGTCGAAAAGTAGTTATTTAATTATATGGAAAAGTTAAAATTATAAAATAATATAATTTAAAAAGGAAATTTACAAATAATTGTAACAGGAATTATCAGGAATTAAACCGTTAAAAAAATATTACTTGTTTTAAAACGTGTTCTTTCATAGAATCATAAACAGATTTTTATGCCTCAAGTCGGCTCACACATGTAAGGTCCTTTGTGTGTCACGACAAAAAAAGGTTGAGAATAACTGATCTAACATAAATAATAAAAAAATATATTTTACATCTATATACTGAAATACCAATCGACCTTCATATAGTTCTTATATTTCTATTGACGTTTTCAAAATATTAAGTTTCTGAAAAGTATACGCTATATACATTTACACTTCTCTGATTTCGTTATCTTTTCGCTACCAGCACAGTTTAAGTTTGTAATATATCGTTTAATGAGTTATATAGAGTAACACTATATATATATATATATATATATATATATATATATATATATATATATATATATATATATATATATATATATATTCATATATTCATTTTAGAAGACAAATGATACGAGAAGACTGAGAGGCATTGCTCAATAACGAAACTCATTTACTCATGTCCAGCCTCTGCCAGACGCCTTGCGCAGATTGTCGCTCCAAGTAGCCGGGGGGCGTCCCAAACTGAGTGATCTATGAATAACTTGAATAACTATGTCGGTGACTCTAGTTCTCTAGCTGAGGCTAGTGTACCCAAACGCCTACTCGACAGCAAACCAGATGGTCGTAGAAGCCACGGAGGACCTAAGCTCAGATGACTAGATGGAGTCGAGGACGACTTAAAGGCAATCTGTGTGAGGGGCTGGAGGGAAAGAGCTAAACGAAGATCCGACTGGAAAAATGTACTGAACCAGGCTAAGGCCCACTCGCAGCTGTAATGCCTTGATGATGATGATTACTCTAGTTCTCCGGCAAATTTCTTTGTTCCGAATTCTATCCATCAGAGGAACTGCGAGCATGGAACATTTGTATACACAGCAAATGAAACTTAAAACCCGCTTACTTTCACATGATCACACCCATAACTGTGTGACTGTATCTGATCATTTCGGGCTTTGACGGCATCCAGTCTCTTCACGCGCGCATTATCTCACCGTACCTCATACCTCACACCGTATCTCACAATAATGCATTCGTTCACAAGAAAATCGCACCGCATATCCGGCTATTACTAAAAACGATATTATTATAAAATAAAATATTATAATAATAACGATTAAATAAAAATTAGAAATAAAACGATAAAAATAAAAATTATAATAATAATAATATAATAAAAATAAATAAAATAAAATATTATTATAAACGTGTTAATCTTAACATTTGCGATTACCACCTACATTATAACGTTACCACTTGGTTCAATGGTAAGTAACTCACTACTGGGCCAAGGGTTCTGGTTTCGAATCCCGGCCGAAATTAACAATTTGTTTTAAGCACAAGAATTAACACGCATGTGATCAGTAAGATACGTATACACAAATTAAATTCAAACACATAATATGTATGTCTAAATTAAGGTGAAAAGGAAACATTTATTTTGCTAAAATGTTTTTTAAACAAGTTTTCACCTTCCACCTTAATAATGGATTTCTGCAAAGTAACGCCTGAATCATACATATCATATAATATGTCTATTTAGTGCCCCACAAAGCATTTATATCGCAATTAACTTTGTAAAGTCAGTAAAATTATTTGCAATAAATCATTCGAATCTTCTGAAGACCAACGCTTCTGTGACGTCTCCAGCGTTTCGAATATCTATGGGCAGATAGATATCCTATAAAAAAGGTGTTGTAAAGATTAATGGACGGCGTTGATTGTTTTACATCAGGCGACTTGCTTACTCGTTTGCCTTCCTACGCCATGAAGAAATCTCACACTTGGCAGCCATTATGTTGACGAGCATCTTCCGGTTAGAATTTTTTGACTAGCAATTTTTGTTTCGCTGATAGTGATATAGTGGTTTTAAGAATTTGCTGACAAGCGTTTTCCTGTATGCGTATAGACTAGTGATTTTTGAATATGTTATATGCTGGTACGTACTATGCAATATTGTTGTTGCAGATATATTAGTAAATCAAGTTTTCACTTTCTATACATGTATGTTTCCCGTGACTAAACCAGTTTAATATGAAAATTAGCTATAAAAAAAAATAAAGTCATGACAACCTTCCGCCGGCTTACGGACGAAGCTAATACTTCCTTAGTCTGGTCACGAGTTTAATTCCCTTTATAAATATATATATATATATATATATATATATATATATATATATATATATATATATATATATATATATATTACGAGCCTGAGCGATCGAAAGCATCTGTAACACATTTGTTGACGAACATTCTTATTTTGTGCATATGACAGGCGAAAAATGGGTCAAAGAGTTTACACTATAGACTAACCGTCTTGGAGAGCCTAAAAGAGGGAGACCACCGGACAGAAGGTTTGATGAAGATAAAGGAATTGCTGGAGATGACTGAGATTCAATGGCTCGGGACAAAAAAAATCTTATACTGGACGAAAGGTCCTTGACAAGAATAATTAAAAAATTGATTTTCATATCACAATTATTTTTGTTTTAATTGTTGATAAAATAAGGGGCTTTATTATTATTATTTATATTATATATATATTTACCTGAGCACGGACTGATCTACGTTCTATACATACATTTATTCCGATGCGGGTATCGAAACCGCGATCATTGTCTCCGTAGTCAGCTGCTCCGTAGATTGTGCAAATTTAACTAACTAACTTTGTAGGCGCAGCGACCCAAAATGCATCTTGGCCTCCGAACAGATCTTAACGTTACGCAAGTCATCCTGCACCATGTCTCTCCGGCGGTACCTGGGACAAAATTATGTGAAGCAATTTATTTTTATATCAGCTCTTCAGAGCGAAGTTAAATTTCACTTGGCGGAAGGTTTCACTGTTCAAAGTGTTTGTTCAAACATAAAAAAACTGCTTTTGACGATAATTCCACATGTATGTGGGGCGTGTTCAAACGGCGAGCCAAGCGAACGCGAACTGAATTCACAAGCGCTCATTACCTTGTCTAAACGATGTATTACTAGTCCCTGATGTTGAAGAAAGCGTCCCACTGCACTTCATCCTTAAATGTAAATGGGATTATAGGAATTTATTACATTATTTATATGTGAAAGTCTTGCTAATACGTCGGATTTAGACATATAGACAGAGAGACATATAGACATATAGACATATAGACAGATTTTATTGTATACTAAAAACAAAGTTATACAATTATTGATTATAATAATGTTTATATACAAAGGGTTGTCTTATCGCGATTTCTTCCACACAGCCGATATATTATCGACAAGATAATAGAAAAAAAATATTAATAAATAAAGTTAATAGCCATTAGCAAATATATAATGTGATATATATAAATATGAGTAATTTAAATATCATCGTAAATTATCATCATCATCAATAATAGTAATTATTTGACGCTATAAACGGATACCTATATAAAAGGCGCGAACAAAATCACAGAATATATTGTTGTAAATAAATGTTTGTATAAATAAATAAATTTATGTATAACACTTTAGGAATCGAACTCTTTTCTTCGCATTACAATTAAATTTACATTTACTTGACCTGTTACGGCTTTTACAAGAGATTATTTTAGTGCTCGTTTTTTGGAAACTTTAAGAAACATGCCTACTCTTATCTCAGGTCTATAGTGTAAGATTAGTGAAAAAACTTGTTACAGTTCCGGGTAAAATCACGAAATATTTTGTGATAATAAAATTATAAATAATAGATGATTAATGGAGTCAGGCACTACTTTGCGGAAATCCATTACTATGTAAACAGTTAGAACTTTTACTTAGCTAAGATCCGCGACAAGAAAACAAAAATAGAAAATTAATAATGTGTGTTTTTCTGCTGCATGAAGTGAATTTACGGGAAACATAACGTAAACTCACTTAACGGTTGTCTTCTGTATAGTTTACTATACCTGATGATGCCTCGTGTTGAGGAGAAACACGCGTCGTTTGCAAGGTGGAAAAGTGGTGGTGTGTGTTTGGTGTTGTGGATAGTGGTTGGTAGGTGGAGAGTTGCTGAGGGCCGTTTTTTGGTAACATTTAGTTTAATTTTCCCGTATATCCACTTAATTCAGCATAAAAACACACATTATTAATTTTCTATTTTTGTTTGCTTGTCACGGATCGCAGCGAAGTCAAAGTTCTAACTGTCCACATACAAATAATAAGCCTTAAACATCGGGAACTGGACTCCTTTTCACGTCACCTTTCCGTGTGCACTCGACTAAGTTACCGTGACTATTGTGTGAAGGTAAAATGCGGCATAGGAAACAAAATGAATTTATCCATTATGATTTCCTACACCTTGTTCTATTGTTTGCACTGACTATCTTTCTGTGTCTGAGCTCGTTGTTTGCCGCAATAACATGAAACGTTCACTGTCAATTATGTGGCCTCGAGATTATCTCGTGTTACTTCATCTAACGTCAGATGTAGTGGTAGAGCCACGCTACAGACGAATACTCTATCAAGAATGGCATATATGTCTGTACCTTTAATGGGCCGGCTCGCCCGTAGAATTACCACACTCCCGCAAAAAACCGGCGTCTGAGTGGTAGCTTAGCTATCGCGTTTCGTCCAGTGAGAGGTTGAGTTCCGGAGGCCCAACAATGTATGAATCAGTATAAACATAACACTACTTATCAACAAATAAAAAAAACATTTCTGCAGCATATGTGATTATCAAGGAGACATACTTCAATTTCAATAAAACGAACTAAAAAAATAATATTATATGTGTATGTGTGTTGGGCTTCAGGAACTCACTCGCTCACCGTACGAAGCGCGGTAGCTAAGCTCAAACGCCGTTTTTCTGCGAGAGTGTGGTACTTCCCCGGGCGAGCCGGCCCATTCATGCTACTTCCAAATAATACGCCATTGTTAACAAAGTATTCGTTTGCAGCGTGGCTCTACCACTGTCAACGAAAAAGATTAATGCATACAAACACAGTGACACGTGTTACAATTAATATAATATTCGGATTAATTTCCATTTATGTACATCCGCTTTAGCTGACCTGACTTCGACTTGTTTACATTGATTGCACTGTCAGAGTAAATGTCGGCCATGTTTTGCAAACATTATGATAATGGCCCTCAAACTTTTATTAAAATTCCACTTACATATAATTAAAGTATAACTTTAGTCCACCCTGTAGAACCAGTTGTCTCCAGCAGTGTTTCCAAACAGATACGACATTGGATCCTTCAGAAAACAAGTCTACGTATTTCCGCAAAGCCCGGCAACACTTGCGCAATATATATAGCACTGCAGATGTGTCTTTTTATAGGATAGGATATAGATACAGGAAGAAAAGCAATCAACGCATCTATAAACATCCGCAGCACCATAGGCAGTACAGAAGCGTTGGCGGCCTTTGAGGAAAGTGTCATTATGGGAGCGGGAGCAGACGAAGCGCGGTAGCTAAGCCACCACTCAGTCGCCAGTTTTCTGCGGGAGTGTTGTACTTCCCCTAGCGAGCCGGCCCATTCATGCTACAGGCAAATAATGTGCCATTCTTGACAAAATGTTCGTCAACAGCGTGGCTCTACCACTTCTAATGTGATGAGTAAAGGAATCTGGAGGTTTAATTTCCTTCTTTCTCTCCCATTAAATCCTTCTTCCCCACTGTTTAACCTAACCGGATTAGGTAGGCGCTTTACTTCTTAAATTCATGCTGTTACATTTCTTTAATATTTCAAATGTTCACAACTAAAAATTTAAATGATTTGACAGATACAATCATGCGTATCCGAATTATAATACATACATTCGCATATCTGTCTCTATTAATACAGTCTCTCTCTTCGGATATCTATCTGCTATTTATAATTTTATGATTTTTTTGACAGTGAGTATGGCGATTCGACAAGAATAAATAATGAATTTTAAATTTTTTTCCGTTTTGAGTTTTTAATTTATACCTAATTATTTTTACATTACGTAGTTCGAAAAGTAGTTTCATTTTTTAGTTTCTATAAATCAATACTATATTATTCCTATAAACCCTAAAATAATTAAAAAAATATATTTAAAATCATTATCAAAATTCAAAGCATTTAGAAATAGAAATAGAATAATTTTATTTATGACACTTATTTTTTACAATATTTAAATTTTGGTTAAAACCTTAATAATATTATAATATACAAAAAAGAAAATAAAACAAAAAGAACGCATCTATATACATCCGCATTTAAATCAAACAAGTGTCGTAAAATGGTTCTTGCTTAGCATATGCCGGGAGCTCTATTGGAGCACCTGATGGTTTTCAGCAAAAACCAATGTGGTCGGGTCGCGGACCACAGTTACGACATTGATACGGACACACACACATACATACAGGTATTTATGGATAAGTTACTGTTTGCTTACCATAGCTTGTTCGCTGGCTCTACGTTATCCGTAAAATAAATATAAAAATGTATTGAAGACTTTAAAATTTGCAAGCAGTAAAAAACCGCATAATACACCGTAATACATTAGAACATGCAATAGACTCGCAACTTGGCACCGCAAAGATGACAGATTAAACGGGGCACTGATTCACCTATCCGGGTTTATATAATAATACTTTCATTGTTACAACGATATACCCTAACTAGATATAACTTACTTATCCTGACTGTTAAATGAAATAAAAAATAAATTATTTCAACTAAGTTATTGGTGTTTATGGTGGGAATATCTTCTTCCGCTGGCACTGGCCTCCGGAACTCTTTCTCTTTCTCTTCTTTCTCCTCATCATGATTGTACAAATATATTTATGCACAATTATGTTTATTATGTATATTTATGCATTTATTTATATGTAGTATATATCTATTTCATTATAACTATATAATAAAATATATATATTTTATTGTTATATAGTTTTTGTACCTAATTTCATCTTTTCTATCATAAGAATAAATTAATCGATCTTGCTTATTGGAGAGAAAGGGTACCAATCTCAAATTTTCGCCCCAGTTCAAAAACGTCGTAGATGCCCAACTAAATATTCTAATGGTATAATCCACCAACTAAGAAGATCTTACTAACAATCTTTTAATTCAAAGAAAAGGGTATTTTATTTAGTTTAACTTTTTTTTAACAGTCCATATATGTCCCACTACTGAGCATAGACCTCTCCATTTCTTACCAGACTCGGAATAAATAATTGTTATCCATACATATATATATTCCGATGCGGTGATTGAACCCGCGACCATTGACTCCGCGGGCAGAGAGCCCCGCCACTTAGCCAATTGGTCGTCCACCATTAAGTTTAAGTTAAGTAGATTAAACTACCAAACGCCTAGATGGAAAGACAATCATCGCAGAATGAAAGCTTATACCCAAAAGTGGATACCCGAAAGCTGACTATGTATATATAAAGTATTTTTTCAATAAGAGAAGGTAAAATTACTATTTTACCTTGATATAAATGTACTTAGAACAACCGACGCCGGGCATTATATGAGTAATTCTTGTTTTATTACTTTTATTGCAGCAATTACGCTCGCTAGATCTTCATGCTGCTAATAATGTTCTAATGGCGAATAATTTACAATTCAAATTCACTTTTCATGGATGTTACGTATTGTTAGGTAACATTATTTCTTCTTCTTTTCTTTAATGGCAACCAGTTACAACTATTATGTCAGTGTCAAGTAAAATGTGTTAACATCAAATCACTTAAAATAAAACTAGTAAACTTTTTAAGTTGACTGAAAAAGTCCATAGAAGGTTTTGGTAAAATTGCCACCATTTTTTTATATGTATCGTGATACGTCTTAAAAAATGTTGGCAATTTTACCAAAACCTTCTATGGACTTTTTCAGTCAACTTAAAAAGTCACGATATACGCATTTATTTCATATCACTTCACGTATACGCCTTAATTGAACTATTTTGTATTATACACCACCACAATTAAACAACGTAACTAATAATAATATAAGATTATGAAGATGAAATAAAAACACAACGTCACTGATATAAATTGGCGGAAAAAGTCTTACGTATTTTTAGGTAACATTACTTAAGGTGTATTCATGAGATTTGTATATATAATAGCTTTTATATGATAGCAGTGTTCTTTTTTGATGGCAATTAGTTATAAGTAATATGCCAGTGTCAAATAAAATGCAATACACAATACGTTTGTATAATATTTTATAATTAAAATACACACTACGTTTTTATTTAGCAAGCAATTCTAATGAGATTTCTAGTATTTATGGGATAGGAAAGCAAACGAACGCCTGAAAAAAAAGCAAATACGCCAATCAAAGACTATGTAAAAAGTATTGCTATTATTTTTTATAATTAGTTGGGTCTTTTTTTAATACTTAGTTAATCTGTGTTTGTCCCCGTTGAATCTATTGTCTTTCGGCTTCTAGAAGGTTCGCATAATACTAGCATATTCACGCTGTATGCAGATGACGTTTGTTCTCATATCACGTACAGAAACAAAAGCAACATTTTTTATCACTTTCACTCAATAATTGTGGGTAAGTCTACATCACAGTAGATGCTTAATGGAGTCTAGAATCCATCACTATGTGGACAGTCAGAACTTTTATATAACTAAGATCCACGACAAGCGAACAAAAGCAGAAAAATAATAACGTGTGTTGTCTACTGGAAGAAGTGGATTTACGGGGAAATTAAAAATCTTATCGAAAAAAACGGCCGTCAGCAACTCTCCACTACCCAACCATTATCAACAACACCAAACAATCACCAACGCTTTTCTAAATTGTACATGACACGTGTTTCGCCCCAACACGAGACATCATCAGGTATAATAGACTCCACGGAAGACAATCTTAACGGCTGTCTGACTATCCACTTATAATATCACAGTAATTTATATGTAGACAAGTTTGGATACTGTCGAGTCTCGACTAGTCTGAATGTCCCGAAAATCTGCCTTAGACAAGCGTGGTAGGCTTATATTAATTGTTGATTGTGAACAAAAATTAGAAGTCTAAAATTTAACGGATTCTTCTACTCCATCCCAGAATATGCTTGCTTTTCAAGACAATTACTCTCGCAGAAATTGCTACACCGAAAGTGACAGTTTTGCCTGAGAACTTATTAGATCGTCTAGAGCGAAACTAGAACGGAAATGCTCAGTACTATAGCGTGCCTACCGTACTGATAAGGAAACACAAGATCTTTAAGGGGTTATATCTTCGAAATAGTTAAAACTCTTCCAAGTGAAGTTAATTTATTAATGAGTCATTTTATATTAATTAAATTTATGTTAATGAATTATATTTTATATTACTGAATCACTTTGCATTTTATATTCGATATTAATTTCTTAAGCCAAGAAACGTGACATGTCATTCGAAAGACGTCAGTCAAACGAAACTTGTTTTTATATAATATATAAAAATTATTTCTTTCTATTTAATTTTGATTTAAAAGTTTAATATATTTATCAATGTATCACACATGCAGTACCCAGCATTGTGTCATATATGAGCTATGTAAAAAAAACTATCCTATGACTCTAAGCAAATCTCTAACCTCACTGGTTTCAACATGACTCCCCGGCATAGCTATTGCACGCATAAAATAATCTTTGCATAAAATAAACGAAACTGTATTTTCATATTTAATGTTATTTCAATTCTTTGTTGCAATCGATCTAACCGGCCGTTCGCCTCCATATTACACAATTCATTAGCGGTTGTACTTTCAAAAAAAAATTAAGCCGTGACACAGATTATATATTGCTGAGTCAATATATAATAAAGGTCAATTAGTTGAGATAAAAGAATAAGTAGTACGTAATTGAGAGATACAGCTTTTATAATTTTTTATATTTTATAAATCCTATGTCATTGTAATCTACCAGCATTAGTGAACAAACCGGTGTTGTCAAACCGATACGACATTGGAACCTTCAAAAACAAGCCTATACATTTCTTAAAGATCGGAAACGCTTCTGAAACGCGTCTATGGCACTGCAGATATCTGTGGGCAGCATTGAATATTTCCCATGTGACACGCTCGCGCTCGTTTGCCTTCCCATTCCATAAAAAACCTTTAATGATTAATGAAATCAGTTCCGTTTAAATTAAAATTTTTTTTAAAAGAAATGTTAATTTTTTTGAAGATTTTAAAGCGTAAGTTATTAGTGTTTATGTATGTCGATTTGTTTGTAATTTAGAGAACACAGAATGGGTGTTTTTTCGAATTTCGAACTGAAGTACTAAAAGGCGAGTGAACTTAGCTTCGTTTCGATTTGTCCCCGGTGTGTCCCGCACCTAAAAAGCACGAAAGTGAACGCGCGAAGATTGCATGCCTCATAATTTCGTTCGCATTTTACACATACATCTGTAAACTACTCGCAACTCACGACTATCTCAAATTATTGCGCAACACCTACTTACAGCTGACCGAATATATTATAAACGAATAAATACAAAACGAATCTATACTCTATGAAACACTTGTCTATGTTTCGACACCCTTTGCGTTATATTGAAAGTAATGAGGATCTTGCAAAGTCTGTAGCAGTAGAGTATTGTAGCAATACTTCATAACCGATGTGCTCTCTCGTTTAATATAGATTATATTGTATTAACATAGTAAAATTCATCCCATGCACCACCACTCTGTGGAGCCAGCTACCTGCAGCGATATTTCCAAACATATATGACATTGGAATCTTCAAAAAACATGCCTACTCTATCTTAAACACCGGAAACAGATCTATCGTAAAATGCCTATGGTGTTTCAGATGTGTATGGGCGGCGTTGATTGCTTTCCATTAGGTGACACGCCTGCTCATTTGCCTTCCTATCCCATAAAAAAAGCTATAACTCAGTAAATAATAGCAAATTATTTTTCTCTCATTACCATAGCGAAACTGAATTTCATGATGGCAGACAATCAAGATTAATCTTTCTGCGAAGAAAGATAATAACAATAGAAAACTTACCACACTTTTTCCACTATACTGAGATATACATCCATCAATTATAGTTTATACGAACTTCGTACACAAAGCTTATATTTGTATAACATAACAGCAATAATTGGTTTCTTCAGCATAGAAGGTAGTTATGCAAAAATATTTTCTATCGCCTCATGCAAATCAGATACTATTTACGCAACAGAGATTCTCACGTTATACAATAGGCGATTAGATAATAATGTGAAATATAGATTTTACCGACATAAATTGAATTTATTATCATAGCCTTTAATCGTGTGGTTTTTTTTTTATGGGATAGTTAAGCAAACGAGCAAGCGTGTTGCTAAATAGAAAGCAATCAACGCCGTCCATAGACAACCGCGGCACCCCAGGAGTCACGGAAGCGTTGCCGGCCTTTTAGGTATGTGTAGGCTTGTTTTTTGAAGGTGCCAATGTCGTATCGATTCGGAAGCATCACAAATCGGCCGAAGGTAGCCGGTTTCATAGAGTGAGGGTGCGTGGAAAGAAAAGAAGCATCGTAGTAGATCGCCACTCATCCAGACGGTGGGGATGAAATTTTTCTTTAACGCGAGTTGTGCGGTTGTGGAATTCGACGGCAAACGGCAGTTTTTTTTTAAGTAAGGATTAGCACACGCGGCGCTCTTAGGAGATTAAGAATCATCCTCACTAAAGCCGGCTCTACGTTTACATTACGGCAGTATTCACTTTAATTGTATTTAAAGACAATATTAAATCAAAATAGACCTTGGCTCAGAAGACAGATAGTTTAACTACTGAACCACGTGGTCGTAATGCCTCATCTCACAAACTCTGGAAATGCTTTCGAAATAAACCAAAAACATAATATTTTATATACGAAATCTAAGAAATATAGCGCATTGTACATGACGTATTAGAATTAATGTCATTGTTTAATTATTTCATGCAACAGGCAAAACTTAATTTTATACATATTTTTTAATTAAAATAAAACCATGTTCTTTTTTAAAGTTTCTTCGTTATTAATGTAAACTTAACATTCCCCTTTTATTAGTCCATATTTCGCTATCTTATCTAGTTAATTCAAACGTTACAGATACAAAAATTATCCTTACAATTACATACAATTATCCATGGTCAGGCAAGAAATTTATATGCAAAAATAAAAATATTATCATTTGATAAGTTGATTTACTTTATGATCACATAATCCGACCAATAAATACATTTTAAATAGAAGGCCACTATTAATAAAATATGTGTTCTGTGGATCATATTGCATTTGATAGTTCACGTAATTTAGTAAGATACTATACCTCTTAAATTTTGTGGTATTAATTTTCATTTTATTGTTTCAGGTTACAGCTTTGGCTGTGCTCAGTTTGACATGTGCCAAAAACACAACAACGAAAACGAAACCCAAACGACAACTAGATAATATACGGACGCCGCAGAATTTGCAATACTCTCTAGTACTACCGCACTCAAGAGTGGCGCATTTCCGCTCACTATCAAGCAATCGAAGGATTTCAAATGTCCCCAGAGGAAAATTACCACCGTATGCAGTGCAAATGGAGCCAGTCGTTCAATATTCGCAAAAAGATCCTCTATACGATCCAACTCTCGATAATTTAGAGGACACCGTCGTAAATAAGAACGAATTATACGCCCAACCCAAAATATTGAACATTCACGATCAAGCCTCTGACAGTTCCTATGGACCTCCTTACGGAACATTGCCAACCGCTCCACTGTATAGCCACGAACCACATCCACATTATATTGACGCACCTGAACCAATCATCGAAATTATAATCAAGGAATCTAACGAATCATTGCCAGCACCACCACCTCCACCCATTCAGAAAAAGAAAAAAGAGCCAGTTCACGTTTTCTATGTAAAATATAGTAAAGACCCCCATTCTAAGGATAAAGTTATCTATGAGAAGCCAATACCAGCTATTACCCCACCTTCAAACGAGGAAGACGATCACCATGAAGACTATATCACTGTAACTCCGGAGCCATTATACCTACCGCCTCAAACGACTACATTGAGAGCTATCATAAAACCTGAATCTGAGGTATATCATAGCGACAGTAGCGTTAAAGTGACGTTCGGTAGTGAGGGCCGTCACTACAGTGGTAGAATAGAAGGAAACACGCAGCACGAGGAACGTGAAGAAACTGCACCCAGACCAGCTATAGCACTACCAAATGCACCACAAAGTCATCATGCCTATGAACACTCTCAATCCTCAAAACCGTTTTACCATGATATAGAAACCAGATCAGCTGCACACTCAGGTCAATCACTGCAGACCTATAGATCTGCACCACAACATGCTCAAAATAGAGTTCAATTCCAGCAATCACTTTTAGCTAACGATTATCAATTACCTCGACAAGGACCTTCTATAACCCCTTTTAGGGCTTCAGGACATTCACCACGTCAAAACCCATTTGGACCATCGCCATCTTTTAGTCCTCATTCTGTGTCCTCATTTCCAAGTGCTTCTCAGTCCTCATTTCCAAGTGCTTCTCCTAGTACAAACAGCCACTTCAGTATAAGTGCCCCCACCGTACAAAGTCCAATAGGCCCTTCGTTCCCTACAAGTTTCCCAAGACCAAATAGTCCACCTACATACCACACGCGCCCAAGCAATCCTCCACCTTTTGCATCTCGACCCCATTTTAATAATCCTCCTCGAACTACTTTCCACGCTGGACCTCAGAGACCTTTGCACCAACCTCAATCTCAATCACAAACATACTTCGATGAACCAAAATATTTGCAAGAAAATTACCACACAATTACAACAGAGCAAGTAGACCCGCCAAAGGTTCAGTTATTGCCCACTAGACAGGCGCAATCCTTTAATCCTAACCCTAGTCCTGGTCCATCAGCTGTTCATTTCCCAGAAAGTCGACCAAAACTTATTCCATATAACCAACAGCTACCGCAACAGAGACCTTCCCAAAACTTCGATGCGATCTCCAATAAAACACCTTTCTCCGTAACACCCAGTAGATCTCCTTTCTTCAATTTAAAGCCATCCCCTCCTGTCATTGAAGAAAATCGAACTCCATTCCAAGTACGTCAACCTCCTAAACAACATCTGCAACAGCAATTTAGTTTTCATCAGGGAGCTACATCATTATCCCGTCCATCAGCTCAAATATCGTCTCATGAAAGTCAAAACGCATTTTCGGGTCATATTTCACCTTCACCATCTCCTATTCCTCAACACCAATTTCTTCCTCAACCTTCTTCTCCTCCATTATTTAATTTCCACGCTCAGCCCGCACCAAATCTAGAACAAAATAACTTCCAACAGCAATCTGTATCTCAATTTCAACATTCTCAAAGCCAAACCGAAAGACCTCCTTCTAACCATCAAAGCCTATTTCAAGATCAATCGCATATAGAACAGCATCAAAATCAATTTGTGCCCAAAGGCGGAGAACTTGTACCTTCTATATCTAAATATGAACAACATATAACAGTAGATGGTAGAAACCCACAACCAAATTATAAAGGTTTCACTGAATCCGAACCAACTATTTCAACTACAAATACATTCGAACAACAATATTATCAACAACAACAACGTCAACAACAGCATGAACAACAACAGCGTCAGCAACAGCATGAACAACAACAACGTCAGCAACAGCATGAACAACGACAGCAGCAACAGCATGAACAACGACAGCAGCAACAGCATGAACAACGACAGCAACAACACCAACAAGAAAATCAAAAGCAGCAACAAGCAATTGATGCTGAACAACAACAAGTTAGAATACAATTGGCGCAAAATGTAAAAAAGCAACAAGAGGAAATTCAGCGTCTACAAGCACAATTGCAATACAACCAACAACTGCAACAACAACAAACAAAACAATTTGAACAAAACTATAATCAATACTCAAACAGTTACAACCAGCAACAAATTGAAGCGACGTCTACAAACCCGCTTTATATTCAAGAGAAATCTAGAGCCCAACCAACTCACGCTACAAGCACATCATCACCACCTTACTACCAATCTACTTCCAGAACTGTCGAAATAAAGCCAACTACACACAAGTATGTATCTTCTACTGCAGCCCCAAAAACAGAGCAGAAAAAGAAAAAACCGGCCATTGAATTACCTGATGAAGTACCAGATGATCTTCGACAGCAGCTGCTTTCCTCCGGTATTTTAGAAAATGCAGATATTAGTGTTTTGGATTACGATAAAGTTGGCGATACTCCATTAGAATCTTTGCCTCCGGATCAACTGGCAAACTTTTTCAGCGCGGGAGGTGGTCAACAAATCGCTTCTAGTGAACACAGACCAATCGTAGTCAAACCAGATGGCGACAGTATTGAATCGAGAATAGATGTAGGTGATGATGAAGATGATCAGGAAATTGCAGCTTCGGAAAACGTCGCAGCGTACGTTGCTCCTCCACCAACATCAAATCAGTCAGTAGAAATGAAAGTCGTACATTTTGATCCAAATACACCTGAAGGGCAGAACATTGCAAAAGAATATGTAAAGGAGGATGCTACACAAGTCGATCCGGTGGCGTTAAATGATAAAAAATACAACCGTTATTTGCCATTGAAAGTAAGCGGAAATCAATTTCCGCTGCCAGACGTGTTAAAGGGTAGAAAAGTCACGTCAGTTGTGGTGTTAGCTCCCGTACAGACTAACGAATTAAACGGTGAACATGCTAGACCTGAGCGTGCAGCGAGCAACAGCTTAAAAGGAATTAAGTTTGTCGCCGGTGACAGCTTGCATGACTTACTGAAGAAACCGACAACAGACAATTTTAAAAAATGGCTCGAAATTGAAAAGAAGACCGCCACGGACCAGCAGTCTGTAATTCTCCTTGTAACTGAGTACGTACTTTTTACATATATTTAGAAAGAATATATATAATATTATACTCTGCAATACTAAAAATTCAAAGTATCACTCTTTCATAACTCTAGACGAAATCTAATTTTTAAAATTCGTTAACAGTCAGTGCCAAAGCCTATAGGAAATAACTGGGTCTATTCCAGTGCATGTTGACTGATTAAAATTTACAGCTGCTGCTTTTTTATGAAAAGAGCAAGCGGGACACCTAATAATCAACGCCCGTGGAGATTTGCATCATCATGGGCACAGCCGATGTTATTATTTTTCCCAAAATTATATGTTTGTTATTTAACTTCTTTTTTAATTATATCCAAAATGAAATAAAAGTAAAATTATTTAACCACTACACTTAAATAGCAGTGTATATTTTATTACATAAAACTATAATATGTGATAATACAAAAATATTCTCTTTATCGTTGTAGTGGTATAGCCTTTTTTGTTTAAAATAAAATATACTAAATATAATAAAGGTTGCGTACCAGTATGTATAAAAACATAAAATAAGTTATCCAGTGAATTGAAATTATTAAGCTTTGATTTATTTAAAAACACTACGAATGGATAAATAGTACAAAATACAAACACATGTAAAATTAAACTCGGTTATCTGAAGTTAAACAAAATAATTAAATGAGTTAAACAAGAGTTGAATAACTTGCGATCGTACGTATAATTATCTCTCTATATATTAATTTATTACGACTGTTTATCTATCTATTCTTTGATAAAAAGTACAATTAATAATAAAATCTAAAAAGGGTGTGATATATCTTACAAATTATTTGTATTTCGTTTGCAGGAATGACGAGCCAGTGGAGGAGAGAGAAATCTTCATGTACGATATCACGTCTGGCAAAGTGAATAAGCTGAATGGCGAATTGTCCAACGCCTTTGTCGAAGCCGCAGAAAATAATTCACTGAGCAAAGACATCGAAAAACTTGCAATAGAAGGAGAGGGAACTCCAGAAAACTTTAACAAGAAAGACGACGCCGAAGCCGAGGGTTCAGAAAACGTGCCATTATTTGTAGATTTATCGGGTATAAGCTTAGATCAGGAAGATAGCAAAGTATCAATTTCCTCTGGATACAGTAAAATGAAACATGGCAGAGCGTTACGGAGACAATGATATGCGAAACGCCCGCTGGCGGTCGACCTTTGTAAATAGTTTAGCATTAGTATTACTAAATTAAAACGACGTGATGTTATAAAGTAGTCGTTACGATTGTATGAAAGTGATAATCGGGTTGTATAATATAATATTTTATAAAAATGTACTTTTATTCAAAACCTTTTTGTTTTTAAGTTACATCACACCATACCAAACTGACGTCCTGCTTGACTTTGTGCTGAAGTCATTCCTTTCGGTGTCAGTGGTTACAGGCTAAATTTCCATATCGGGATTAATATATGTATGGCCTATATGTATTTATTTAGAGTCTATATTTCCCGCCAATCACCCTTGAAAAGCATGGTAGGTCAATATTCGTTCAGGAATGGGGATGCTTGTGCCCAGCAGCGGCACATATGAATATATATAGGCTGAGTAATTTTTATTAGCTTTATTAACTTTTTTGTACAAAAAGGCATAATTTCCTCCTTTTTCACTTTAGTCATAATCTAAGCTCGAGTTACTGGTATCATTCTTTCTTTAATATATTTGATTTCTTTAAAATATCACTTTTAAATACATATGTGTTTTATTTAATAATTACTAACCATTAAATATATTTGGGTACTATACCCAAATATATTTTAGTTATTCTACCTTTTTGAATTATTTTTTACATATTGTAGTGTTGAAAATTATTTTACAAACAGGTAACCCAGGCGTTAAATGTCAAACATATAGATTATTTATGGAGCTTAGTGTGTTTCTGCCTCCCTGTTTCTGAATGTTTTTCAATATTTGTTTTTAAGTTTAATAATCATGATGGAGGGTTCTCTTAGCAAATGGACAAATGTGATGAAAGGTTGGCAGTACCGGTGGTTTGTTTTGGACGAGAATGCTGGCCTGCTGTCGTACTACACGGTAAGTGACGTTTTACAACATATGATAAAATGCCGAAAATATTTATGCTATACAAATATGCGAAAAATACAAAATAATAAAAGCATCGTTATTTATCTTATCCTATTTTTTGCGTTGAGAATTATCCCATACATAAAAGATTCATTCAAATAATATTTTCATTCATGCTGTTCTCTTTCCTCTTGGTTTTGGCAGTCGAAGACTTGCGTGCATTTGTATTTCTAAAAGTCTGACCACTTTAACTATGAATCATTTATTTCTTTGTATCATACAAAGTATAAGATAAGTGGTTCACATCAAGAACCTCTTAAACTAGAATGGAGCAAACCCAGTTAGAGCAAATTAAATTGCAGCTGAAACACATTCTTTTGTAAAAAAATGCTTTGCTATGTTTTGTAGTGAGGTTATGTTACACTTAAACCATATAAAACCTCATGGTGCTCCTATACACTTCAGCTCTGTAGACATTGCTCCTTGCTATAGCCGGTTGTAGGATGTACGTCACCGGTAATTTTACCGGTCACGTACATCGTGCAAACCTACGGGCCAACATATTACCTCTAACTGACAGAGCTCTGCGCTCGCGTTCAATATCGCTATCATCATCCAAGCGTTCAATCACTACATGCCCAAGGTATTTGAACTCAGATACTTGCTTCAGAGGAGTTCCACACAGGAGTATCATCAGCAGCCTGCGGCAGTCCACTGCTGGACATAGGCCTCCCCCATGGAGCGCCACCTAGCCCGATCTTCGGCTACACGCATCCAGTTTCTGCCAGCCGCCCTGCGCAGATCGTCGCACCATCTAGCCGGGGGGCGTCCCACACTATGTTTACCGAGACGCAGTCTCTACTCCAGCACTCATCTGCTCCAACGATCGTCGGATCTCCGACAGACGTGACCAGCCCATTGCCACTTAAGTTTGCTAATTCGAAAGGCTATGTTGGTGACTTTAGTTTACACAGGTGTATAGTAGGTTTGAAATTAATTGCTTTGTTTTTTCCTCGAAATACTAAAATTTCACTCTTTTTAGCATTGTATCTGAGTCCATTCTCCCTAGCATATTCCTCACAGATTTTTATTAATCTTCGAAGACTGACCGATGGGCTCAACAGAACCATGTCATCCGCATAACTAAGGTTGTTCATCACGACGCCATCTATCAAGCACCCGACACCCGGTCTGCTAAGCCTCTCTATCAGTCTGTTTATATAAAAATTGAACAGCCTGGGTGACGTCAGCCCCCCATGTCTCACTCCACACTCCAGTTTGTATGGATCGCTAAGTGCTTTACCCCACATCCAAAAAACACGCAAACACATGTGTTTTTCTATCTGTGTAGTATCTTACAGCTTGCTTGAGATACGGTATGGCGCTCTCAGTTGATAGTTCTGACCTGAAGCCGAACTGTGCATCATGTATATTAACTGATTTACTCAACTGAGCATCAAGCAAGCCGTCAAGAACCTTTGCTGTGATGGTAGCAAGAGATATAGACCTATAGTTGGTTCTGTCCGCTGCACTGCGACTACTGTCCTTGTCATCGAGTCCTTTTTTGATGAGCAGAATGGTAGGTTACCACTAGCCAAACTAATTAGGCTTTTGTCATTGACATTGTACAGAAACATGGAATTGAATTAAAAATAAAACAAATATTTTATTTTAGTTGTAAATAAAACAATAATTTCAGTTGTCATTTTTTATCTCTAATAGTAAAAATTAATAATAACGTCAAATATTTTCATTTGTAAACTGTATTGACTCAAGACATCCTATTTTACACTCTTGCCATTTTGGTGGACAATGTTCTCCTTTTTGTTTAAGTAATTGTCTCTAAAGAATTGATAAAACATAAAGTAAACAATTATGACATTAGGAACATATAAAGCTAACATTCCAAGAGGAACTTTACAACTTGGCCGAAACATCTGTGCACTGTGGATTAGCAAGCCTGTGAATTGAACCTGAAATAATATAAAACTCATGAGGACTTTATTCTTGGCTACATACAAATTTAACACATTTTTCAACAGTGACTAGGATCAATGTCTAAAAAGTCCTAAAATGCTATTTTTTTTCAATCGCTATAAGTAGCCACCGATTTACAATCTGACTTGATCAGAAATTTGCTGCATTTGGTAATTTTGTTCCCAATACACAAAGCCCCTCAATTTATAAATATTACTTTTACTAGATACAAGTTTGTTAAAAAATCCTTTATAAGGATAATTACTGTGTGCTAATGACGAATAATGAATAAAGTAGATTTCACATTTACATTAGGTAATATTAGATGTTTAATAGTGAGACAACCAATTGTCTCAATGGCAGAGGTATTGCCTACAGAGTCTATGGTTGTGGGTTCAATCTCTGCATTGAGATAAATATGTACATGGCCTACAAATATTTATTCCAAATATGGTAATCTTGCTAATCACATATGGTGGGTTAACTATCTATTCCTTCAGAAATAGGGAGGTCCGCTCCCAGCTATGGGACATATAATAATGAACTGTGAGAAAAAAAACAGTGAATCACTATAATGCAGTTCTCTGAGACGAAAGGTCATAACTTACTTTATTTAGAACTGTGAAAATAAATAAGAAAAATAAGTTGTGTTTTTTAACCAGCATATGAAATATTGTCTACCACAGGGGTGAGCAACCTTTTTAATCAACGAGCCAATTTAAATTTTAAAATTTTTGGCGGGCTGCACATAAAGAACACTTATTAATAATTTGTTTCGGTTTAGTATGTACTACTATTTTATTATAATTAATTTTATAACAATATATTGATGGGAGAAAGTTGATAAAATAAATTCAATTTTAGAAATGCTTGGCGGGCGGCATAAACATGTTTAATGGGCCATGTGTTGCTCATCCCTGGTCTATCATAAACACTAAAAAACATTAACACACAACAACACAATTTTGAAAATAAATGTTATATATGTTTTGCATTGTTTTGGTTCCTTACCATTTGCATTATAGTCAGCCACTTCTTATATTTAATAAGTATCGCTTTAACTCTAGGGCTTCCCTCAGACGACAGCAGGTAATAACTGTACATAACAACATGTATAGCGTTGTTTATCATGGGAGGGAATGTGGCTGCGCCTCCTGCAATAATAAATTAATATTAGACATTATTCTCTCTATAATTAATTTTTTTTTTATTTATAGAGAGATTTTTTTTCTTTTTCTTATTTCATTTCTTATCAAAAAGCTAGATAACTGAGTAAATGCAGTCATCTGATGTTAAGTTATCACCACAATCCAAGGAAATCTTTATAACTTAATACATTACAGGCACATTGCTTTTTGATGAAAGACATATGATAATGTGAGTAGGAGAGAAATGCTTAGTAAGCCAATATGGTAGGAACAATATTTATGAGTTTGCATACTTAGACTCATTGGTGGTTAATGTAGTACATACATACATATACACTTCTTTGCAAAAAAAATGGGCGGTGTTGATTTTTCTACATTATTGGTAATAATTTAGTTCTAAACATATACACTCTTTTGCGAAAAAACGGGTAGTTTTGATTTTTCTACATTATTGGTAATAATTTAGTTCTAAACATATACACTCCTTTGCGAAAAAACAGGCAGTTTTGATTTTTCTACATTATTAGTAATAATTTAGTTCTAAAGAGGTTTTAATAGCCAAACTATGTTACGGGCACTTAATAAAGAGTCTGGGTATAAAAAGATGCTATAGCCCCTGTCAACCGGTTCTACTCTTATGAGGCCCCAATCTTAATTTAAATAAATTTATTTAGCGAAACAAAGAGCATTTAGCTAACTTTATGAGACATACTCATTTTTAAATTATTAATGGAGTCAGGCGTTACTTTGCGGAAATCCATCACTATATGGACAGTCAAAAGTTTTACTTAGCTAAGATCCGCAACAAGCAAAACAATAACAGAAAATTAATAATGTGTGTTTTTCTGTTGGGTTAAGTGGATTTATTTGGAACTTAAACCAAAAACTTACCCAAAATCGGCCATCAATCCTCCACCCACCAACCACTATACACAACACCAAATACACATTATCACTTTTTCATCTTGTAAACGACACGTATTTCGCCCCAACACGAGGCGTCTTCGGGTATAGTAGACTCTACGGAAGACAACCGAAAAGTGATAATGTGTGTTTGGTGTTGTGTATAGTGATTTGTGGGTGTAGAATTGATGGCCGATTTTCGGTAAGTTTTTGGTTTAAGTTTCAAAGAATTCCACTTAACCCAACAGAAAAACACACATTATTAATTTTCTGTTATTATTTTGCTTGTCGCGAATCTTAGCTAAGTAAAATTTTTGACTCTCCATATACTCATTTTTGTTGGAGAGGCAGGTGAAAAAAAAGTTATTAATTCTACTTCAGGTCGGACGGATGGGAAACGAATAACAGGCAGTATACAGTATAGACCGATGTAACATTGTACAAGCGTCTATTATTTTCAGTGTTCCTATTTAAATTTTACTTTGAAGCAATAAAAAGTCTTAAAATTTTCGGATAACGCTTGAATCTTTAGGGACTTTTGTGTTATATGTATTTATTTTTAATTTCATTATTTTTAAAATCATTAAGAAAATAATATGTTCGTCATTGCAAAGTTATGTCGATCAGAAAAATTTACATCTGTCAAAAAGATCAAGCTAACTTGTACAGGGTATAGATTCCAAGAGTTGGCCCGACAACATTCAGACGAAATAATTTTAAAAAACTAAAACCTACACTTCTCTTCTTAAAACTTCTTTTTTATTATTTGTGTTTCAGAACCTAATTCCGCCACCAGACATCCTATACCTATTGAGTAACGAAATACGATTTATTAATTAACCCTTCTTTGCATAATGGTGGAAATTTCCATCATAACTTTAAATGCCCAAGAATTAAATAAAAGAACAAGTTCACTTTAAGTGTATCGTGTCTGGATACATTTTTATTGTCCATTGTATAAAAAAAAAACATAGTTGTCAAACATAAGCAAGTGTCACTATCAGAAAAACGAGCTTGAAGTTGTCATCCCGCTGTTTGTTGTAATTGCAATAAACGTATGATTTTGTTTTATTATATTTTACAAGTTCTTGTAGTAAAAATAATAATTGTTTAGTTAATTATCATAAAGAATAAAATATATCTAATGATATCCTCTTTTATTTCTATTTAGTACTAAGCTAATGATCTTACTTTGCATGATGATGAAAATTTCCATCATATTGCTTTTTACTAAATTTATACTATAAATATATACATAAGATTATTTTAACCATTTTTCCTTTAATTTTGAACATGATATACCTTGATTTATTTTACCAATGAAGAAAAAATCATGCAAAGAAGGGGTTAATTGCTCTTGTTTCAAAAGCCGGTAATAAAATAAATGCAACTGACATTTCATGACATATCAAGGCTACTTCGTACAAAGACCTGCGTTTTAATGACAAGTAAACGTTGTTATCATCTATCACCGCCGTGACAAATACGCGCGTGCTTAACTATACAATAAAATACCTAATTAGAAAACGATTTTAATTTTAATGTTTTGATTGTTGATATATTTTTATAAGCACATTAACTCATTATTAGCTAATTAACTATACTATATAACTAATATTAATTGTAGTTAAATAAGTATAATTACAAATAGTTAACTGATTCAAATACCAAAGGTAGATTCAAGCTATTTCGCTATTTCTATACAAATACACTAGCCATATATATTTTTTATAAGTGTATAATGAGTAGTCCTCGCTCGCACGGGTGCAGAGTGGCGAGGATAAGAAGGGGATCGAGGGATGAGCAGGCTGAAGTCGTATGATGCTAAAGGGTATTGAGGGAAGAGCGAATGGAAGGCGTATGATGTCTAAGGGGATCGAGGAACAGCGGATTGAAGGCGTATGATGTGTGAAGTGATCGACGGATGAGCAGGTGAAAGACGTATGATGTCTAAGGGGATCGAGGAACAGCGGATTGAAGGCGTATGATGTCTGAAGTGATCGACAGATGAGCAGGTGAAAGACGTATGATGTCTAAGGGGATCGAGGAACAGCGGATTGAAGGCGTATGATGTGTGAAGTGATCGACGGATGAGCAGGTGAAAGACGTATGATGTCTAAGGGGATCGAGGAACAGCGGATTGAAGGCGTATGATGTCTGAAGTGATCGACAGATGAGCAGGTGAAAGACGTATGATGTCTAAGGGGATCGAGGAGTAGCGGATTGAAGGCGTATGATGTCTGAAGTGATCGACGGATGAGCAGGTAAAAGACGTATGATGTCTAAGGGGATCGAGGAACAGCGGATTGAAGGCGTATGATGTCTGAAGTGATCGACGGATGAGCAGGTAAAAGACGTATGATGTCTAAGGGGATCGAGGAACAGCGGATTGAAGGCGTGTGATGTCTGAAGTGATTGACGGATGAGCAGGTGAAAGACGTATGATGTCTAAGGGGATCGAGGAACAGCGGATTGAAGGCGTATGATGTCTGAAGTGATTGACGGATGAGCAGATGAAAGACGTATGATGTCTAAGGGGATCGAGGAATAGCGGATTGAAGGCGTATGATGTCTGAAGTGATCGACGAATGAGCAGGTAAAAGACGTATGATGTCTAAGGGGATCGAGGAACAGCGGATTGAAGGCGTATGATGTCTGAAGTGATCGACGGATGAGCAGGTGAAAGACGTATAATGTCTAAGGGGATCGAGGAACAGCGGATTGAAGGCGTATGATATCTGAAGTGATCGACGGATGAGCAGATGAAAGACGTATGATGTCTAAGGGGATCGAGGGATGAGCGAGCAGAAGGCGTATGACGTTAAGGGTATCAAGGGAAGGGCGAGTGGAAGGCGTATGATGTCTAAGGGGATCGAGTAATGAGCGGGCGGCATGCGTATGTTGTCAAAAAGGATCGAGAGATGAGCATGCGAATGGCGTATGATGTTAAAGGGTATCGCAGGAAGAGCGGGTGAAAGGCGTATGATATCTAAGGAGATCGAGGGATGAGCGGGCGGAAGGTATATGATGTTAAAAGCGATCGAGGGATGAGCGGGCGTAAGGTATTTGATGTTAAAAGCGATCGAGGGATGAGCGGGCGGAAGGTATATGATGTTAAAAGCGATCAAAGGGATGAGCGGGCGTAAGGTATTTGATGTTAAAAGCGATCGAGGGATGAGCGGGCGGAAGGTATATGATTTTAAAAGCGATCGAGAGATGAGCGGGCGGCAAACGCCTTGCGAAAACGGCTCCAAACCGTATCCAGCATGATGTAGGACAAATAAGATAAATAACCTTAGATAATAAGATAGAGAAAATTACCTCAGTACTTTTATCCCGGCA
>JASFAT010004712.1:0-24789 GCA_031353405.1 Baronia brevicornis
TATATATATTATACATTTGCCTACAAATTAGGAAACTACTACTAAACTAAGAAATCATTCTACTCTACTAAGCAACCGGTCAAGTTAAATAAATATATGAATGAGGACGAATACGTCTTATTATACTTGCCATTGCTGTTACATAGTGACAACACCATCACCGTGAAAACCATACCACCGTGAAATTTAAAAAACACTTTTTTCACACGAGCGCTTAGATTAAATAACGTTAATTTGGAACGCGGAACACACCTGAGGTAAAGATTTAATTTTGAGCTTATCGGTAGTGAGCACTTCATCCATACTCTTCGTAACAATCTGATATTGGTATATGAGTTCTGAAGTAACACATACCTGCAACAATTAAAATATTCTTTCAGTAAGAAATGCGTACCACGTGAGCCAATAAGTTATTTAAGTGCCAGTATCATATCCATCGTACTCAGCATTAAGCTTGAAAAAAACCCTCGTTTTCCTCAAACATATCATAAAAACGTACAGATTTTACATCAGAGATGATGTATATGGGAATGTCTTCCTTATAATATTTTATTATCTTATACATTAAGCAGGCCTTCTTAAAATATATTGTTCTAGCCGAATTAGCAAGAACGTTATCAATTCAGACTGGGCAGGTAGCAAAGTGAATGGCGCGAGATTATTAGCTCTACAGTCGCTAATTCGCTTACCAAGCGCAATGACTAGAACAAATCCAATAGATGTTCCAAGGACAAGACGATTGACCAAAATTTGCAAAAAAAATTGAAAAAACTACAAGCCGTTGAGGATAATTAACCCTTTGCACCCGAACGGCGCCTCTCAGGCGCCAAACTATTCTTTACTTCAACTCGAACGGCGCCTGAGAGGCGCCATTACTATTTATGATAATAAAATAACCCTTCATACTTGCACGCATTGTAAATTTTTTCACAATACAAACCAACCGGAAAGGAATGCCGTTTGCTATAAAGAAACCCAAATTAAAAAAAACAAAAACAGTAGCATATCGGAAAAATAACAATTTGATCCTGGCTTGGAAGGATAAACGGGTTGTGACCATGATGACGAATTGGTGCGATGCTGGAATGACTACCGTAAAAAGGTTTCAACGAGGTGGTGTTGAAATTGCTGTTAAAAAACCAAACGTTATTCTAAAATATATTGAATCTATGGGCGGCGTTGATCGTGCCGATCAATATACATCTACGTACTGTTTTATGAGGAAATCCTTAAAATGGTGGCGAAAGTTATTTTTTGGGGATTGGAAGTATGCGTGATCAATTCCTATATTTTATATAAAATGGTGAAAAAGCAGAGAAACGAGCGATCAATCAGTCATTTAAAATATGTGAAATTGTTAGTGAATCAGCTAAAAGGAGATTATCGACAAGACCGTGGAGCTGGCCGTGGTTCAACATCTGCAACTACCGATAACAGTATCCGATTAAATGGTAAGCTACATGTTATGCTAAAAGGAAAAAAAAGATTGTAGAGTGTGCTCTGACCGAACGAAAAAGAAAAGCGGAAGACGTGAAACGGTGTATTACTGTGACACATGTCCTGAAAAACCTAGGATACACCTTGGAGAGTGCTTCCTCAAATATCACACTAAGGAAAATTATAAAATTTAATATTAAAATATTATGTTTGTAGTATGTAAATAAAAATGAAACATGTAAATAAACTACTTTTGCTTAAAATTCTTATGTTTGATGTATTACAATTTTTTATTAAAACTACTGTCGGGTAGCTGAATACCCATACTAAAAAATGGTTCGGGTGCAAAGGGTTAAGAACGAAAGATATAAAATTTTAACTCACTTGTTCCATCCATGGTGGTTCCATTTTTCTTCTTGTTATTTTTTTCGCCTGTTCAGACTCAAACAACGGACAGTACGCGCCGTTTATTGAACTCTGTAAGGACAAGTTTAAAATATTTTATTTTTTTACAATTATTACATTTTTTTTTGTTTTGTTTTATATATATGGAACTAACAGTTACGCTTACATAATACAGTTAAATAAATACTTTTGTGCCAGTGAAAAAGATTCCAATTATAAACAATATTTAAACAGAACTTTCTTTATTTTAAATATATATAGTGTTTATAATAAAGACATACTTATCTTTATTATGAACACTGTATATAAAATATTTTGTAGGAACACATTTAACACTCGCCGTCTTTCTACGGAAATGATCAGTTTCATAGCTCTATTTTTGAATCTATTACTTCAGTAATTAGTATTACTCGATGGAACGTGGATTGAAGAATTCGCGTATAAAACTCTATTAAATACATTTTGTTCAGAAGCAATGCAAAATCGACTTTACGCAACGTCGAATTAGCAAATTAAAATGACAATGGGCTGGAGGCTGGAGGCTTTGTTGGAGATCCAACAACCACTGTAGCACACGAGTGCTGGAGTGGAGACCGCGTCTCGGTAAGGGTAGTATGAGACCCCCCCCCCCCGCTAGATGGTGGGACAATCTGCGCAGGGCGGCTGGCAGAAACTAAATGCGTGAAGCCAAAGATCAGGCTAGACGCTACTTAGGGGAGGCCTATGTCTAACAGTGGACTGCCGCAAGCTGTTAATGATGATGATGTGCATAATTTACAACTTAATCGTAAGGACTGGCAACCAAGACGCCCGCAGACTCAAAACAATGTCGACGACGTTGATTCAACGACGATGGCTGCTTCTCATACCTGAAACTCCGCTGAAACGAGGTAAGAGGCATCAAGGCAGCAGAGATGTTCGACATAGGGCTACTTGAAAGACGTAAAAGACATACGTATGTGTCCACGAAAGAACGGGACTGCATTTGTGACACTCCGGCTTTGCCAATGAGTAAGCAAAAGTGCATTGGATGGCTAGTAACGATTTAATCGCCGATCTTCAAATCTGTTAATGTCGTTGTCGTATCTGTAGTGTCTGGGTTGCGCTGATGGAAATTTTGTCATTAGTAATAGGCCGAGTTTCAGCTGGTTAAAAATCAATTTCGGCTCCGCCGAGCGACTTCATCCTACTATTTTAAGATATTTTATAGGAATAAAGCCATGTCGGTTTAAATACTAAATCTTTAAAAATTATAGTTCATCATCGTAATGTCTTTTCTTTTACCTGCTATAATTTAAAATTATAAAATAAATAAAAAAATTAATAACTTAAAAATAAGTCAGGTTTGGTGTGGTGTGACTGTACGTGACGGTATCGTGACGGCGAAAGCAAAGTGACTCGAGCTGTTATATCAAAATCAGTTCTTATGATATAATCGCAAAAGTTGAGCTAAATAACTTTTCAATAAAAACAAGTTTAAAAATTTTACAAGTGACAATATCAAACCAATACAAATTATATTTTTTCAGGGATTTTAAACATTATATATAACGTTTACTAAAATGTAGTTACGACATTCTACATAAACACATAAACCTAATTTTTTACATTAATTGTTACTGAACGACAGAAGATACATAAACATATTCTAATTCGCTCAAGTCGAAACTCTATCTGAAATAATGAGCATAGGTTCCTTAAATATTTTTATTTTATCGTATGTCTATATCTTGATTTAATATCATGTTATTAATATCAGTCAAACTTAACAATTAATATCAAAATGCAATACTTTAGTATCAACGTCATTTATAAAATTAAAAAAATAAGTGGCCGTAAGTGTAATCCTTAGACTCTTAATTGCAATATGTTGAAAACCATTTTGGACAAATGACTTACACCATCGTAAGAGAGACCCGGGAATACCCGGAATATAAAATAACTAATGAGTTTTTTACCATTTTTAATAGAAGTAAATCATGATGAACTAATCCAACACCTTTTTTACCATCCATATAAATCACATGTATATCATTTTGTATCAACAGAATTAGGCTATAAGATATATTATATATATAGATAGATATATTATATAATAGTAAGATATATTATTATAATTACTTGGCTTGTATTATATAAGAGTGAGGTCAACCTTTTACCTTTTAAATTCCAGAGGTTGATAGATTTCCTTAAGCCCCTAGCTTCCTTACTCTTTTCTAGAAAATTAAAGCACTTACTACATACTTAACATTTTTTTTAAATATGTTTGTAATAATAATTTAATAAAATATATGGTTGAAAGCAATCGTTACCTTTTATCCCAACCATTTCGTTTTTCAATATAATTTACTTATTTGATTATAAAATGGATAACTCAATATTTTGCTAAATACAGCCATGGTAAGCCGAATTTAAAGTGTTGAAAATTTTAGTAAAAAATAATACTTTCCAAATTTCAAAAGGAAAAGCGTCTTTATTGAAGCAAAGCAACAATATTAATGGTCCGGACTGTGGCAAATATTATGATTATCCTGTTAATAACAATATAATAGAATTACTTATTTTTAATATTTATTTATTTTTGTTCAGGATTATTTGAATGTACCGATATGGTTTACAAGTTGTATGCTTTTTATGTTTAACTTTTGTGATATTAGTTATATGGGACAATTATTTCAGTGCATGTTATGCAATAAAGGTTTTAAGGCATAATTTCCCGTCAAATAAATAGGCTAGCATATACAAAATATGACAACACGCCATTAATCTCAGTTCGTTGTTTTTGGAAAAATTTTGATCAGTGGATTTAGTCAAAACTTAATCTAAATTATTATAGTTAGTACCTATCGGGAATAATATTTTAAATAACTCACTTTATTATTCCTGTTTATGCTAGCTTTTCTAGGGTCACTACCTTCCTCTGCGCTACCAGATTCAGTCTTGAAGAACGATGAATAAAAGGAAGAATAGCTGGATTCCCCGTCAGTTTTATCCACTGTTTCCTCATTATTGCCCACTTTAGTAGCTTTCTCTTTGCTTCTTAGAGATGTGTTCGTAATCGCTTCTGCGCTCTGTTGGCAAATGCCCCTTTAATATACTCGACGATGAAGAGTATGTTTACTATTCTTGTCTATGGTGTGTCCAAAAGAGCACTCATAATATTTTTAATTCTTAAATATAAAATAAATCACTTTCTGGTCACGTGACACTAAATGTCATTCAAAGATCATTACGTCTCTTTTTCAAAAACCACAAGAGTGAATTTGAAAACGTTTTACTTTAAAAACGTTTATATTTTAAAAATTAAAATATATGAATATTTAAGTATTAGTAGGTAGTTATATAATATATTGTTTTAAATACATTCCTAAAAATAGTCAACATCCCAGTCGGAAGAATGTACGAGATCAACGACAACAAAATCAGCCGATAGTTTAGTTTTCAATTATAGTTTTATCCTATATCTGTTTGAGATGAGGAATTTATATATTTATATGTATATGTCCTAAGATATAAATTTCCTTGGTAATCTAGGAAAAAAGTGCATCTGATTGAAATTTTGTAATGCACAAAATAACTTGGTTTCTGATTTTCGTACTTATAGAATAAATGTTCAATTTTGAATTCGAGAATACTTCATGCCCGAACGGTTTCTCGGAGGCATTTGAAGTCTACCAACGCGCAATAGAACAGTGGAGTGAGTGATAATGTGGAAGATTGTGTTTTCACTGTAAATAGGTTTTACGTATATTTAAAAAGAGTTTTCTCTTTTTAAATATACGTAAGATAATAAATAAAAATCTAAATTTGAAAAATATATTGAAAATACAAATAAGCACTGCTTGTGTAAATTACTACAGCAAATAATTCAAACGAACTAAATTTTCGTGATAATAAAAAAATCAACGTTACATCTACAGAAATTCCGTGCATCCAATCAAAATAATCATAAAGTTTATAAAATATACATGCAGTGTTGGATATTATACGATGTTTTTCATTTTTATTTATATAATTTACAAACACTTAAACAAGTAATCAGGGGTGGCTAACCGGTAAATCGCGGCTTTTAGTTTTTTATTATTAGTTATGAAGAATATTCTTCAATCTAGATGTGTTTGTTTATGATGAAGAACTGATAATGTACCTGGTAGATCGCACAGAATCTAGTTAATAAACATTGTTAATAGATCTTGTTAAGTTATAATTAATTCATATTTAATAGTTAAGTTGGCTACCCCTGAACTACAATATCCCGAATTCCGTCAAATAACTTAATTTACAAAAAAGCATTGCGAAAATTAAATACTTAAAGATAACACCTATAATATAATACATTTAAGTGTTATTTGAGAAATACTAATAGTGAATCTATTACAATATTTATTTATGTACAAATAAAGTTAGTATGTAATATTGGTCTAGGTTTAAATAATGCGTACTTGATACGTGCTGATAACGTATTTTTGGACATAAAAAAATATGTGTACGAATCGAATTACTTCAAAAACAAATACCAAATATATATCTGACTTTTAATCAATGACGATAGTCTACATACAAAAAAAAATATTTAAAATCAAAATTGTACGGCAATTTAATGACTTCAACCAAACGAATAATAAGATATGAGGAACCGGTAAAAACTTCTGAGCTAAACATACATTCAGTTATTCATAATTGCTTATCTGATAGGACTTGTGCGGTCTCTAACTCATATTTAAAGGATTTATTGAAAATCAATGACTATAATATATTATACTAATTGTTTTTCACGGCAATGTGCACATGGCGCGCATTAAACTAAACTTTTAAGAAACTGAGTACGACAAAATAAATCACATATATCTTTACAGAACGGGCTCACAAAACTTTTTAGGAATTAAAAAAATGACAGCGGTGAACTGATATTATAGAGGAGCGTTTTTAAAAGTAAAGACAAAATTACTTTTTAGTGAGTTATACAACTAGATTGTATAAAAATGACAAGAAATTCATTAAAATCGAAGGGACTAAACTAAGATATAAATTTTACCTACACATTGAGCTTATAGGTGCCCAGAACTATCCTAGTATGTACTAGTACGATAAACAGCTAATGAATTAAGATTTGCATACTTGTATTATTAATAATAATATATTTATTGATCATTAACAAGTTTATAATTTTGTTTCACTACCTGCCAAACTATGGCGAACCCTGTACTACGGCAGACAGTTCCCTTCTATGACACATTTATGAATTACATATATTATTCTAATTGCCATACTTAATATAATTTTACAAAAGACTGAAACAAAGAATTAAAAACCATGAACTAAATTACACAAACCAAAAAGGAACAAAAAAATTATAAAAAAATAAAAGAAAAATACATTACAAATCACGATGCGGCGCCTTTGTGTGTTGTGTTAGTGTCTGTAGGTGTGTGTTTTTTGTTCAGTGAGTGCATATGTCTGAATGTATGTTTAATTTATTTTATTTTATGGCACTAATTATCTTTTAAGCTAATATTTATTTAATATCTATTCTATAGATTTTATGCCAGGTTGGATAGCCATTTGCTTTTTAGTTTTTTAGTGATTTGACATTTAGATTATGAGACTTCTCTATCTGATTTAATTTAGTATACAATAACGGAGCCAAAAAATTATGTTGTGCTAAGCTAGTTTTAGTTGTGGGCAAAGGATAAATAATACATCTCCTTGATGGAATTGATGCGTGCAAGGTGACTTCTTTATGATATTTCATCACACATGATAGTATATACAGCTGTCTCACTATGTAATGTTTTGTTTGCTTATATAACTCATCTGTGGAGCTGTAAGGCTTTGTTGTGCTTTATCTAATTCAAGTATATGGGTTGAAGCAGCTCCTCACCACGCCACAATGCGTAAGGAGGGATTGGCATAGGGCTTTGTATATTTTGATATTGATATAGATTTATATACTGAGTTTTATATTATCAATTACACTTACATTCGTAGTATACTTTGCTTCAACAAATTGGAATTATTGGATTAGGAGTATACAAAGCTTTTCACAACATTTAACACATCAAGCACAAATATTCGCAATAATTACAGGTATAAAATAAATCCCACACTTAAAATGACTATCTCTAAGAATAGTAAATTATAAGAACACGGTGCGCACTAGTGCACATATGCGCAGAAACTAACGTCAAACATAAAGAAACAGAAGATTTCAGTCTTAAAAATTATTATATCTAGTGCAATCTATCAGTTTACTAACCATTATTGGGTCATCACATAAGTTCGTTCGTATTTTGGCGCGCAGATATTGAAGCCTATTATTGGACAGAAAATATTTAGGTGGAGGTGATATTTTCGTATCGTCAGTTGTAGTGTACGCTTGTGGCTACATTTTAGTGTAACATTTATTTCATTTTATTACTTAGTTTGTGGCCTTGTGTATAGTAAAATAAGCATGTTCGGCATATATATTATGTAGACAGCTTTTGCACAAAAACGGCCTGAGATGTTTAATAGACGACAAATATGTTTTCATCATGACAATGCGCGATAACATACATCTGTAACCACCGTACAGAAGTTGGTAGAGTTTTCATGGGATATTCTACTTCACCCTCCATATAGCTTGGATATCGCACCATCCGTCTACTATTTATTCCCCTCACTACAAAATTATCTCAACGGAAAAATCTTCGCATCTTTGAACGACATAAAAATTCATCTTGAGAGATTTTTCGAGAGCAAATATGAATGAAGCCTTCTGGAGAGATGGCATTATGCAATTGTCTGAACGTTGGGCTAAAGGGATACAAAAATAATGTACAATATAGTTAATAATAAAAGCTTTTATTTTAAAATGTATTTTACTTTGAATAAATGTTAAAAAACCGAACGAACTTATGTGACAACCCAATAAGGTAGACACACTCTCGAGAAACACTAAATGATACCTCCATCTTTCTTTGAAACAACTGAAATCTTTTATCTTCAGTGTATTTTAGTTTATTGTACAACTCCTCGTTTACTTTAAGATGTTTAGTTGATGCATCGTTACGAAACATTTGCAGAGCCCTACTGTAGGACATTTCCTTTAAAAGATCTGTTACTAGTTTCATCAATCAGACTTGTTTTGAACTACGTCTAAATTTTATAAATATGGGATCGGTATTATGATTTCTCAAATGCGACTTTATACTTATAGGGTATGCAGAAAATTCTAAAATCAGTATTTTTAATTACCTTAAGGAATTTCCAGATTTATGTATTGTTTACAAAAATCGAATAAAACAGGAATCGAATATACATATATTTTAAAATGATCATGTGTAGATTAATCTCTAAGCAACATTTCTCTTCTTCACTTGTACCCCAGCATGTTGCAGCCTTGTCACAAAGTATATTAATTTGTACATAGAAACCAGGTAATATGATGAGCTAAATAAAATTTACACCGAACTATTATTATAGCTGCAAGTATTAACGCCATATTAGAATTTGCCATTAAAACAGGAAGCAAGCATCACCACAATTACGGTAATGGTGCATACAAAACGTGTTTCGATCGCAATGGAGTCACGGTCAAAGACTACAGACGATAATCGTAGAGTACGATCGATCGACACGATTTCAATTAATGTAATATTTTAAGTCAGTCATTTTTTCTTTCGTACTCAGTATAGAGTTTCGTAATCAGAGAAGGAAAAAATCGAAAATCGAATGCGACATTATTTATGTATGTTCGGAACAAAATCCAAATAAAATTGTATGAACGAATAGCCAATAAAAAAGACGCATAATTTCATTTATTCCTAAAAAAAATATTTTGAGCGGATAGCTTTTCCAATAAGTTATAGATCATAAGCATAAGATGTTATGATTTAACGAGATATACTATTTTTACCTGTTTTGTATGACGAATAGAGTATAATGATTATTACATAAATACGTTTAAAAACTGAGATAATCAATCTTCAGTTATTTACATAATCAACCAGCAAAATAGATATGATAAATAGATGAACACTATGAGCTGATATTTCGATTGATTGGTCACAACAAAGTATCTCATAAATTTATTTGCGTAAAGAAATAAATAAAAATATGGTAATTCTGGAAAATCAACATCATAGCTAAACCAATCGTGCAATGATTGTTTTAGATATGATGCCGATTTTCCTTGTAGTAATTTCTAGTTTGCTTAAGGGCTTCAAAATATATACACACTATTGTGAAATTTTATTTAAACAAGGGGTTTCAGAATAATTTCAAAGCGTTACAAATGCTTCTCGAATTTAACTATTTTACCAGATTTTTTTATACGTAGTCATTGCAAATTTCAATCACATTTATATATGCATATTATAGTATTCTGTATCAACACTTATATTAAACATTGTGCGGTTTTTATTGAAGACGATTGAATTTCTGCCACATGAAAATGTAATGAAATAAGTATTATACTTTGTTGGAGCAGCAACTCTGTGCAGGAGCAGCGGGGGGAGGGGGTGCGGACGCACGGGTCGTGATGACTAATCTCATTTGTACCTCCATGCACTCCCCGTTTCAATGCCCTTGTGGAGGCCGCCGTTCACTCTACAATGCATCGCCTGCGAAGGCCCCTTCAATCAACGCATTTCACTTTTAAAGCAACTTGCTTAAATAGAAGCAGTATAAATTCACGTCCTCTGTTCCTCTATATTTCACTGTCCTTTCTCCTGCTCATTTCTTAATTGGACGCTTCCTAATGTCAGGTTCACACCCGCAGATTGAAGACACCAACATGTTCAGGCTGAAGCGCAACCAAAGAATCGAGCACATCGAACAGCATTTTTGGAACAGATTTCATTTAGAGTATGTTTCTTTGCTTCAGAGCAAGACTAAATGGACCTGTCCTACAGAACAGCAGCTATCCGTTGGGACTTCAGTCGTCTTCAAAGAAAAGGGCCAACCAGTCATATAAATATTTGCACCCTTACAACATAATTATGTACTGGTGGTATAATTGAACAAATTTTCCTTCATACTTTATCCAGGCTTAGGACTGGCAATCAAGCATGTCTTAAATACACATAAATAATAATCAATGTAACAATTGAATGTTAGGCTAGCCTGATAGGTTAATGTATATAAAACATATTGATTTGGCGTATTTAAAAATTGTATTTTTTTTATGCCACTAAGAAAAAACGTTTATTACTTTTGTATCGACAAAATCAATAATACACTTTAATTTTTACATCTTCCATTTCATTTAACACGTTCACGCCGGGGCCGTTTTTCATTCGTGTTGCTATGAGGCGGCGCTCAAATTGACATCGCGCTTCATCTGGCGGCGCGTGATTATTGCCTGTTCAGACCTGCATACGCGTTGTTTGTTGCTCTGCAGCAGAGCTTGGCACATTGTCACCACGATGACACAGGGTAAACGTTAAATTTACATTATTTTAATTCTCAGGGTTTAATAATCTAATAATTCAGAACACAATCGAATGCGTACCGCCGGTGACCCGCGCCGCCCCATAGGACAGTTTAGTGCGGGTCACCGGTGACCCGCGCCGCCCAATGAGTTTAATGCGAGCCCCCGGTGACCCGCGCCGCCCGATGGGTCAGTTTAATGCGGGTCACCGGTGGCCCGCGCTGGCGTGAACGTGTTAAACTTCATAACTATACATAAAATTTTACCCTTACTGCCAACAAGAATTACTTATTAAACAATAGAATATTTTCTTACACAAAACTATTAGAAACCTATATAAAGAACTCATATAGATGACATAATTAATTACTCTTACTACCTTTCCACTCATTTAAAACTATTCTTAATATCAATATCGTCGATTAATATAGTCAGGCGTTACTTTGCGGAAATTCATTACTGAGGACATCCAGAATGAGGATATTCTGAATTTTTACTTCGCTAAGATTTGCGACAACTAAAAATAATAATGTGTGTTTTTACTGGAGTAAGTGGGTGTTCAAGGAACTTAAACTAAATCTTACCTTAACGGTTGTCAATCGTTAAGCTTAACGGTTGTCTTTCGTAGAGTCTACTATACTTGATGATGCCTCATGTTGAGGCGAAACACGTTTCGTGTACGTGAAGAGTAGTCGTGTGAGTTTGGTGTTGGTGATAGAGGTTGGGAGGTTGAAAGTTACTGACGACCATCAGATGCCGGTAAGATTTAGTTTAAGTTCCCTGAAAATCCAATTCCACCAATAAAAAATACACATTATTAATATTTCTACTTCTTTTGCATGTCGCGGATCTTAGCCAAGTAAAAATTCTGAATGTCCACATCAATATAGCCATGATAATCTGCTGTTGGACCTTGATAGAGTCGTTGGATATTGCCGTAATCCCCACGCTTGACGCCGCTTGTTATTGCCCATCTACAAGTATTTACTCTCATAGTCGCCTCCTACGACTCTTACAAGACGAAATGGGGTAGAACTATTTCAAACCGAAAAATACACAGCAACTAATCTAAGATACTTTATTTAAGATTGAATTTAAGTAAGCCGTTATACAAAACTATTCCATTATATTAACGTTTTAGGAGCAAAAAGTATTTAACCGCTATAATTAGGAGAGAAACTTTAATAATACACAAAAGTAAGAAATTCAATGTTTCTCAGAAAATTGCTCAAGTTTTATAATCACTTTACCAAAAATTTAAATGATAAATTTAAAAAAGTAAAATATTTCACTTTAAATATTGACAATAATGATGAAAATCTTACATATTTTTCTACTTAATTCCTGCGTATATTTTAGCCATAAATATATTTACAAAACTTGTTGTTTTGGAAGGAAAATACATTGTGTATATATGGAAGGAAAATAATACATATAAAAATACACCCTTAAGTTTAATATATTATATGATTAGGGAATGCAACCTCGATGTCACACAGTTGCTTTTACTGTATTTTTTTATGGAAGAAGTAGGAAAACAAGAAAGATGTCCACTGCCCATGCACACCTGCAATATCAAGAGCATTGTAGATATCACCTGCCATAGCCTGGGTGATAAGATAAGAATAATGTTATAGGAAAAGAGAACAAATAGACGTACAAACAGATGTGATAGCGTTGCAGATTTAGTCTTCTTCGGGAAATCCCAACCGTGAAACGTTATATTATTCATAAAATTATGCAGCTATGGAAATTGATATACATACTATACCAATAGCCAATCACGTAGTCGCGTCGACATATAATGCCCCTTGTAATATGTTTAAGTCAAGAATATGTTTTATACTTATGAAGCAAATAAAAACAAAAACTATTTTGATGAAAGAATTTTAAAAACGACATAATTCAAATATAAAACAGTCAACGATTATTAAAAACATATTAAAACGTGAATTCAACGGCAAAATTATAATTTTAAGTTACTAGTTGTAATAGTTTTTTCTAAGTTAAAGTTTAAGGTATATCGATAACGTAAATGTAACATTTTATTTCAAAACATACGTTAATTTTAAATATCAATCAAACAAATTAAACTTTTAATATTATTTACCATAATTTAAGTTTAAATTTTAAAAAGTATGTTATATTAGTATATAAATTATTATTCCTAAAGTCTACTCAAATGGAATATTACATGTACCCATCATAGATACAAAAATATCTCTCGATTCGAAAGTGTATATACTTTTAAAGCTATTTTTCTTTAATAAGAGAATAAAAACAGTATGTAAACAGTAAAATAGTTATAAAATCCTTTGCAAAAAAAACGGGCACCTCACAGTCATTGGCTTTTCAATGGATTATATTAATATTTTAGTAGGTTTTTCATTAGCTTAGATGACTAAAAATTTATTTTTAAGAATTTTTTTAACACTTTAATCCTAGAATCGGTGTTTTAGTCAATCAATGTAAACAGAAATCCATGTGAAAATGGACATTTATACGAAAATAGTGAAATTAAGGCTAATTTTTATGGTACTACAATAAAAAAACATTAAAAAATAAAAATTAAATACGAGTATGACCTCCCCTTGCAGCAATTAAGGTATGTAATCATCTTGGCATGCTTTCCACCAGGCTTTTGATGATGTCCTGTAGAATGTGTTCCCACTCAGCCGAGATCACACGTTTAAACCCCCTGAGGTTTTGTGGACGTGGTTGGACAGAACGTACTCATCTTTTTAGGAGTAAGTTAGACGTGCTCAATAGGGTTAAGGTCGGGGCTCCGCGCTGGCCAGTCCAAACGACGAATATCGACCTCTTGCATATAAGCATCTACGTCGTAAGAAAGGTGGGCCCGAGCTTTATGTATAATTATCCATATAAATGGTATCTTTACCAATTACAGTCAGTGCGGGTTGTATATGTTGACAAAGGATGAAGTAATGTACCTTTACGCATTTAGTGAGCCATTTTCAATAAATACTATCTCGATACGATAGCTGGAAGATACGACCACCCAAAACATACACACAACAGATCCTCCAACATAGGGGGTGATGTCTTCAAAACACACGTCAGCATAGCGTTCCTCTGGTTTTCGTAACACACGCCGACGTCGGTTCTCACTATGCAGACAAATTCGAACTTCATCGAAGAAAAGTACGCTACTCCAGTCACCTAGTGTCCAACATAGGAAATTTCAAGAGAATCTCAATCAAGCAATCCTCCACACAGTCCATAGGCTTACTTAAGCTCCTTGTACCTCTTCAAAGTTTTTTTTAGGTCTATGTAACTGCATTTGCGGTTGCTCAGCGCCTGCGTCACTAAAAAGCTGTCGCCTCGTGGTTGTGTGCAAAGTTTTCTCCCAGAACCTTGCCGTCTCTGAACGAAATTCTTGGTATCGAGTCTTCTGTCTTTGACTTTGGACGGATGAACGACTCACGTTACCCGCTGTTAGACCTAACATTGGCTACACCCCTCTTCCAACAGCGCTATAATTTTACAAGCTCTTATTGCTATTTATACCATTACAAAAGACACAAGGACAAAAAGCAGCTATACCATTTATAACTAAAACTAACCGGATAACCTTTTAACAACAAACCCGTGAAAAGTAAGTAAAAAGTCACAAATTAAAAAAGGGATTATTTTTTAAAAAAACAAAAGCTTTTAATTTGGTATTAAGTTTTTTATTCCCTGTCTACTACTCTTTATTAAGTGCAATAACATAGTTTGGCTATTAAACAATTTAATAAGAATTATTATATTAACTATTTTAAGAACTAAATTATTACCAATAATTTAGAAAAATCAGAACCGCCCGTTTTTTTCTTTGCACAGGGGTGCATTTAGCGGGCGTAATAAATTGTTACAATATTATAAAAAAAAAATGATTAAAATAATTTGACAATATAAAAGTATTTGAAATATTGCTGTATTAAATTTACACAAACTCCTTAAACTAACGTCAGATGATAAGTCAAAATTTACGGTAACCAAATGTGAGCTGAGCGCTATTAAAAAAGACATGACTCTACATCATCATACTAACCTGCTCAATTGCGTGTTGACAAAGTTCATATTTCTCTGACACTATTATATATATATATATATTGATGTGTCAAACAGATGTACAATACGAATGCTAAACAATATGTTTCTCAAAAACGATATTTTTTCCGCATAAGTTACCAGTTCAGTCGATGTTTATACGTACGTACGTACATTTAAAAACAATGTACTAACAGTTATTTACTTACCTCCGTATAATTCTCGCTTGCAACGTTTAATGGGTTACTATTGTTCGCGCTCTGAATCCCGTGTGTCATGATTTTTTTTTGCATTGGTAACTGCATTTGATGGCCTACCGGAGTATATACGAATGGCGATCCATAAACAGCTTGTCCATACATCATACATTGCACTGAAATACAAAATAAATTACTGTCAACACTGAAACTAAATAGTGAAAAATCCTTGAAACAAGATATTAAGGACGATAATATTGTGATGTGAATACTAAAATTGATCAAAATACATATTTAATAAATTACTATATTTTTATAAATTTTATAAAAGCAAAAAAGATAAAAGTAGGGTCTTATTAGATTCAAAAATTAACACAGTGAAACTGAAGAACTTTTACGGGTTCTTATTATAAGACATACTTACAGACAAACAGACACACAAAATTGAGGCATGTTACAGTAATCCGCACACTTAGCAGGCGGATTAGTGATCGATAATTTGTATTTTTACACATATAGACGCCGCTGTTCATCTTTATGCAATAGTAATTGTTTCCATCGTCGCAAAACCATGGGATGAACAGTCTATACGTAAGAGGATTAAACAACTTTACTGATGACGATAATGTTACGTTACATACATACATCGTCAGGCCATGTTTCCTGTAGTAGTAGGCTGAGACCACAGATCTCCATTTGCTACCATTTCAGCATACTTTCCTTGCTTACTCTACACTTAAGTTAATTAATAATTAAGGTTAAGGGTACTCTTGACCTGGCCTTTCCTAAAAACTTCTGCAATTGGGTCAAGGTATGTTTTCCTTGGTCTTCCCCTACCGACCCTTCCATCCACATTCCCAACGTAGATTCCTTTAACCAGACGTCTTTCATCCATGTTCTCTATGTGCCCATACCATCTAAACAAACTGATGATAATGACAATTGCAAATATTTGGGAGACTTATTGTTTTTAAAATTTTATTAGTTTATTTAAATATATTTTTTGTATTGTTTTAAGGAAGTAACCGTTATTACTTGATATTATTATATAACCATTTTTTGCGAAAAATTTAGGATAGTCTGGGCGATATTGTTACCTTCATACTATATTTTTTTTTCCTACGACTGTAAGTTGTTCTTTGTGCCAAATAAATAAATAAAATCTAAAATTTTGTTATAATATAGTTCCCGTTCGCTTTGGGAAAAGTAGTCTTTAATATGTTAATGTGTTCCTGACAATTTTTCACTACATTGCATGCTTAACTTTTAATAATTAATATGAATTAACACGTTATTAATAAACGTTTTAACTGGAACAAGAATAATTTTACATTTTGTTAATTTTAGGCATGATTCCAATGCACTATGTGTCGGCATCTGGCCCACAAATATCTACAAGTACTAATACAAATATTGGAACAGGACCAAGCCCTACCCATCACTTTGCAGAACCGGCAAGTACGTAACTCTATATAAAAAATATATTTAAATAAACTAATAAAATTTTAAAAACAATAAGTCTCCCAAATATTTGCAATTGTCATTATCATCAGTTTGTTTAGATGGTATGGGCACATAGAGAACATGGATGAAAGACGTCTGGTTAAAGGAATCTACGTTGGGAATGTGGATGGAAGGGTCGGTAGGGGAAGACCAAGGAAAACATACCTTGACCCAATTGCAGAAGTTTTTAGGAAAGGCCAGGTCAAGAGTACCCTTAACCTTAATTATTAATTAACTTAAGTGTAGAGTAAGCAAGGAAAGTATGCTGAAATGGTAGCAAATGGAGATCTGTGGTCTCAGCCTACTACTACAGGAAACATGGCCTGACGATGTATGTATGTAACGTAACATTATCGTCATCAGTAAAGTTGTTTAATCCTCTTACGTATAGACTGTTCATCCCATGGTTTTGCGACGATGGAAACAATTACTATTGCATAAAGATGAACAGCGGCGTCTATATGTGTAAAAATACAAATTATCGATCACTAATCCGCCTGCTAAGTGTGCGGATTACTGTAACATGCCTCAATTTTGTGTGTCTGTTTGTCTGTAAGTATGTCTTATAATAAGAACCCGTAAAAGTTCTTCAGTTTCACTGTGTTAATTTTTGAATCTAATAAGACCCTACTTTTATCTTTTTTGCTTTTATAAAATTTATAAAAATATAGTAATTTATTAAATATGTATTTTGATCAATTTTAGTATTCACATCACAATATTATCGTCCTTAATATCTTGTTTCAAGGATTTTTCACTATTTAGTTTCAGTGTTGACAGTAATTTATTTTGTATTTCAGTGCAATGTATGATGTATGGACAAGCTGTTTATGGATCGCCATTCGTATATACTCCGGTAGGCCATCAAATGCAGTTACCAATGCAAAAAAAAATCATGACACACGGGATTCAGAGCGCGAACAATAGTAACCCATTAAACGTTGCAAGCGAGAATTATACGGAGGTAAGTAAATAACTGTTAGTACATTGTTTTTAAATGTACGTACGTACGTATAAACATCGACTGAACTGGTAACTTATGCGGAAAAAATATCGTTTTTGAGAAACATATTGTTTAGCATTCGTATTGTACATCTGTTTGACACATCAATATATATATATATATAATAGTGTCAGAGAAATATGAACTTTGTCAACACGCAATTGAGCAGGTTAGTATGATGATGTAGAGTCATGTCTTTTTTAATAGCGCTCAGCTCACATTTGGTTACCGTAAATTTTGACTTATCATCTGACGTTAGTTTAAGGAGTTTGTGTAAATTTAATACAGCAATATTTCAAATACTTTTATATTGTCAAATTATTTTAATCATTTTTTTTTTATAATATTGTAACAATTTATTACGCCCGCTAAATGCACCCCTGTGCAAAGAAAAAAACGGGCGGTTCTGATTTTTCTAAATTATTGGTAATAATTTAGTTCTTAAAATAGTTAATATAATAATTCTTATTAAATTGTTTAATAGCCAAACTATGTTATTGCACTTAATAAAGAGTAGTAGACAGGGAATAAAAAACTTAATACCAAATTAAAAGCTTTTGTTTTTTTAAAAAATAATCCCTTTTTTAATTTGTGACTTTTTACTTACTTTTCACGGGTTTGTTGTTAAAAGGTTATCCGGTTAGTTTTAGTTATAAATGGTATAGCTGCTTTTTGTCCTTGTGTCTTTTGTAATGGTATAAATAGCAATAAGAGCTTGTAAAATTATAGCGCTGTTGGAAGAGGGGTGTAGCCAATGTTAGGTCTAACAGCGGGTAACGTGAGTCGTTCATCCGTCCAAAGTCAAAGACAGAAGACTCGATACCAAGAATTTCGTTCAGAGACGGCAAGGTTCTGGGAGAAAACTTTGCACACAACCACGAGGCGACAGCTTTTTAGTGACGCAGGCGCTGAGCAACCGCAAATGCAGTTACATAGACCTAAAAAAAACTTTGAAGAGGTACAAGGAGCTTAAGTAAGCCTATGGACTGTGTGGAGGATTGCTTGATTGAGATTCTCTTGAAATTTCCTATGTTGGACACTAGGTGACTGGAGTAGCGTACTTTTCTTCGATGAAGTTCGAATTTGTCTGCATAGTGAGAACCGACGTCGGCGTGTGTTACGAAAACCAGAGGAACGCTATGCTGACGTGTGTTTTGAAGACATCACCCCCTATGTTGGAGGATCTGTTGTGTGTATGTTTTGGGTGGTCGTATCTTCCAGCTATCGTATCGAGATAGTATTTATTGAAAATGGCTCACTAAATGCGTAAAGGTACATTACTTCATCCTTTGTCAACATATACAACCCGCACTGACTGTAATTGGTAAAGATACCATTTATATGGATAATTATACATAAAGCTCGGGCCCACCTTTCTTACGACGTAGATGCTTATATGCAAGAGGTCGATATTCGTCGTTTGGACTGGCCAGCGCGGAGCCCCGACCTTAACCCTATTGAGCACGTCTAACTTACTCCTAAAAAGATGAGTACGTTCTGTCCAACCACGTCCACAAAACCTCAGGGGGTTTAAACGTGTGATCTCGGCTGAGTGGGAACACATTCTACAGGACATCATCAAAAGCCTGGTGGAAAGCATGCCAAGATGATTACATACCTTAATTGCTGCAAGGGGAGGTCATACTCGTATTTAATTTTTATTTTTTAATGTTTTTTTATTGTAGTACCATAAAAATTAGCCTTAATTTCACTATTTTCGTATAAATGTCCATTTTCACATGGATTTCTGTTTACATTGATTGACTAAAACACCGATTCTAGGATTAAAGTGTTAAAAAAATTCTTAAAAATAAATTTTTAGTCATCTAAGCTAATGAAAAACCTACTAAAATATTAATATAATCCATTGAAAAGCCAATGACTGTGAGGTGCCCGTTTTTTTTGCAAAGGATTTTATAACTATTTTACTGTTTACATACTGTTTTTATTCTCTTATTAAAGAAAAATAGCTTTAAAAGTATATACACTTTCGAATCGAGAGATATTTTTGTATCTATGATGGGTACATGTAATATTCCATTTGAGTAGACTTTAGGAATAATAATTTATATACTAATATAACATACTTTTTAAAATTTAAACTTAAATTATGGTAAATAATATTAAAAGTTTAATTTGTTTGATTGATATTTAAAATTAACGTATGTTTTGAAATAAAATGTTACATTTACGTTATCGATATACCTTAAACTTTAACTTAGAAAAAACTATTACAACTAGTAACTTAAAATTATAATTTTGCCGTTGAATTCACGTTTTAATATGTTTTTAATAATCGTTGACTGTTTTATATTTGAATTATGTCGTTTTTAAAATTCTTTCATCAAAATAGTTTTTGTTTTTATTTGCTTCATAAGTATAAAACATATTCTTGACTTAAACATATTACAAGGGGCATTATATGTCGACGCGACTACGTGATTGGCTATTGGTATAGTATGTATATCAATTTCCATAGCTGCATAATTTTATGAATAATATAACGTTTCACGGTTGGGATTTCCCGAAGAAGACTAAATCTGCAACGCTATCACATCTGTTTGTACGTCTATTTGTTCTCTTTTCCTATAACATTATTCTTATCTTATCACCCAGGCTATGGCAGGTGATATCTACAATGCTCTTGATATTGCAGGTGTGCATGGGCAGTGGACATCTTTCTTGTTTTCCTACTTCTTCCATAAAAAAATACAGTAAAAGCAACTGTGTGACATCGAGGTTGCATTCCCTAATCATATAATATATTAAACTTAAGGGTGTATTTTTATATGTATTATTTTCCTTCCATATATACACAATGTATTTTCCTTCCAAAACAACAAGTTTTGTAAATATATTTATGGCTAAAATATACGCAGGAATTAAGTAGAAAAATATGTAAGATTTTCATCATTATTGTCAATATTTAAAGTGAAATATTTTACTTTTTTAAATTTATCATTTAAATTTTTGGTAAAGTGATTATAAAACTTGAGCAATTTTCTGAGAAACATTGAATTTCTTACTTTTGTGTATTATTAAAGTTTCTCTCCTAATTATAGCGGTTAAATACTTTTTGCTCCTAAAACGTTAATATAATGGAATAGTTTTGTATAACGGCTTACTTAAATTCAATCTTAAATAAAGTATCTTAGATTAGTTGCTGTGTATTTTTCGGTTTGAAATAGTTCTACCCCATTTCGTCTTGTAAGAGTCGTAGGAGGCGACTATGAGAGTAAATACTTGTAGATGGGCAATAACAAGCGGCGTCAAGCGTGGGGATTACGGCAATATCCAACGACTCTATCAAGGTCCAACAGCAGATTATCATGGCTATATTGATGTGGACATTCAGAATTTTTACTTGGCTAAGATCCGCGACATGCAAAAGAAGTAGAAATATTAATAATGTGTATTTTTTATTGGTGGAATTGGATTTTCAGGGAACTTAAACTAAATCTTACCGGCATCTGATGGTCGTCAGTAACTTTCAACCTCCCAACCTCTATCACCAACACCAAACTCACACGACTACTCTTCACGTACACGAAACGTGTTTCGCCTCAACATGAGGCATCATCAAGTATAGTAGACTCTACGAAAGACAACCGTTAAGCTTAACGATTGACAACCGTTAAGGTAAGATTTAGTTTAAGTTCCTTGAACACCCACTTACTCCAGTAAAAACACACATTATTATTTTTAGTTGTCGCAAATCTTAGCGAAGTAAAAATTCAGAATATCCTCATTCTGGATGTCCTCAGTAATGAATTTCCGCAAAGTAACGCCTGACTATATTAATCGACGATATTGATATTAAGAATAGTTTTAAATGAGTGGAAAGGTAGTAAGAGTAATTAATTATGTCATCTATATGAGTTCTTTATATAGGTTTCTAATAGTTTTGTGTAAGAAAATATTCTATTGTTTAATAAGTAATTCTTGTTGGCAGTAAGGGTAAAATTTTATGTATAGTTATGAAGTTTAACACGTTCACGCCAGCGCGGGCCACCGGTGACCCGCATTAAACTGACCCATCGGGCGGCGCGGGTCACCGGGGGCTCGCATTAAACTCATTGGGCGGCGCGGGTCACCGGTGACCCGCACTAAACTGTCCTATGGGGCGGCGCGGGTCACCGGCGGTACGCATTCGATTGTGTTCTGAATTATTAGATTATTAAACCCTGAGAATTAAAATAATGTAAATTTAACGTTTACCCTGTGTCATCGTGGTGACAATGTGCCAAGCTCTGCTGCAGAGCAACAAACAACGCGTATGCAGGTCTGAACAGGCAATAATCACGCGCCGCCAGATGAAGCGCGATGTCAATTTGAGCGCCGCCTCATAGCAACACGAATGAAAAACGGCCCCGGCGTGAACGTGTTAAATGAAATGGAAGATGTAAAAATTAAAGTGTATTATTGATTTTGTCGATACAAAAGTAATAAACGTTTTTTCTTAGTGGCATAAAAAAAATACAATTTTTAAATACGCCAAATCAATATGTTTTATATACATTAACCTATCAGGCTAGCCTAACATTCAATTGTTACATTGATTATTATTTATGTGTATTTAAGACATGCTTGATTGCCAGTCCTAAGCCTGGATAAAGTATGAAGGAAAATTTGTTCAATTATACCACCAGTACATAATTATGTTGTAAGGGTGCAAATATTTATATGACTGGTTGGCCCTTTTCTTTGAAGACGACTGAAGTCCCAACGGATAGCTGCTGTTCTGTAGGACAGGTCCATTTAGTCTTGCTCTGAAGCAAAGAAACATACTCTAAATGAAATCTGTTCCAAAAATGCTGTTCGATGTGCTCGATTCTTTGGTTGCGCTTCAGCCTGAACATGTTGGTGTCTTCAATCTGCGGGTGTGAACCTGACATTAGGAAGCGTCCAATTAAGAAATGAGCAGGAGAAAGGACAGTGAAATATAGAGGAACAGAGGACGTGAATTTATACTGCTTCTATTTAAGCAAGTTGCTTTAAAAGTGAAATGCGTTGATTGAAGGGGCCTTCGCAGGCGATGCATTGTAGAGTGAACGGCGGCCTCCACAAGGGCATTGAAACGGGGAGTGCATGGAGGTACAAATGAGATTAGTCATCACGACCCGTGCGTCCGCACCCCCTCCCCCCGCTGCTCCTGCACAGAGTTGCTGCTCCAACAAAGTATAATACTTATTTCATTACATTTTCATGTGGCAGAAATTCAATCGTCTTCAATAAAAACCGCACAATGTTTAATATAAGTGTTGATACAGAATACTATAATATGCATATATAAATGTGATTGAAATTTGCAATGACTACGTATAAAAAAATCTGGTAAAATAGTTAAATTCGAGAAGCATTTGTAACGCTTTGAAATTATTCTGAAACCCCTTGTTTAAATAAAATTTCACAATAGTGTGTATATATTTTGAAGCCCTTAAGCAAACTAGAAATTACTACAAGGAAAATCGGCATCATATCTAAAACAATCATTGCACGATTGGTTTAGCTATGATGTTGATTTTCCAGAATTACCATATTTTTATTTATTTCTTTACGCAAATAAATTTATGAGATACTTTGTTGTGACCAATCAATCGAAATATCAGCTCATAGTGTTCATCTATTTATCATATCTATTTTGCTGGTTGATTATGTAAATAACTGAAGATTGATTATCTCAGTTTTTAAACGTATTTATGTAATAATCATTATACTCTATTCGTCATACAAAACAGGTAAAAATAGTATATCTCGTTAAATCATAACATCTTATGCTTATGATCTATAACTTATTGGAAAAGCTATCCGCTCAAAATATTTTTTTTAGGAATAAATGAAATTATGCGTCTTTTTTATTGGCTATTCGTTCATACAATTTTATTTGGATTTTGTTCCGAACATACATAAATAATGTCGCATTCGATTTTCGATTTTTTCCTTCTCTGATTACGAAACTCTATACTGAGTACGAAAGAAAAAAATGACTGACTTAAAATATTACATTAATTGAAATCGTGTCGATCGATCGTACTCTACGATTATCGTCTGTAGTCTTTGACCGTGACTCCATTGCGATCGAAACACGTTTTGTATGCACCATTACCGTAATTGTGGTGATGCTTGCTTCCTGTTTTAATGGCAAATTCTAATATGGCGTTAATACTTGCAGCTATAATAATAGTTCGGTGTAAATTTTATTTAGCTCATCATATTACCTGGTTTCTATGTACAAATTAATATACTTTGTGACAAGGCTGCAACATGCTGGGGTACAAGTGAAGAAGAGAAATGTTGCTTAGAGATTAATCTACACATGATCATTTTAAAAATATATGTATATTCGATTCCTGTTTTATTCGATTTTTGTAAACAATACATAAATCTGGAAATTCCTTAAGGTAATTAAAAATACTGATTTTAGAATTTTCTGCATACCCTATAAGTATAAAGTCGCATTTGAGAAATCATAATACCGATCCCATATTTATAAAATTTAGACGTAGTTCAAAACAAGTCTGATTGATGAAACTAGTAACAGATCTTTTAAAGGAAATGTCCTACAGTAGGGCTCTGCAAATGTTTCGTAACGATGCATCAACTAAACATCTTAAAGTAAACGAGGAGTTGTACAATAAACTAAAATACACTGAAGATAAAAGATTTCAGTTGTTTCAAAGAAAGATGGAGGTATCATTTAGTGTTTCTCGAGAGTGTGTCTACCTTATTGGGTTGTCACATAAGTTCGTTCGGTTTTTTAACATTTATTCAAAGTAAAA
>JASFAT010004573.1:0-20521 GCA_031353405.1 Baronia brevicornis
ATGTAACCTTCCGTTACAACCTCGCCATAGGCATTGCAAAAACTTTGCAGGCCTTTGAGAATCCAGTAGATTTTTTATATTTTAAAAATTCTAATGTAATATCTGTTTGGAAACATGGTTGAAGTTAACTGATTACTTCGAGTAGTGCTATGTGAAAAGAAAATTCGAGTAAATTCCACCACACTGGGTCACCACTCTAGATGGTGGGAATAAAATTTATGTGTCTTAAATTATTTTATGTTCTGCGTATCTATATTTAAGTTGATGACATAAAGAAAAAATATACTATATTATGATTTTATTACGTATTTCGATCATAAGGTATAATCAGGTATACTCTACGGAAGACAACCGTTATCTTATATACCTACTGTACGTAATACATGACGATGCATCGTGTTGAGGCAAAACACGTGTCGTGTACATTGTGGAAGAGTGGTTGTGTGTTTGTGTGTTGTTGATAGTGGTTGGTTAACCCTTCTTTGCATGATTTTTTTCTTTGTTGGTGAAATAAATCAAGGTGATATAATTCATGTTCAAAATTAAAGGAAAAATGGTTAAAAAAATCTTAGTATATATTTATAGTATAAATTTAGTAAAAAACAATATGATGGAAATATCCATTATCATGCAAAGTAAGATCATTAGCTTAGTACTAAATAGAAATAAAAGAGGATATCATTAGATTTTTTTTATTCTTTATGATAATTAACTAAACAATTATTATTTTTACTACAAGAAATTGTAAAATATAATAAAACAAAATCATACGTTTATTGCAACTACCATACAAACAGCTGAATGACAACTTCAAGCTCGTTTTACTGACAGTGACACTTGCTTATTTTTGACAGCTATGTTTTTTTTTATGCAATGTACAATAAAAAGGTATCCAAACACGATAAACTTAAAGTGAACTTGTTCTTTTATATCATTTTTGGGCATTTAATGTTATGATGGAAATATCCACATTTATGCAAAGAAGGGTTAAGTTTCCCATAAAGACTTTTTCTAGTAAAAACACATTATTATTTTCCTATTTTTGTTTGCTTTTCGCGGATCTTAGCTAAGTAAAAATTCTGACTATCCACTATTAATGGAGTCAGGCGTTACTTTGCGGAAATCCATCACTATATGGACAGTCAAAAGTTTTACTTAGCTAAGATCCAGCATAAGATTAGCATAAGAAGAAGATTAGCATAAGACTCTACGGAAGACAACCGAAAAGTGACACTTTTCGGGTGTCTTCCGTAGAGTCTACTATACCTGAAGATGCCTCGTGTTGGGGCGAAACACGTGTCATGTACAAGATGGAAAAGTGATAGTGTGTGTTTGGCGTTGTGTATAGTGGTTGGTGGGTGGAGAGTTGATGGCCGATTTTCGGTAAGTTTTTGGTTTAAGTTCCAAATAAATCCACTAAACCCAACGGAAAAACACACATTATTAATTTTCTGTTATTGTTTTGCTTGTCGCGGATCTTAGCTAAGTAAAACTTTTGACTGTCCATATATCCATTAATCTACTTACGTCTTATACATTATCACAATATTTAAAAGATTCTGTTTTAACATTCGTTTCCACATTTTTCTTGTTCTATAGTGTGGTAACTGGTGCTAATAAAGGATCGAGAGGCTATTGTATGTTTTTGTATTTTTGTTTGACATGAACCAACAACTGATCAAATGCGTCTACTGTATAGAAAATAACTCATCACTTAATTGGTTCTGGATTTTTGAAAACTTGAAGTTTGTTATAATTAAATTATGACGCCAACATCACCGTTAGTAGCATTCAAGGTTTGCTCATTGCCAGCAGTTTGAAGAAATTTTCATAACTGTACTATAGGGGTCGCCCGTACTAATACGAAGACCCGGGACTTTTTTACGGGACTTCTTCGAATAAAACTCTTCCAAATATTATTATTTTATTCTTGTTTCCAACCACATACATGTATATCACATACTTTGTCTTATGTATTTACAGTTGTTAGCGATAGATGGCGCTACTAACACACGATATGGATGGCCTATTGAAGTGGAACTATATATTTTCGAAAATAAATCTTTGTATTCAAATAAAGTCACTTCCATACATCGGTGTTTAATTAATTAAATGGGCTTTAATATACTTTAAAAATATTATTTGTTTCAGTCAGTCGATCTAAACATAAGTTATTTAAAAAAAATTCTTTTATATTTCAAATTTTAAAATTATATATATTATAATAAAAAAGGTTTTATTAAATATAAATTAGTAATATCATTACAGTACTGTCCCTCTGCTTATATATGTCTTTTTTATGGAATACAAATAAATGTTTTACCTACATAAAACTTTATATTCAATATACAAATATATATAAATAGATGCCTAAATACTTACCCACTATTACATATTAAAAGATTCAATAATCTTAAAGTGATACAAATTACAAGATAAAGTTGTCAACAAAATAGAATCGTCAGTGTTGTTAGTTTCAAATAATATCATCAACGAGGTACGCCTCATACAGTTTTTTATTTAGTCTACTATGTGTTCCATTTGGCTTCTGGTTTTGAGGTTTCTTTTATTGTGTACTGGATATGTTATCATTATCTTTATCATATATTAATGAACTCGCCTCTGCGCCAACAACCTCCTTTTCTCCACTGCGGATGTCAATTTTGCCCATCAGAGTTTATACGGAAGACTTGGCTTACCCAGTTCACTTAATTTAGAGAATCCTACTAATATTATAGATGTGAATGTTTGTGAGTATAAATGTATGTTTGTTACTCTTTCACGAAAAAACTACTGGACGGATTTGGATGAAACTTTACAGTAATATAGGTTATACTTCGGAATAACGCATAGGCTACAATGTGTAATGATTTTATGTAATTTTGGTCGTAATATAACGATACATATCAATTAAGTCGGAAAAAAAATCTGGCCTCTGAGAGCCATCTTGGCGTACGCTGCCTAAACCATTGAAGTTACATAAAGATGATGTAGCATAGGATTGTTTGTCTTGAATAGTTCTAAATAAAAGTCCGCGACAGTATATATCTACCTTTTATGTGGAAGCCACTATGACCAAAATTGTGAATTATAAATTAAGTAAAAAAAAAAATATTTTTATTTCAAATGATCTGTCACGAAACTTAATGTGGTAGACCAAATTCCACGCGAGCGAAGCCGCGGGCAAAAGCTAGTAATTTTATAATTCTAAAATATTTAGGGGATAATCTTTGTCTTATAGGAAGCGTCACAAATAAGTTAAGAAATAAGGTAATTAAGATTTTTTTAATTATATTTTTAACAAAAGCACAAATACCTTTTTCAGTTTAATTTTCTCAGATACTTGCCCTTTTATTTTTCTTTACACGGCGTCTTTATTTTCTACTTGTTCTTTTTAACTTGTCTTCCCTGCCTTGCCTTCTAGTTGTGAACCGCAACAATGAATGAGCTATCCATCATTTGCTAATTACCCTGTATTCAGAGTAGTCAGATTGCAAGACTTTTTTATTCATAAAATTACTTGCAAGGCGTTATATTGTTTGCATACATACATACATACATACATACATACATACATACATACATACATACATACATACATACATACATACATACATACATACATACATACATACATACATACATACATATATATACGTATCGTCACGCCTGTCTTCCGTAGGGGTAGGCAGAGACCACCGACCTCCATCTGCTACGATCTGGGCATACTTCCCTTGCTTCCTCCACACTAATTCTTCTCCTCATGCAAAGCCGCCGGTTGAGTGTACTCTTGACCTGGCCTTTATTAAAAAGTTCTGCAATTTGGTCAAGGTATGTTTTTATGCTAGATGAAGCGACAATTTGCGCAAGGCGGCTGGCAGAGACTGGATACGTATAGCCGAAGATCGGGCTAGGTGGCGCGCCTTGGGTGAGGCCTATGTCCAGCAGTGCACTGCCGCGGGCTGATATTGGATATTGGATGTTTTTCGTGGTCTTCCTCTTCCGGCCCTTCCATCCACATTCGCAAGGTAAATTTCTTTTGCCAGTCGTCTTTCATCCATCCTCTCTATATGCCCAAACCATCTAAGCATCCCTTTTCTACTTTTGTCACAACACCTTCTTTTACTCCACATTGCTCTCTTATATCTTCATTTCTTATTCTATCATTGAAGGATACATCACACATACTTCTTAATGCTCTTATTTCCACCGCATTCAAACACGTCGGAACAAGCACCCCCTGATGAACCGCCAATGGAACCGTTTTAGACACATTCTGACTTTTCATAAAGGAGTGCAGGGCTCCGTTAACTTGATTAACTATTGATGATTAAATATTGTTTGCACTAATTTGATAGTGGTAAAGACATAGTAACTCGACTAAACATAATAAATTCGATATCTATACATAGATGTATCATTTCTTTGCGTAAGAAATGATACATTTGTGTATAGCTCGTATAGATCCTATCAGAAATCCTGCGGGGGGCGACGAGTCTGGACGTTCTCCGTTGGATGCAGTCAAACGGAAGGAGGTGGTACTTGGGAATTCCAGTCCAGAGATGAGATCAGCACTCCATATTCAGCCGCTCTTGTGCTTTTTACAGTTGGACAATATAGGGGTGTAAACCACACCAGATGAAAGTCACCGTATATCTTTGTGGAGTGAACATTTTAAGTGATAGCATTTTACTGTATTACCACGATTCGTATAACACACATTTATTTTAAAACTAAAAAGATAACCTATAAATATAAAGTATATATAAAAACGCGATTTATTTGAGGCATTAACTGAATCTATTTTAATAGAATAGCACTTTACATTGTTCGATTTACTCATCTTTCTTAGATTGTATTATTGGAGACTTTATTATACAAAGGATATTAAAATGCAGAGTGATGTTACAAAAGTGAGAATCTTGGGAGTGATTGAAATTCAAAGAATTTATATTTCTTTGCGATGCGTACTTAAGACACAATACAATGTGAATCATGACTAGGGGAGTTGAGCGACGTGCCCAATACCTACAGTTAATACAATGGCAATCTTAAATCTTTCTTTATTATATTTTACTCACATTCAACGATTTTTTTTATTGATAATTAATAATTTACAGAAATAAATAAAAATTAAATTGATGCAAATTTTTGTTTACCTGTAAGATTTAAATGACCACAGGGGAAAAGGTAATGGGACAAAAAGCGATAGTATAAAAATGATATCACTTCCCACTGATATTTTTTGAAGGTGTGATGTTTCTCCAAAAGAAATGACATGTCCTTAACCCTTTCAGCCCGAGCGGTGACTATAGTCACCCAACGCCCGACGCTCGCTCTGTCCGAGCGGTGACTATAGTCACCCAACGCCTGACGCTCGCTCTGTACGAGCGGTGACTATGGTCACCCAACATTTGACGCTCGTTATGTACGTACGGTGACTTAGGTCACTCGCGACTCTTCATGAGCAGAATATATATGTTATCTCCATGGTAATCCATCGCAAGTATTTTGCACTTGTTTTACGCTGCCTAATAATAAACTGACGAAATGAGCAAATATTTTCTATTGCATTATGTTATAATCTTTTAAGCATTTTTTTTACGAGCGACTGCACTCGCTCTGCGTAAGATAGCGTGGTATTGTGCGTCTGACGGGCGCTTGCAGTTGTTCCGCAAGTACGGATGCTTGCCGCGACTGCTCGGTCAGCAGGAACGGCGCGACGTAGAATGCGTCCGTACCGAAAGGGTTAATATATAAAATAAGTCTCGAGGCGAGAAAATCACTTCAATAATTGTTATAACTTTAAATTGTTTTAACTAAAATATTAATTTGCCGAAAGTGCAGTTATATCTTCAATAAAAAAACATATAAGCTACTTACATATAACAGTTACAGTACTACAGATATTGAAAATCTTTAAAAAAAGACTTTATTAGGTGTAATTAAAAATAAATTCGAATCAAACAAAATGTGCCTTGAAAAATCACATACTATTGCCATCTATCGTCAGGGTGCAAAAACTATATAAATAATTAAAATGATTTCGACAATTGATACACATTAAATACAGATGAAGATTATTTTATGAAATAGGAAGGCGAACGGCGTGTCACCTGATGGAAAGCAATCGACCTTTAAGAAATGTGTAGGCTCGTTTTTTGAAATGTTCCAATGTCGTATCGATTTAGAAACATCGCTGGAGGTAGTTGGTGCCACAGAGTAATGATGCGTGGAAAGAAGTTTCGAGAAAAACACACAATACTGAGTTGCCGTTGTTTTTAAGTGGTAGAGCCACGCTGCAGACGAATACTTTGTCAAGAATGGCATATTATTTGTCAGTACCATGAATGGGCCAGCTCGCCCGGGGAAGTACCACACTCCCGCAGAAAACCGGCGTCTCAGTGGTAGCTTAGCTACCGCGCTTCGTACGGTGAGCGGTCTGAATTCCGGAGGCAACACCCTCCCCCTCCCACTCCCCCTCCCACTCCCTTTCCCCTCCCCCATCCCCTCCCCCATCCCCTCCCACTCCCATAATGTCACTTTCCTTAAAGGTCAGCAATGATTCCGCACTGCCTATGGCGCTGCAGATGTCTATGAGTGGCGCTGATTGTTTTCCATCAGGTGACACGCATGCTCGTTTGCCCTCCATCCCATAAAAAAAAATTCAGCTATAATATGCTTGAATTGTTAATAATTTGTTACATTTGCCTCTAAAATTAAACATATAGAAGCTCGTTTATCACGGTGTCAAGATTTATAACACCGCGCTCATCCGCTAAGAGATGCTTCGTGAGATAAATAACAATGCCATAAATTTGTGGCAGAAAATATTTTAAGCAAAGTTATCACTAAAAGGAAGAGAGGACGCCCAACGAGGAGATTGGAGGACGAATTCAAATCAATAGCAGGGCCTTAGTGTACAAGAATAGCAAAAGAGAGAATGCAGTGGCAGGAGTTACAGGAGGCCTATGCTAAAAAGTACATTATGTGTTAAAACGAACACGTGGAGTAGGGAACATTTCTACACCGACCGCTTATAGGAGATTCTCTCACATGCCCGGTCGGTTCTCACCCTCTAGACCTTAGGGCCTAGGAGACTAATAGGGACCACAGTTACTTAGGTCCAATCCTCCCCTTCACGTTTAACGTAGCGTTATGACAAAATTAAAATCAACACACCCACACACACAATCATGTGTACCTCCGACACGGTGTCGAGCCAATGGAATCTGCGTATTGTGCTGATTCCCAAATATATTTTACTTACCCGCGGGCCAAGTATTCGACAAAACTGTTAAAACCAATGGGCTACCAACATTAACATCTTCAAATCAAATATTAATGTTAAAATTTTCTCTAAAATTAAAAAATAAAATGTTTTTTTTTATATTTATCACCGAAATATCTTTGTAAAAAAATTAACAGTGCATATGACAGAGATTGAACCTTCTTTATGAGAAAGATTAAGCAGCAATGTCTCAGCTGGTATGTATCGGGCTTACGATCTGAGGTTGTGAGTTCGTATCTGCCATTGGACTATTGATGTGAACCATTTTACTAGTACAAGCATTATAATCGTAGTTGAAATGGTTAACGAGAAATGTTGTAATATCAAAAACGTTACTGGTATTCTTTAAAAAATAACGCAATTAAGAGGGCAACCTCGTGGTAAGTAATCACGGCCTCCCAGGAACATCTGCAATATTAATGCGGATGTTTATTAGGGGGAGGGTTTGAATGATGAGAAGGGAAGAAGCAAAATAAAGGATTCCTGCAGTCACTGTACGAAACGCGGTAATACACAAAAGTGCTAACGGGAAAAGCTTTTTAATTAAAGCGTCTTGTCTTCTATAGTTATTATTAATTATTTTGATAATACATACATACATATCGTCACGTCAGGCAGAGACCACAGATCTCCATCCGCTTCGAACCCGCGTTCCTTGCTTCCTCCACAATCATCCATCCTTCCTTTCATATTCATCGTAGCGAAACGGCTCTCCGTTAGTCGCTTAATATACAAAATATTAACGTAACTAACAACATATATACAAAATTGTTTTATGTATCACTGACAAACGAATTATATAAGTATGTTATGTTTATAAGTGTATAAAAACAATGTTGCGTATATTTTAAATTCAGTAGAACTTAAGATGTTACAATCTTTGAAATTGTTACTTTTACGGTAATAGAAAATGTTGAAAAAAAAAAACCTGTGGACAGCCTGGATAATATTTTATAAGGTGTGTATTTTATATGAATTCCACTAATCCAGATTAGGGTTCCGTGGCAGAGTATGCTTTTTCCTCATAAAAATGAAAAGCCTGTGGCTACAAATATGATACATATTTGCTGCATTTTTAATATTTTATTTTTATTATCTGTACGGTCGTAACTGTTTAATGCTGGACATTAGCTTTCCTCGATATTTACCGATTTTGCCGCAATCCCCGCGTTTTGCGGTCAGATTGAGAATTGATTGGTTGTTATTACTCCAATAGTCACTGCTCGTGAATCATTAAATAGACTACTGATATAGGGTGTCCACTGGCGGTAATATGTTTTAAAATATAAATAATAAAACAGACCGACAAAGGATATAAAAAATATTTTATACAATTACTTTTACGAGAAGAAAAGTGCTTGTCTTATTTTTTAAAAACTATTACGCCTAAATGCCATGTGCATGCAGTGCTGAAAGCAGAATGTTTTCTCATTATTAGTAGAATTTAATCAGCTTTTACTGACTATTCGACACATACATACATGTAGCTGAATTAGGTTATATGTATGGTATCATTAATAGAGTTATATATAGTCCCTTAATCACTCTGTACGGAGCCCATGGAAAGAAATGCCCTGCTATGAAATTGAACCACACAACATTTTTTTTATTAGCAATTATAGGTATGTGTATTATCATTTATTTATTGTTTTTGTCTGTAATTTGTACCGATGTAATTAATGAAATCTGTACAGAATAATATTACTTAGCAATAAGGTCGGCAATGCTTCTGTAATGCTCTTGTCAATGAGCGGTGTTGATTGCCTTCCTGTCCAATAAAAAAAAACTATCAAATTTCAATTTCTTTCCTAGTAGATTATTAATAAATGGTAATTTAAAAATATTTTCTCTTGAGATGGGCCGTTTGTTATTGGAAAGATTTTCCTCAAACCACTGAATTATTTTAACGGATTTTTCACGAGAATAAATCCAAAGGATAAAGGATATTTTTGTATAGAATCAATAAAAATACGAAGTGACGGGCGAGGGCTTTCATAAATCTGTAATAGAAACAAAGCTATACAGTGAATACATCGAAATATTGTTTGAAATAATGGTTTATTTTTAATCACTCGAAAAAGCTTGTGTAAAGAAATATGATTCACAGCTAACGTAAGCGAAAAACCACAGTGTTATACAGTGATCAAGTCTTGCTTGACTAGCTACGACTTTTAAGAGTTTTGATGCTTTGAGCACTGAAGATGTTAGATATGTGATAGACTATAAGCACAACAGACCCGTTCGGCGACCTTAGCCAGGTTGCGAAAAACTATTAATTAACACAAAAAGTTTGTTTTCAGATAGAACTTTTATTAGTTTACTATAATTGTATAATACATAATTTCATTTCGATTCTGCAATTTTAAAATCTATTAATTTTAGGTTTTTCAATTTCAAAACCATATTTCTAAGATATGTTTAGACATTTGAGCAATGTGAATCGATGCTTTATGGAAGCAGTCAACAAATAGGAACTAGACAAAATAGTTATATTGTCTTTTTATTCTTTGTATGCTTTTGTTAAATAATATATCTAGGTTGTAAAAGCCTTTAGGGCAAAGACTAAATAAATTTCACAGAAAAAATGAATCTCTGAAAGCAGTGAATAAACGTCCGTCATTACAGAGCGAACTTCTATTGTACAGAACAAACGCGGAATAGAAGACAAACAGCAGTATATTTACATGGGGCATTACGACAACAATAAACTCTGGAGGCTGTCGCGTGATTTTAAGATTCCAAAAGGAGTTCGCGCAAATAAAAGCAATGTTTGCAGATATATTTTTATAATTTCCAACTTAAATCAATAGATAGATAGAATGGTAGAGCCATGCACGAATGGAGCTGCTTGGGAAGTCAAGCCTCTCAAAATCTCGGTGTGAAATAGCTGCATTTTCTTGTCACTACCTTCCGTACGGTAAGTTGGGCTACCGAATCCCTGTCCGATATCCATTCCTCAATTAATCTTTCTTCCACGCCCATTATTAACATATTTACCCTAAGGTAGGTAATGTATACCTTAGGGTAAATATGGTGCCCGTGGCGTTGCAACTATCTACGGACGGCGTGACTACCTGCCATTAAAACAACATGCTTGTTCTTTTATAATTTATTTTATACTAATATTATTATTATATTGAGATGTGTCTATGAATGAAAAGCAATAACAACGCATGAAATTGTATTGATCTCGATTGGTTAATTGCAAATAATAACAATATAACATTTGCTTTGATAAAGAATTTGGCCAAAATTATACTGGCTTCATGCCAAATTTACATTTATTAAGCCTACGAATAATGGCAGATAGGGTAAAAGCATTCAGAATGAGGTATGACTAGTGTTGTAATAAAATGTATTGTTTATTCTTTAATCTTAAATTGCTTCTGTGTGTGATGTGTGTGTGTGTGCGTGCGTTTATTGCGTGCGAGACAGCTGACTTACATCTCTCCTCACTTTCAATTCTACCATCCCTTAATTTACGTTAATTCTCTCGACATAATCTTATTTTAGCATTCATTATGCTTAGGTTTGACTTTTGAATAAAGATACCCGCATTAACTTACTACGTTAGCAGAGCCTTTTCCTTGTATTAATATTATGGGAATGAACCACGTAAGTGCATCCTAAATTATATTTCGAGTAGAATGAAAAAGATTCCTTAATTATTTTTATTAATATATAAATTTAATTTCATAAATATAATGTCATAGATAATCTCTAAAAATATTTAGTTCGCAAAAGGGAATATTTATAAAGGCCAACAATATTAAATACATTAAAAAACATTAAAGAAAATAAATGTAATAAATAATATGGTTTGATACACTTTTATACAACTAAAATTGTATAGTTAAAGTCAAAACAATGATATAATAAACTAAAATTATATCCATATATTAAATAAATTCATGTATTTCAATAAATTACTCGCGATGTGAAAATTAACAATGTCTTGAATCATTGAGCCGTCGTGTGGATAATACCGCTGTAGTTCTTGTTTCCTCGCTGCCTTTCCGTTAATTGTCTTTGGACACGCCAACAAACTGCGAAATTTTCCATAAAATGAAAAGTTTAAAAATTAAAACCACCATAATTTACACGGTTATGGCATTACCCTTTTGGTACATGGTATTTCTGGGGTGAAAACCAAAACAATGTAAATTTTAAGAAGCGTGCACTTTCTTTGTGTCTATTCCTAAATTGACAACTTTAACACGATAAGAAAACCGGGAAGTTGGTTAGCGAACGAAGTCTTGCCTACACAATATCAGGGAATGAACAGAGAGCAAATGCCGCTGAGAAATTTTATCTTGATAAGAAGAGAGATGGTTGTATTGCAGTGACTGCTGACTTTTTTAATATGTTTTAGTGATAGAGCCACCCTGCAGACTAATACTTTGTCAAGAAGGGCATATAATTTGTCTGTACAATGGATATGGGCCGGCTGGCCCGAGGAAGTCTGAAAACTCTGAAAACCGGCGTCTGAATGGTAGCTCAGCTATCGCGCTTCGTCCGGTAAGCGGTTGAGTTCCGGAGGCCCACATCGATTATCGAAGCGTGTTCTCCATAATACAGAATTTTTAACAAGGGACGGCTGCTTCCCTGGTCTATGAAGCGACACTGTCGTGATTTGTTTTGTATCTGAGATTTGATATCTATCACCTCTTATTTAGCCTTATTCGTCCCTAATATCAGTTTAATTGTTTGTCCTCGCTCCCCTAACACGGGGGAACACGGGTGAAAATCCAGTGTAAGGGATATAGAAAAGTCTACTTACTATGAAACAAACATTTTTCAAGGAATACAGATAAAAATATGTCAAGTGAAACTCAATTGCTAATAGATAGCGAATATAACGAGGGTTATTATTCCTGAGATGAGCTACGACTCGACGGTAATAGCGTCAAAAGCTAACAAGCAATCTGTTTCGTACTAGGTATAGAAGCTCTTACCTTCACGTAATGGGAACAAGTTTTAACAATATTCAAAACATATTATAGTTGTTACGTTAAGTGCAACTTTTCATAATAATTGTAAGCGTAACGAAGGCCACCATACACTTAGAACCGTTGATCCAGCGAGGCAAATAGTATCAAATTTATCTATTTATTTTATTTTATAATATTTACGAGATGAAATTGTGTGCCAGTGATGAAAATATTTTTTTTTTGTACTTATATATGTGGATAGTCAAAAGTTTTACTTAGCCAAGATCCGCGACAAATATACAAAATAGAAAAATAATAATGTGTGTTTTTCACTGGAGGAAGTGGATTGACGGGGAACTTAAACCAAATCTTACCAAAAAAAAATGGCCATCAGCAACTCTCCACTTCACAACCACTGAGCATATTACACGACACGTGTTTCGCCTCAACACGAGACTTGATGTTATCGCTATAAACAGTGATTACATCCAGACTGTTGTTAATTATTTTGTTTATTAAATAGCTTCTTTCGTTACTTTTATCCTTACTTTTGTATAAAGTATATTAGTGTTATTTTTTATGGGATAGGGGGCAAACGAGCAAACGTGACGCCTAATGGAAAGCAATCAATGCCGCCCATAATCTGACGCCACGCCAGTCATATCCCCAAACAAGCTCTCGAATGGAATCCACATGGGAAAAAAAATGTGGGCGCCCAAAACAATCTTGGCGGCGTACTGTGACGGCCGAAGTGCAGAAGATAGGCCTATCCAGGAGCGAAGTAAAGCGTATGGCCTACAACAGGTCGAGATGGAGAAACATCGTGTCTACCCTATGCCCCAATAGGGGGACTTAGGACTCAGAGAGAGAGAGAGAGATATTTTTAAGTATTTTTAATTGTTTTTGTCACATCTTTAACGCTTGTCGTGGCAACTTTTACAATCTGCGTCGTAGTAGATAGTTTTTAAATTTTATCTTGTTACGGCTCTTACAACACGGATTTCACCTTCCCCAATTTAGGTACTCGACTACAATATCGATAAAATAAAATTATTTGCAGCCTGAGCCATGCCCGTTTGAATATTGCAAGGACAATATACAAAGAAGACTTATTCCGATGGAGGCGTTCAAATGAAACGTGATTCAAAAGAAATGACGTCTATTGAATTCTTTATAGAAACTTGGAGATATAGATGCTAAGTGACATCAGTATCGGTTCATTCAAGCGTAGGCGTATTCTGGTATTTTGATCGAAAAATGTACAATATTTTAAACTTCACGAGATCTATGGAGTGAAAAGTTAATATTTGATTCGAAGATGTTAATGCTGGTAGCCTATTGGCTTTAACAGCTTCGGCTCGACGCCATTTAAAATCGGCACACACACATATACACATATGTGTGTGCTGATTTTAAATTCGTCATGATGCTACGTTTAACGTATGTTGTAGGGAAGGATTGGACTGAAGTAACTATAGTCCCTATTAGTCCCATAGGCCCTAATGTCTAGGAGGTGAAAACCGACCGGGTACGTGAGAGAATCTCGTGTAAGCGGCCAGTGTGGAAGTGTTCCCTGCTCTACGTGCTCGGCTAGAGCCGGGGTGCGTGTGAGTGTTGGTGCCGTGGGTAGATCCGAATAACGCCGTTTCGTCGTCCGGATTGTGTAACACGTCTTTTCGGCTGCGCGTTTGAATCGGATCAATAAATTACCGATTGTACCATCAGTGGATTCGGATGGGATTCGGATCTCTCAAAATGTTTCTAGGAAAGTGTTTTAAAAATGTTGTTTGACGCTCGGCAAGTTAAGGTCGCAGTGGAGGTCGATATTGCGCTGGAACCACTGAGCACCGGTGGCTCGACGAATAAAGCGAAAAGTTAATAATCAAAAATTTATATCATCATGTATAATAAGGTCGAGGGAGCGAGGAGAGTTCCGCACTTCATGGGTTCACACATCTACACAAAAGTAAATCAAACGCTTAACATATTAAACTGCACACAAATACTCGTATAGGAGGAAGGTTGTTGAATTTGAATGAGAAGTACACGGAGAGGCTGGTTTACAAAAAGATAAATTAAAACTTATACAATATACACACATTGAGATCACATCTTTAATAATTTATTATCTTACTTAATCCATTTTTTTTTATCACATGTGTTCAATTTAATTTTTTATTTCTACTGATTTGATATTTATGTTATAACATTTATGTATTATTTACGAAGGGTGAGCCTAGTTTCCCACAACACAGGGAATCCTGGTGTGGGATATAGTGTCCTGTAACACATGTAAACATTTTGAAAATAAAGGTATATTATTATATTATTATTATTGGTAATTTTTTCACCTTATTCTAGTACCAGTCACCTTCAACGGTATTTGAAAGCCAGTACGAAATTGTAGCTATCAAAAGACTAGCACACATTTTTCAACTGATGTTAACGCTTTGCAATACCAATGGAAGCCTGGATTGCTTTCCATCAGGCGACACACTTGCTCGTTTGCCTTCCTATCTGAAAATAACATCTCTGCGCTACATTTCAAATTACAATACGCATAAAAATTATCGAGTTTAACTCCATATCTCTTTGTGCTATAAAATTGTCAACAAATATTAAAATAAAGATTATTCAGTTACAACTTACACTCAAAATAAAAGGAAACAAGAACATCGAAAAATTTTGATGAACTCCAAATTTTAATACATACGGTGGCTGTCTATACAAGCATCAGCAATTTCGTTATGGCTTACGATATTTTAAAATAAGTACATATCTATAATTTATATACTTTTTAAAAATCTATAAATTACAGATAAATAGTTAAATTCTCTTATTTATCTTCCATTTTAAAATTTATATACGCATCCAAATTTTATATACATAGACAATATATTAACATTTTATATGATAGAATTGTTTGTACAAAAAATGGATATCTATTCGTACAACAAATAAAACATTAATTTGTAATTAATATTTTATTTTGTGAATGAATTATGTTTTTATATTACTTCAAAAATATTAATTATAAAATGGCGACGACGTGGTTTGCCACTCGCTACGTCCTTACTCCCACGAGAGCGAGAAGTGACTAAGGGAGAGCCGTTTCGTTACGATGAATGTTAGAGGAAGGATGAATGAAAATATGTATGAGTGTGGTTTTATCTGCCTAGTCCTACGGGTAACAGGCATGATCGTTTGTAAAATGAAATGATAAAAAAAGCATAAATACAGAAATATATAAATTAAGTGTACTAACTAATAAATCATTTTTAATTACATCCTGCTGCGAGATACTGACGGTGATAATCCAGCGGTACTTTTAGTTTATCCCATATATAAGAAGTAACATTTATAATTCACTATCTGTTATCAAAAAAAGGCGGACGTAGAACAGAGCAATCATAAATTCCGCAAACAAAACCACAGCTGAGAGTTATTATTTGCGATGAAATTCATTTCGTCTGATACGGACAGCACTCGACTTGAGGACATTTCATTTATTTTGTTTAGCCTTCCCTAGGGAAATAGTTCACGTTGTATTTTGAAGATCTGTATTTTTAAGGGAGTCAGTAATTATAAGATACAAGTTAATTATTATTATTTTATTTTAAACATAATTTGAAATTTTTACAATACAATGTTTTATACACATTTATTATAAATTATTTTTTTATAATTTCATCATATTAAAATGGCCTTATAACACTTCTTAACTTCATGTTTACCTATGCTGTAATTAATTTTTGTTTTTTTTTTAACACTTCAGATCAACATAAATACATACATACATATCGTCTCGCCTGTCTCCCGTAGAGTTAGGCAGAGACCACTGTTCTCCATTTTCTACGATCTCGATACACCTTCCTTGCTTCCTTAACACACATCCATCTTTTCATCCATCCTTCCTCTCACATTCATCGCAGTGAAACGGCTCTCCGTTTGTCGCTTCTCGCCCTCGCGGAAATCAGGACGTGACGGGTAGCGAGCCACGTCGTCGTCATTTTTAACGACTTAGGTATATTAAGATTCGTCATAGTGAATCCCACGAGCCGCAAGGGAGGATGGAGGACAGCCCCTGCAGAGCCCCGCATGCTGAGGTAAGGCCCTATAGTACCTGGGCGAGCTTGAGCCTGGTACGGTCGGCACGCGCACGGTATAAATTCGTCCCTAGCCACGCATCCTTTGGCACGGCGGAACGTGGATTGGCGGAGAGGAAAAGGAGAGAGAAGAAAGGAAAGGGCAGGGGAAAGAAAAGATGGATTTAGACAGCGTGATAGGGACATGATTCACCCGCAACGAAATATGAGTATATTTCGTTGCGGGTGAATCATGAGAGTGACACAGATACAGAGCTACTCTCGGTAAGCCGGGGTTGCGTACCCGTGTTCCAATACCATAAATACCGGACAAGCGGTTAGGCAAAAATACTCCTTGACTTATATTCAGATCAAGATATTACAATTTATTGCCACACGGAATAAATCTTCTTTAATTCTAAAGCAAAGGTTTGTAACACAATTTGTCGTTTCCTGTCTGTTGTTTCAAAGAGATTTATCTCTCGTTTAAGATAGGACTTGGACAATGTTAAGACAGCTCCCAGGTGCATTCCGTACAAGTATTGCATAAAGGATAGTGAAACGTTAAATTTTTGTTATGTTATTACAGTTTATATAATTTTTAATACCTGAATTAAGTAACTGTATATATGTCTACAATGTTTTCTGCTCTTTTGCAGTATTTTAGCGTCAATCCTAAGATACTTTCGATTCCTCTTTGACACGAGCTTAAGAAGATGTTTCTGAGTCAACGCCCAAACGCAGAAAACATAAGATCTACAACAAAGGTGGAAGATATCTTAAAGAAAATAAGACAGTTGAAATGGTGATGGACAGGACATATGACAAGGGATAGTAGGATAAAAAATGACGGCGACGCAGTAATTTATTAAAAAATTCGCCCCCCCCCCCATTCACGTCCTGATTCCCACAAGGGACAGAAGCCACTAATGGAGAGGCGTTTCGCTACGATGAATGTGAGAGGAATGATGGATGAAAAGATGGATGAATACGGAGGAAGCTAGAAAGGTGTGCCGGGATCGTAGCGGATGGAGATCTGTGGTCTTTGCCTACCCCTAAGGGAAACAGGCGTGGCTATATGTATGCCGTATTTAAGATGAGTGGCAAAAAACACTCTTACTGTTATGGTCCACCAACAACTTAAACACCACTTACATTCTTTTAAAATATTTATTATAAAAAGATAAGAAATGTTTAAATTATTAATAGGTAAACAACACATGCAAATTATCAAATAATGGACAAAAAGAAACCTTAGAAACATTATATTTATAACTCTTATCTGATACCTTAGTACGAACACACCTCTATTTTATTTATTTCGCTGACCTAAGCAATCTAATCCTACCTTCATTAGCAATGGATTTACTCGAAACAACAACTGATTTCACTATCTGTATATAGTTTATGATGCCTCAGTTAAGTGCGTTATATAAGACGGTAGGATGATTTAAAGTATAGTGACATACGAGTGCAACTAGTTATAAATTAATCAAACATCAACCACAACTGAGGTGATTCTCTTTTATACGTAGACCTCTTTCGATTCTAGAAAATTTGCCTATAAATATGTATATTCCGTCAGTTGTTGTCTATAGTTTTGACATTAATGCAATCAATAAAAAAAGAATTCATGAATCATATGGATTTTCTGTGCAGTTCCCTCTACAGAACAAGGCCATCCTATTTCTTATCTTATGTCGTACGAGACGTATATATATGTGGGTGTGGACGTATATATATGACCATATGCATATATACGTCCACACGTATATATACGTCCATACGTATATATACGTCCACACGTATATATAAGTCCACACGTATATATACGTCCATACGTATATATACGTCCACACGTATATATACGTCTATACGTATATATACGTCCACACATATATATACGTACACACGTATATATACGTCTACACGTATATATACGTCCATACGTATATATACGTCTCGTAGAATAGTCGTATCACAGTAAGTACTAGCACGCACGAGAATTACGAAAACACCCTTCAATATTGAGGTTAGCCAATATCTTGCATGGCAATATTATGCTGCTTTAAGTTTAGGAAGAAAAAGAGAAAGCGTGCCGCCTGATGGAAAACAATCAAAGCTGCACACAGACATCTCCATCATAATAGACATAGCAGAAGCATTGCCATTCCTTATTGAGGCTTGATTTTGTCGTATCTGTTCAGAAATGCGGACACAAAGCCAAGGAATCTAGCCGTATTACAACTGTATTGATGGTTGTGATCTCTATCAAGCTAATAAAATCTTAAAGTGATTTTGATGAGTGTGTCATGGTCGTAACAAAAAGTGGGAACATCACTAGCGCTTTTGTATAGTGACATTTATGAACAACCAATGACAATCGCAGTGTAAAATATTTATCCAATAATATTGCTGTGATACGTTAGCTATCTTTTATTATCCCCACGAATTAAATTTGGAATCCGAACACATATGTATAGTGATGTGAATTTTCCAATGTTTTAGATAACGATTGTTGTAAATTTGGCATCGTTTAATATCTACGACTTATTTTCTTTTGTTTACTACTGGGAAGTTTGAGAGATTATTTAACGGGTGACGAAGGCGTTCTTTAATTATTACATGAGGAACTTTGACGCATAAAGAAAAAAAATATTACGTTTAACTATAATATTATTTGTGCAAGGATGTATAAAAGTAATTATGTATATTTAAAATTAATGATCCTAAAATTAATTTACAAAATCTTATTTACCAAAGTACCTTAACCTAACCTAACCTATTGACTTTATAATTGATAACAATCGGCTACGATTTTTTTTACTGTCGTATCTTGTATATATAATACTATATTATTACTATATCTGGAAAACTTCATGTTTTATTTAAAAATATGTAAAATATTGTTGAACCTGTTTAAAAGAGTTAAAAAAAATTTAATAAATCAAATTTAAAACTCTTTAGTACTTTATACAAACAGTGTTATAATTTCAAATAAATTATTTATTTGCTTTATATTTATCATATATTAATGTTTCAAAGGATGGTTTAAAACATTGTCTTTAATAAAATTCGAGGCTCACTGGATGTAATTGTAATTCATTCAAGGTATTCACCCTTTCAAATATTGAAAATAATAATTAAAATAAAATAATAACTATAGTTAAAAAACTATTAAATATTTATTATTTAATGGTATTTTAATTATATTAATTTATATTTGGGGGTTAATTAATTTAATTGTTAATAGACTGAAATAAATGAAAAAGAAATATTCACCGAGCATTTCAGAATTAAACATATACATGTAGTGAAAAATATATGAACTGTATATACTAAAATGCATCACATTTACAAAGACAATATGTACAAACAAGTTTCAAGAACAGCCAATACGCAGACACAGATAAGAGAATGAATGACACTTCAAAATGGCGACACTCAGTCGTGGGGAGTTTACGGTGCTGAAGTTAGCTATCATAAAACTGATTGTAAATAAAAAAACTAAGAAGACACTATGATGCATAGATGAAAAACGAAATATCTCGCAGCCGTTTGTGAATACTAACAGTAACAATACCTAATTACTTCGAAGATTTTTTTTTCTTACTGTATATTGTTTAGTAACAAGAAATCTTTTCATTTGTCACAACGCAAAATCCTTACTAGATAAATATCAGCAATTAATTAAAAGAGTGGCGTAATAAACGAATATCAAAAATGTTATCGTTAATTAGAAACACGATACAATACGTTAAAAGATAACGTTTAATCTATTCCGTAACAAAATTGAACTCAGTGACGATTTACATGTACCGTTTATCAATAGATCTAGCAAAATAATCGATGACAAACGTAGTATTTAGAAATCGATTAGCGATTATTTTTACTTAGTTTAGCTTTTATTCCCTAGAATACTGTTGACAGGAATAGATCCATCTTTAAAAGACTTTCTTGTTTTTGATGGAATAGGAAGGCAAACGACCAAGCGTGTCGCCTGATGTAAAGTAATCAACGCCGCCAACAACAAGGACACCGCAGAGGAACGGAAGCGTTGCCGGCCTTTTAGGTATGCGTAGGCATGTTTTTTGAAAGTGCCAATGCCGTGTCGGTTCGGAAAGACCGCTGAATCTAGCTGGTTCCACAAAGTGGTGGTGCGTGGAAAGAAGCTTCGGGAAAAATGCACTGTAGTGCCACTCATCCAGATGGTG
>JASFAT010004748.1:0-25317 GCA_031353405.1 Baronia brevicornis
CACCATCTGGATGAGTGGCACTACAGTGCATTTTTCCCGAAGCTTCTTTCCACGCACCACCACTTTGTGGAACCAGCTAGATTCAGCGGTCTTTCCGAACCGACACGGCATTGGCACTTTCAAAAAACATGCCTAAGCATACCTAAAAGGCCGGCAACGCTTCCGTTCCTCTGCGGTGTCCTTGTTGTTGGCGGCGTTGATTACTTTACATCAGGAGACACGCTTGGTCGTTTGCCTTCCTATTCCATCAAAAACAAGAAAGTCTTTTAAAGATGGATCTATTCCTGTCAACAGTATTCTAGAGAATAAAAGCTAAACTAAGTAAAAATAATCGCTAATCGATTTCTAAATACTACGTTTGTCATCGATTATTTTGCTAGATCTATTGATAAACGGTACATGTAAATCGTCACTGAGTTCAATTTTGTTACGGAATAGATTAAACGTTATCTTTTAACGTATTGTATCGTGTTTCTAATTAACGATAACATTTTTGATATTCGTTTATTACGCCACTCTTTTAATTAATTGCTGATATTTATCTAGTAAGGATTTTGCGTTGTGACAAATGAAAAGATTTCTTGTTACTAAACAATATACAGTAAGAAAAAAAAATCTTCGAAGTAATTAGGTATTGTTACTGTTAGTATTCACAAACGGCTGCGAGATATTTCGTTTTTCATCTATGCATCAAAGTGTCTTCTTAGTTTTCTTATTTACAATCAGTTTTATGATAGCTAACTTCAGCACCGTAAACTCCCCACGACTGAGTGTCGCCATTTTGAAGTGTCATTCATTCTCTTATCTGTGTCTGCGTATTGGCTGTTCTTGAAACTTGTTTGTATATATTGTCTTTGTAAATGTGATGCATTTTAGTATATACAGTTCATATATTTTTCACTACATGTATATGTTTAATTCTGAAATGCTCGGTGAATATTTCTTTTTCATTTATTTCAGTCTATTAACAATTAAATTAATTAACCCCCAAATATAAATTAATATAATTAAAATACCATTAAATAATAAATATTTAATAGTTTTTTAACTATAGTTATTATTTTATTTTAATTATTATTTTCAATATTTGAAAGGGTGAATACCTTGAATGAATTACAATTACATCCAGTGAGCCTCGAATTTTATTAAAGACAATGTTTTAAACCATCCTTTGAAACATTAATACATGATAAATATAAAGCAAATAAATAATTTATTTGAAATTATAACACTGTTTGTATAAAGTACTAAAGAGTTTTAAATTTGATTTATTACATTTTTTTTAACTCTTTTAAACAGGTTCAACAATATTTTACATATTTTTAAATAAAACATGAAGTTTTCCAGATATAGTAATAATATAGTATTATATATACAAGATACGACAGTAAAAAAAATCGTAGCCGATTGTTATCAATTATGAAGTCAATAGGTTATAACTTTGGTAAATAAGATTTTGTAAATTAATTTTAGGATCATTTATTTTAAATATACATAATTACTTTTATACATCCTTGCACAAATAATATTATAGTTAAACGTAATATTTTTTTTCTTTATGCGTCAAAGTTCCTCATGTAATAATTAAAGAACGCCTTCGTCACCCGTTAAATAATCTCTCAAACTTCCCAGTAGTAAACAAAAGAAAATAAGTCGTAGATATTAAACGATGCCAAATTTACAACAATCGTTATCTAAAACATTGGAAAATTCACATCACTATACATATGTGTTCGGATTCCAAATTTAATTCGTGGGGATAATAAAAGATAGCTAACGTATCACAGCAATATTATTGGATAAATATTTTACACTGCGATTGTCATTGGTTGTTCATAAATGTCACTATACAAAAGCGCTAGTGATGTTCCCACTTTTTGTTACGACCATGACACACTCATCAAAATCACTTTAAGATTTTATTAGCTTGATAGAGATCACAACCATCAATACAGTTGTAATACGGCTAGATTCCTTGGCTTTGTGTCCGCATTTCTGAACAGATACGACAAAATCAAGCCTCAATAAGGAATGGCAATGCTTCTGCTATGTCTATTATGATGGAGATGTCTGTGTGCAGCTTTGATTGTTTTCCATCAGGCGGCACGCTTTCTCTTTTTCTTCCTAAACTTAAAGCAGCATAATATTGCCATGCAAGATATTGGCTAACCTCAATATTGAAGGGTGTTTTCGTAATTCTCGTGCGTGCTAGTACTTACTGTGATACGACTATTCTACGAGACGTATATATACGTATGGACGTATATATACGTGTAGACGTATATATACGTGTGTACGTATATATATGTGTGGACGTATATATACGTATAGACGTATATATACGTGTGGACGTATATATACGTATGGACGTATATATACGTGTGGACTTATATATACGTGTGGACGTATATATACGTATGGACGTATATATACGTGTGGACGTATATATGCATATGGTCATATATATACGTCCACACCCACATATATATACGTCTCGTACGACATACGATAAGAAATAGGATGGCCTTGTTCTGTAGAGGGAACTGCACAGAAAATCCATATGATTCATGAATTCTTTTTTTATTGATTGCATTAATGTCAAAACTATAGACAACAACTGACGGAATATACATATTTATAGGCAAATTTTCTAGAATCGAAAGAGGTCTACGTATAAAAGAGAATCACCTCAGTTGTGGTTGATGTTTGATTAATTTATAACTAGTTGCACTCGTATGTCACTATACTTTAAATCATCCTACCGTCTTATATAACGCACTTAACTGAGGCATCATAAACTATATACAGATAGTGAAATCAGTTGTTGTTTCGAGTAAATCCATTGCTAATGAAGGTAGGATTAGATTGCTTAGGTCAGCGAAATAAATAAAATAGAGGTGTGTTCGTACTAAGGTATCAGATAAGAGTTATAAATATAATGTTTCTAAGGTTTCTTTTTGTCCATTATTTGATAATTTGCATGTGTTGTTTACCTATTAATAATTTAAACATTTCTTATCTTTTTATAATAAATATTTTAAAAGAATGTAAGTGGTGTTTAAGTTGTTGGTGGACCATAACAGTAAGAGTGTTTTTTGCCACTCATCTTAAATACGGCATACATATAGCCACGCCTGTTTCCCTTAGGGGTAGGCAAAGACCACAGATCTCCATCCGCTACGATCCCGGCACACCTTCCTAGCTTCCTCCGTATTCATCCATCTTTTCATCCATCATTCCTCTCACATTCATCGTAGCGAAACGCCTCTCCATTAGTGGCTTCTGTCCCTTGTGGGAATCAGGACGTGAATGGGGGGGGGGGGCGAATTTTTTAATAAATTACTGCGTCGCCGTCATTTTTTATCCTACTATCCCTTGTCATATGTCCTGTCCATCACCATTTCAACTGTCTTATTTTCTTTAAGATATCTTCCACCTTTGTTGTAGATCTTATGTTTTCTGCGTTTGGGCGTTGACTCAGAAACATCTTCTTAAGCTCGTGTCAAAGAGGAATCGAAAGTATCTTAGGATTGACGCTAAAATACTGCAAAAGAGCAGAAAACATTGTAGACATATATACAGTTACTTAATTCAGGTATTAAAAATTATATAAACTGTAATAACATAACAAAAATTTAACGTTTCACTATCCTTTATGCAATACTTGTACGGAATGCACCTGGGAGCTGTCTTAACATTGTCCAAGTCCTATCTTAAACGAGAGATAAATCTCTTTGAAACAACAGACAGGAAACGACAAATTGTGTTACAAACCTTTGCTTTAGAATTAAAGAAGATTTATTCCGTGTGGCAATAAATTGTAATATCTTGATCTGAATATAAGTCAAGGAGTATTTTTGCCTAACCGCTTGTCCGGTATTTATGGTATTGGAACACGGGTACGCAACCCCGGCTTACCGAGAGTAGCTCTGTATCTGTGTCACTCTCATGATTCACCCGCAACGAAATATACTCATATTTCGTTGCGGGTGAATCATGTCCCTATCACGCTGTCTAAATCCATCTTTTCTTTCCCCTGCCCTTTCCTTTCTTCTCTCTCCTTTTCCTCTCCGCCAATCCACGTTCCGCCGTGCCAAAGGATGCGTGGCTAGGGACGAATTTATACCGTGCGCGTGCCGACCGTACCAGGCTCAAGCTCGCCCAGGTACTATAGGGCCTTACCTCAGCATGCGGGGCTCTGCAGGGGCTGTCCTCCATCCTCCCTTGCGGCTCGTGGGATTCACTATGACGAATCTTAATATACCTAAGTCGTTAAAAATGACGACGACGTGGCTCGCTACCCGTCACGTCCTGATTTCCGCGAGGGCGAGAAGCGACAAACGGAGAGCCGTTTCACTGCGATGAATGTGAGAGGAAGGATGGATGAAAAGATGGATGTGTGTTAAGGAAGCAAGGAAGGTGTATCGAGATCGTAGAAAATGGAGAACAGTGGTCTCTGCCTAACTCTACGGGAGACAGGCGAGACGATATGTATGTATGTATTTATGTTGATCTGAAGTGTTAAAAAAAAAACAAAAATTAATTACAGCATAGGTAAACATGAAGTTAAGAAGTGTTATAAGGCCATTTTAATATGATGAAATTATAAAAAAATAATTTATAATAAATGTGTATAAAACATTGTATTGTAAAAATTTCAAATTATGTTTAAAATAAAATAATAATAATTAACTTGTATCTTATAATTACTGACTCCCTTAAAAATACAGATCTTCAAAATACAACGTGAACTATTTCCCTAGGGAAGGCTAAACAAAATAAATGAAATGTCCTCAAGTCGAGTGCTGTCCGTATCAGACGAAATGAATTTCATCGCAAATAATAACTCTCAGCTGTGGTTTTGTTTGCGGAATTTATGATTGCTCTGTTCTACGTCCGCCTTTTTTTGATAACAGATAGTGAATTATAAATGTTACTTCTTATATATGGGATAAACTAAAAGTACCGCTGGATTATCACCGTCAGTATCTCGCAGCAGGATGTAATTAAAAATGATTTATTAGTTAGTACACTTAATTTATATATTTCTGTATTTATGCTTTTTTTATCATTTCATTTTACAAACGATCATGCCTGTTACCCGTAGGACTAGGCAGATAAAACCACACTCATACATATTTTCATTCATCCTTCCTCTAACATTCATCGTAACGAAACGGCTCTCCCTTAGTCACTTCTCGCTCTCGTGGGAGTAAGGACGTAGCGAGTGGCAAACCACGTCGTCGCCATTTTATAATTAATATTTTTGAAGTAATATAAAAACATAATTCATTCACAAAATAAAATATTAATTACAAATTAATGTTTTATTTGTTGTACGAATAGATATCCATTTTTTGTACAAACAATTCTATCATATAAAATGTTAATATATTGTCTATGTATATAAAATTTGGATGCGTATATAAATTTTAAAATGGAAGATAAATAAGAGAATTTAACTATTTATCTGTAATTTATAGATTTTTAAAAAGTATATAAATTATAGATATGTACTTATTTTAAAATATCGTAAGCCATAACGAAATTGCTGATGCTTGTATAGACAGCCACCGTATGTATTAAAATTTGGAGTTCATCAAAATTTTTCGATGTTCTTGTTTCCTTTTATTTTGAGTGTAAGTTGTAACTGAATAATCTTTATTTTAATATTTGTTGACAATTTTATAGCACAAAGAGATATGGAGTTAAACTCGATAATTTTTATGCGTATTGTAATTTGAAATGTAGCGCAGAGATGTTATTTTCAGATAGGAAGGCAAACGAGCAAGTGTGTCGCCTGATGGAAAGCAATCCAGGCTTCCATTGGTATTGCAAAGCGTTAACATCAGTTGAAAAATGTGTGCTAGTCTTTTGATAGCTACAATTTCGTACTGGCTTTCAAATACCGTTGAAGGTGACTGGTACTAGAATAAGGTGAAAAAATTACCAATAATAATAATATAATAATATACCTTTATTTTCAAAATGTTTACATGTGTTACAGGACACTATATCCCACACCAGGATTCCCTGTGTTGTGGGAAACTAGGCTCACCCTTCGTAAATAATACATAAATGTTATAACATAAATATCAAATCAGTAGAAATAAAAAATTAAATTGAACACATGTGATAAAAAAAAATGGATTAAGTAAGATAATAAATTATTAAAGATGTGATCTCAATGTGTGTATATTGTATAAGTTTTAATTTATCTTTTTGTAAACCAGCCTCTCCGTGTACTTCTCATTCAAATTCAACAACCTTCCTCCTATACGAGTATTTGTGTGCAGTTTAATATGTTAAGCGTTTGATTTACTTTTGTGTAGATGTGTGAACCCATGAAGTGCGGAACTCTCCTCGCTCCCTCGACCTTATTATACATGATGATATAAATTTTTGATTATTAACTTTTCGCTTTATTCGTCGAGCCACCGGTGCTCAGTGGTTCCAGCGCAATATCGACCTCCACTGCGACCTTAACTTGCCGAGCGTCAAACAACATTTTTAAAACACTTTCCTAGAAACATTTTGAGAGATCCGAATCCCATCCGAATCCACTGATGGTACAATCGGTAATTTATTGATCCGATTCAAACGCGCAGCCGAAAAGACGAAACGTGTTACACAATCCGGACGACGAAACGGAGTCATTCGGATCCACCCACGGCACCAACACTCACACGCACCCCGGCTCTAGCCGAGCACGTCCACACTGGCCGCTTACACGAGATTCTCTCACGTACCCGGTCGGTTTTCACCCCCTAGACATTAGGGCCTATGGGACTGATAGGGACTATAGTTACTTCAGTCCAATCCTTCCCTACAACATACGTTAAACGTAGCATCATGACGAATTTAAAATCAGCACACACACACACACACATGTGTATATGTGTGTGTGCCGATTTTAAATGGCGTCGAGCCGAAGCTGTTAAAGCCAATAGGCTACCAGCATTAACATCTTCGAATCAAATATTAACTTTTCACTCCATAGATCTCGTGAAGTTTAAAATATTGTACATTTTTCGATCAAAATACCAGAATACGCCTACGCTTGAATGAACCGATACTGATGTCACTTAGCATCTATATCTCCAAGTTTCTATAAAGAATTCAATAGACGTCATTTCTTTTGAATCACGTTTCATTTGAACGCCTCCATCGGAATAAGTCTTCTTTGTATATTGTCCTTGCAATATTCAAACGGGCATGGCTCAGGCTGCAAATAATTTTATTTTATCGATATTGTAGTCGAGTACCTAAATTGGGGAAGGTGAAATCCGTGTTGTAAGAGCCGTAACAAGATAAAATTTAAAAACTATCTACTACGACGCAGATTGTAAAAGTTGCCACGACAAGCGTTAAAGATGTGACAAAAACAATTAAAAATACTTAAAAATATCTCTCTCTCTCTCTCTGAGTCCTAAGTCCCCCTATTGGGGCATAGGGTAGACACGATGTTTCTCCATCTCGACCTGTTGTAGGCCATACGCTTTACTTCGCTCCTGGATAGGCCTATCTTCTGCACTTCGGCCGTCACAGTACGCCGCCAAGATTGTTTTGGGCGCCCACATTTTTTTTCCCATGTGGATTCCATTCGAGAGCTTGTTTGGGGATATGACTGGCGTGGCGTCAGATTATGGGCGGCATTGATTGCTTTCCATTAGGCGTCACGTTTGCTCGTTTGCCCCCTATCCCATAAAAAATAACACTAATATACTTTATACAAAAGTAAGGATAAAAGTAACGAAAGAAGCTATTTAATAAACAAAATAATTAACAACAGTCTGGATGTAATCACTGTTTATAGCGATAACATCAAGTCTCGTGTTGAGGCGAAACACGTGTCGTGTAATATGCTCAGTGGTTGTGAAGTGGAGAGTTGCTGATGGCCATTTTTTTTTGGTAAGATTTGGTTTAAGTTCCCCGTCAATCCACTTCCTCCAGTGAAAAACACACATTATTATTTTTCTATTTTGTATATTTGTCGCGGATCTTGGCTAAGTAAAACTTTTGACTATCCACATATATAAGTACAAAAAAAAAATATTTTCATCACTGGCACACAATTTCATCTCGTAAATATTATAAAATAAAATAAATAGATAAATTTGATACTATTTGCCTCGCTGGATCAACGGTTCTAAGTGTATGGTGGCCTTCGTTACGCTTACAATTATTATGAAAAGTTGCACTTAACGTAACAACTATAATATGTTTTGAATATTGTTAAAACTTGTTCCCATTACGTGAAGGTAAGAGCTTCTATACCTAGTACGAAACAGATTGCTTGTTAGCTTTTGACGCTATTACCGTCGAGTCGTAGCTCATCTCAGGAATAATAACCCTCGTTATATTCGCTATCTATTAGCAATTGAGTTTCACTTGACATATTTTTATCTGTATTCCTTGAAAAATGTTTGTTTCATAGTAAGTAGACTTTTCTATATCCCTTACACTGGATTTTCACCCGTGTTCCCCCGTGTTAGGGGAGCGAGGACAAACAATTAAACTGATATTAGGGACGAATAAGGCTAAATAAGAGGTGATAGATATCAAATCTCAGATACAAAACAAATCACGACAGTGTCGCTTCATAGACCAGGGAAGCAGCCGTCCCTTGTTAAAAATTCTGTATTATGGAGAACACGCTTCGATAATCGATGTGGGCCTCCGGAACTCAACCGCTTACCGGACGAAGCGCGATAGCTGAGCTACCATTCAGACGCCGGTTTTCAGAGTTTTCAGACTTCCTCGGGCCAGCCGGCCCATATCCATTGTACAGACAAATTATATGCCCTTCTTGACAAAGTATTAGTCTGCAGGGTGGCTCTATCACTAAAACATATTAAAAAAGTCAGCAGTCACTGCAATACAACCATCTCTCTTCTTATCAAGATAAAATTTCTCAGCGGCATTTGCTCTCTGTTCATTCCCTGATATTGTGTAGGCAAGACTTCGTTCGCTAACCAACTTCCCGGTTTTCTTATCGTGTTAAAGTTGTCAATTTAGGAATAGACACAAAGAAAGTGCACGCTTCTTAAAATTTACATTGTTTTGGTTTTCACCCCAGAAATACCATGTACCAAAAGGGTAATGCCATAACCGTGTAAATTATGGTGGTTTTAATTTTTAAACTTTTCATTTTATGGAAAATTTCGCAGTTTGTTGGCGTGTCCAAAGACAATTAACGGAAAGGCAGCGAGGAAACAAGAACTACAGCGGTATTATCCACACGACGGCTCAATGATTCAAGACATTGTTAATTTTCACATCGCGAGTAATTTATTGAAATACATGAATTTATTTAGTATATGGATATAATTTTAGTTTATTATATCATTGTTTTGACTTTAACTATACAATTTTAGTTTTATAAAAGTGTATCAAACCATATTATTTATTACATTTATTTTTTTTAAAATGTTTTGTAAGGTATTTAATATTGTTGGCCTTTATAAATATTCCCTTTTGCGAACTAAATATTTTTAGAGATTATCTATGACATTATATTTATGAAATTAAATTTATATATTAATAAAAATAATTAAGGAATCTTTTTCATTCTACTCGAAATATAATTTAGGATGCACTTACGTGGTTCATTCCCATAATATTAATACAAGGAAAAGGCTCTGCTAACGTAGTAAGTTAATGCGGGTATCTTTATTCAAAAGTCAAACCTAAGCATAATGAATGCTAAAATAAGATTATGTCGAGAGAATTAACGTAAATTAAGGGATGGTAGAATTGAAAGTGAGGAGAGATGTAAGTCAGCTGTCTCGCACGCAATAAACGCACGCACACACACACACATCACACACAGAAGCAATTTAAGATTAAAGAATAAACAATACATTTTATTACAACACTAGTCATACCTCATTCTGAATGCTTTTACCCTATCTGCCATTATTCGTAGGCTTAATAAATGTAAATTTGGCATGAAGCCAGTATAATTTTGGCCAAATTCTTTATCAAAGCAAATGTTATATTGTTATTATTTGCAATTAACCAATCGAGATCAATACAATTTCATGCGTTGTTATTGCTTTTCATTCATAGACACATCTCAATATAATAATAATATTAGTATAAAATAAATTATAAAAGAACAAGCATGTTGTTTTAATGGCAGGTAGTCACGCCGTCCGTAGATAGTTGCAACGCCACGGGCACCATATTTACCCTAAGGTATACATTACCTACCTTAGGGTAAATATGTTAATAATGGGCGTGGAAGAAAGATTAATTGAGGAATGGATATCGGACAGGGATTCGGTAGCCCAACTTACCGTACGGAAGGTAGTGACAAGAAAATGCAGCTATTTCACACCGAGATTTTGAGAGGCTTGACTTCCCAAGCAGCTCCATTCGTGCATGGCTCTACCATTCTATCTATCTATTGATTTAAGTTGGAAATTATAAAAATATATCTGCAAACATTGCTTTTATTTGCGCGAACTCCTTTTGGAATCTTAAAATCACGCGACAGCCTCCAGAGTTTATTGTTGTCGTAATGCCCCATGTAAATATACTGCTGTTTGTCTTCTATTCCGCGTTTGTTCTGTACAATAGAAGTTCGCTCTGTAATGACGGACGTTTATTCACTGCTTTCAGAGATTCATTTTTTCTGTGAAATTTATTTAGTCTTTGCCCTAAAGGCTTTTACAACCTAGATATATTATTTAACAAAAGCATACAAAGAATAAAAAGACAATATAACTATTTTGTCTAGTTCCTATTTGTTGACTGCTTCCATAAAGCATCGATTCACATTGCTCAAATGTCTAAACATATCTTAGAAATATGGTTTTGAAATTGAAAAACCTAAAATTAATAGATTTTAAAATTGCAGAATCGAAATGAAATTATGTATTATACAATTATAGTAAACTAATAAAAGTTCTATTTGAAAACAAACTTTTTGTGTTAATTAATAGTTTTTCGCAACCTGGCTAAGGTCGCCGAACGGGTCTGTTGTGCTTATAGTCTATCACATATCTAACATCTTCAGTGCTCAAAGCATCAAAACTCTTAAAAGTCGTAGCTAGTCAAGCAAGACTTGATCACTGTATAACACTGTGGTTTTTCGCTTACGTTAGCTGTGAATCATATTTCTTTACACAAGCTTTTTCGAGTGATTAAAAATAAACCATTATTTCAAACAATATTTCGATGTATTCACTGTATAGCTTTGTTTCTATTACAGATTTATGAAAGCCCTCGCCCGTCACTTCGTATTTTTATTGATTCTATACAAAAATATCCTTTATCCTTTGGATTTATTCTCGTGAAAAATCCGTTAAAATAATTCAGTGGTTTGAGGAAAATCTTTCCAATAACAAACGGCCCATCTCAAGAGAAAATATTTTTAAATTACCATTTATTAATAATCTACTAGGAAAGAAATTGAAATTTGATAGTTTTTTTTTATTGGACAGGAAGGCAATCAACACCGCTCATTGACAAGAGCATTACAGAAGCATTGCCGACCTTATTGCTAAGTAATATTATTCTGTACAGATTTCATTAATTACATCGGTACAAATTACAGACAAAAACAATAAATAAATGATAATACACATACCTATAATTGCTAATAAAAAAAATGTTGTGTGGTTCAATTTCATAGCAGGGCATTTCTTTCCATGGGCTCCGTACAGAGTGATTAAGGGACTATATATAACTCTATTAATGATACCATACATATAACCTAATTCAGCTACATGTATGTATGTGTCGAATAGTCAGTAAAAGCTGATTAAATTCTACTAATAATGAGAAAACATTCTGCTTTCAGCACTGCATGCACATGGCATTTAGGCGTAATAGTTTTTAAAAAATAAGACCCGCACTTTTCTTCTCGTAAAAGTAATTGTATAAAATATTTTTTATATCCTTTGTCGGTCTGTTTCATTATTTATATTTTAAAACATATTACCGCCAGTGGACACCCTATATCAGTAGTCTATTTAATGATTCACGAGCAGCGACTATTGGAGTAATAACAACCAATCAATTCTCAATCTGACCGCAAAACGCGGGGATTGCGGCAAAATCGGTAAATATCGAGGAAAGCTAATGTCCAGCATTAAACAGTTACGACCGTACAGATAATAAAAATAAAATATTAAAAATGCAGCAAATATGTATCATATTTGTAGCCACAGGCTTTTCATTTTTATGAGGAAAAAGCATACTCTGCCACGAGACCCTAATCTGGATTAGTGGAATTCATATAAGATACACACCTTATAAAATATTATCCAGGCTGTCCACAGGTTTTTTTTTTTTCAACATTTTCTATCACCGTAAAAGTAACAATTTCAAAGATCTTAAGTTCTACTGAATTTAAATTATACGCAACATTGTTTATATACACTTATAAACAATACATACTTATATAATTCGTTTGTCAGTGATACATAAAACAATTTTGTATATATGTTGTCAGTTACGTTAATATTTTGTATATTAAGCGACTAACGGAGAGCCGTTTCGCTACGATGAATGTGAAAGGAATGAGTCATCCATCGATGAGTGTGGAGGAAGCAAGGAAGGCGGGTTCGAAGCGGATGGAGATCTGTGGTTTCTGCCTGACGTGACGATCTGTATGTATGTATTATCAAAATAATTAATAATAACTATAGAAGACAATATATACAAGACGCTTTAATTAAAAAGCTTTTCCCGTTAGCACTTTTGTGTATTACCGCGTTTCGTACAGTGACTGCAGGAATCCTTTATTTTGCTTCTTCCCTTCTCATCATTCAAACCCTCCCCCTAATAAACATCCGCATTAATATTGCAGATGTTCCTGGGAGGCCGTGATTACTTACCACGAGGTTGCCCTCTTAATTGCGTTATTTTTTAAAGAATACCAGTAACGTTTTTGATATTACAACATTTCTCGTTAATCATTTCAACTACGATTATAATGCTTGTACTAGTAAAATAGTTCACATCAATAGTCCAATGGCAGATACGAACTCACAACCTCAGATCGTAAGCCCGATACTTACCAGCTAGCAGCAGACATTGCTGCTTAATCTTTCTCATAAAGAAGGTTCAATCTCTGTCATATGCACTGTTAATTTTTTTACAAAGATATTTCGGTGATAAATACAAAAAAAACATTTTATTTTTTAATTTTAGAGAAAATTTTAACATTAATATTTGATTTGAAGATGTTAATGTTGGTAGCCCATTGGTTTTAACAGTTTTGTCGAATACTTGGCCCGCGGGTAAGTAAAATGTATTTGGGAATCAGCGCAATACGCAGATTCCATTAGCTCGACACCGTGTCGGAGGTACACATGAGTGTGTGTGTGGGTGTGTTGATTCTAATTTCGTCATGACGCTACGTTAAACGTGTAGGGGAGGATTGAAACTAAGTAACTATGGTCCCTATTAGTCTCCTAGGCCCTAAGGTCTAGGGGGTGAGAACCGACTGGGCATGTGAGAGAATCTCGTATAAGCGGTCGGTGTAGAAATGTTCCATACTCTACGTGCTCGTTTTAACACATAATGTACTTTTTAGCATAGGCCTCCTGTAACTCCTGCAACTGCATTCTCTCTTTTGCTATTCTTGTACACTAAGGCCCTGCTATTGATTTGAATTCGTCCTCCAATCTCCTCGTTAGGCGTCCTCTCTTCCTTTTAGTGATAACTTTGCTTAAAATATTTTCTGCCACAAATTTATGGCATTGTTACTTATCTCACGAAGCATCTCTTAGCGGATGAGCGCGGTGTTATAAATCTTGACACCGTGATAAACGAGCTTCTATATGTTTAATTTCGGAGGCAAATGTAACAAATTATTAACAATTCAAGCATATTATAGCTGAATTTTTTTATGGGATGGAGGGCAAACGAGCAGGCATGTCATCTGATGGAAAGCAATCAGCGCCGCCCATAGACATGCGCAGCGCCATAGGCAGTGCGGAAGCATTGCTGACCTTTAAGGAAAGTTACATTATTGGAGTGGTAGGGGGAAGGGGAGTGGGAGGGGGAGGGGGAGGGTGTTGGGCCTCCGGAACTCAGACCGCTCACCGTACGAAGCGCAGTAGCTAAGCTACCACTGAGACGCCGGTTTTCTGCGGGAGTGTGGTACTTCCCCAGGCGAGCTGGCCCATTCATGGTACTGACAAATAATATGCCATTCTTGACAAAGTATTCGTCTGCAGCGTGGCTCTACCACTTAAAAACAACGGCAACTCAGTATTGTGTATTTTTTTCGAAACTTCTTTCCACGCATCATTACTCTGTGGCACCAACTACCTCCAGCGATGTTTCTAAATGGATACGACATTGGAACATTTTAAAAAACGAGCCTACACATTTCTTAAAGGTCGATTGCTTTCCATCAGGTGACACGCCGTTCGCCTGCCTATTTCATAAAATAATCTTCATCTGTATTTAATGTGTATCAATTGTTGGAATCATTTTAATTATTTATATAGTTTTTTCACCCTGACGATAGATGGCAATATTATGTGATTTTTCAAGCCACATTTTGTTTGATTCGAATTTATTTTTAATTACACCTAATAAAGTCTTTTTTAAAGATTTTCAATATCTGTAGTACTGTAACTGTTATATGTAAGTAGCTTATATGTTTCTTTATAGAAGATATAACTGCACTTTCGGCAAATTAATATTTTAGTTAAAACAATTTAAAGTTATAACAATTATTGAAGTGATTTTCTCGCCTCGAGACATATTTTATATATTAACCCTTTCGGTACGGACGCATTCTACGTCGCGCCGTCCCTGCTGACCGAGCAGTCGCGGCAAGCATCCGTACTTGCGGAACAACTGCAAGCGCCCGTCAGACGCACAATACCACGTGAAGACGCACAAATCTTACGCAGAGCGAGTGCAGTCGCTCGTAAAAAAAATGCTTAAAAAATTATAACATAATGCAATAGAAAATATTTGCTCATTTCGTCAGTTTATTATTAGGCAGCGTAAAACAAGTGCAAAATACTTGCGATGGATTACCATGGAGATAACATATATATTCTGCTCATGAAGAGTCGCGAGTGACCTAAGTCACCGTACGTACATAACGAGCGTCAAATGTTGGGTGACCATAGTCACCGCTCGTACAGAGCGAGCGTCAGGCGTTGGGTGACTATAGTCACCGCTCGGACAGAGCGAGCGTCGGGCGTTGGGTGACTATAGTCACCGCTCGGGCTGAAAGGGTTAAGGACATGTCATTTCTTTTGGAGAAACATCACACCTTCAAAAAATATCAGTGGGAAGTGATATCATTTTTATACTATCGCTTTTTGTCCCATTACCTTTTCCCCTGTGGTCATTTAAATCTTACAGGTAAACAAAAATTTGCATCAATTTTATTTTTTATTTATTTCTGTAAATTATTAATTATCAATAAAAAAAATCGTTGAATGTGAGTAAAATATAATAAAGCAAGATGTAAGATTGCCATTGTATTAACTGTAGGTATTGGGCACGTCGCTCAACTCCCCTAGTCATGATTCACATTGTATTGTGTCTTAAGTATGCATCGCAAAGAAATATAAATTCTTTGAATTTCAATCACTCCTAAAATTCTCGTTTTTGTAACATCACTCTGCATTTTAATATCCTTTGTATAATAAAGTCTCCAATAATACAATCGAAGGAAGATGAGTAAATCGAACAAGGTAAAGTGCTTTTCTATTTTAAATAACAATTCAGTCAATGCTTCAAATAAATCGCGTTTTTATATATATTTTATATTTATAGGTTATCTTTTAAGTTTTAAAATAAATGTGTGTTATACAAATCGTGGTAATACAGTAAAATGCTATCACTTAAAATGTTCACTCCACAAAGATATACGGTGACTTTCATCTGGTGTGGTTTACACCCCTATATTGTCCAACTGTAAAAAGCACAAGAGCGGCCGAATATGGAGTGCTGATCTCATCTCTGGACTGGAATTCCCAAGTACCACCTCTTTCCGTTTGACTGCATCCAACGGAGAACGTCCAGACTCGTCGGCCCCCGCAGGATTTCTGATAGGATCTATACGAGCTATACACAAATGTATCATTTCTTACGCAAAGAAATGATACATCTGTGTATAGATATCGAATTTATTATGTTTAGTCGAGTTACTATGTCTTTACCACTATCAAATTAGTGCAAACAATATTTAATCATCAATAGTTAATCAAGTTAACGGAGCCCTGCACTCCTTTATGAAAAGTCAGAATGTGTCTAAAACGGTTCCATTGGCGGTTCATCAGGGGGTGCTTGTTCCGACGTGTTTGAATGCGGTGGAAATAAGAGCATTAAGAAGTATGTGTGATGTATCCTTCAATGATAGAATAAGAAATGAAGATATAAGAGAGCAATGTGGAGTAAAAGAAGGTGTTGTGACAAAAGTAGAAAAGGGATGCTTAGATGGTTTGGGCATATAGAGAGGATGGATGAAAGACGACTGGCAAAAGAAATTTACCTTGCGAATGTAGATGGAAGGGCCGGAAGAGGAAGACCACGAAAAACATCCAATATCCAATATCAGCTCGCGGCAGTGCACTGCTGGACATAGGCCTCACCCAAGGCGCACCACCTAGCCCGATCTTCGGCTATACGCATCCAGTCTCTGCCAGCCGCCTTGCGCAAATTGTCGCTTCATCTAGCATAAAAACATACCTTGACCAAATTGCAGAACTTTTTAATAAAGGCCAGGTCAAGAGTACACTCAACCGGCGGCTTTGCATGAGGAGAATAATTAGTGTGGAGGAAGCAAGGGAAGTATGCCGAGATCGTAGCAGATGGAGATCGGTGGTCTCTGCCTATGCCTACGGGAGACAGGCGTGACGATACGTATATGTATGTATGTATGTATGCAAACAATATAACGCCTTGCAAGTAATTTTATGATTAAAAAAGTCTTTCAATCTGACTACTCTGAATACAGGGTAATTAGCGAATGATGGATAGCTCATTCATTGTTGCGGTTCACAACTAGAAGGCAAGGCAGGGAAGACAAGTTAAAAAGAACAAGTAGAAAATAAAGACGTCGTGTAAAGAAAAATAAAAGGGCAAGTATCTGAGAAAATTAAACTGAAAAAGGTATTTGTGCTTTTGTTAAAAATATAATTAAAAAAAATCTTAATTACCTTATTTTTTAATTTATTTGTGACGCTTCCTATAAGACAAAGATTATCCCTTAAATATTTTAGAATTATAAAATTACTAGCTTTTGCCCGCGGCTTCGCTCGCGAGGAATTTGGTCTACCACATTAAGTTTCGTGACAGATCATTTGAAATAAAAATATTTTTTTTTTACTTCATTTATAATTCACAATTTTGGTCATAGTGGCTTCCACATAAAAGGTAGATATATACTGTCGCGGACTTTTATTTAGAACTATTCAAGACAAACAATCCTATGCTACATCATCTTTATGTAGCTTCAATGGTTTAGGCAGCGTACGCCAAGATGGCTCTCAGAGGCCAGATTTTTTTTCCGACTTAATTGATATGTATCGTTATATTACGACCAAAATTACATTAAATCATTACACATTGTAGCCTATGCATTATTCCGAAGTATAACCTATATTACTATAAAGTTTCATCCAAATCCGTCCAGTAGTTTTTTCGTGAAAGAGTAACAAACATACATTTATACTCACAAACATTCGCATCTATAATATTAGTAGGATTCTCTCGATTAAGTGAACTGGGTAAGCCAAGTCTTCCGTATAAACTCTGATGGGCAAAATTGACATCCGCAGTGGAGAAAAGGAGGTTGTTGGCGCAGGGGCGAGTTCATTAATATATGATAAAGATAATGATAACATATCCAGTACACAATAAAAGAAACCTCAAAACCAGAAGCCAAATGGAACACGTAGTAGACTAAATAAAAAATTGTATGAGGCGTACCTCGTTGATGATATTATTTGAAACTAACAACACTGACGATTCTATTTTGTTGACAACTTTATCTTGTAATTTGTATCACTTTAAGATTATTGAATCTTTTAATATGTAATAGTGGGTAAGTATTTAGGCATCTATTTATATATATTTGTATATTGAATATAAAGTTTTATGTAGGTATAACATTTATTTGTATTCCATAAAAAAGACATATATAAGCAGAGGGACAGTACTGTAATGATATTACTAATTTATATTTAATAAAACCTTTTTTATTATAATATATATAATTTTAAAATTTGAAATATAAAAGAATTTTTTTTAAATAACTTATGTTTAGATCGACTGACTGAAACAAATAATATTTTTAAAGTATATTAAAGCCCATTTAATTAATTAAACACCGATGTATGGAAGTGACTTTATTTGAATACAAAGATTTATTTTCGAAAATATATAGTTCCACTTCAATAGGCCATCCATATCGTGTGTTAGTAGCGCCATCTATCGCTAACAACTGTAAATACATAAGACAAAGTATGTGATATACATGTATGTGGTTGGAAACAAGAATAAAATAATAATATTTGGAAGAGTTTTATTCGAAGAAGTCCCGTAAAAAAGTCCCGGGTCTTCGTATTAGTACGGGCGACCCCTATAGTACAGTTATGAAAATTTCTTCAAACTGCTGGCAATGAGCAAACCTTGAATGCTACTAACGGTGATGTTGGCGTCATAATTTAATTATAACAAACTTCAAGTTTTCAAAAATCCAGAACCAATTAAGTGATGAGTTATTTTCTATACAGTAGACGCATTTGATCAGTTGTTGGTTCATGTCAAACAAAAATACAAAAACATACAATAGCCTCTCGATCCTTTATTAGCACCAGTTACCACACTATAGAACAAGAAAAATGTGGAAACGAATGTTAAAACAGAATCTTTTAAATATTGTGATAATGTATAAGACGTAAGTAGATTAATGGATATATGGACAGTCAAAAGTTTTACTTAGCTAAGATCCGCGACAAGCAAAACAATAACAGAAAATTAATAATGTGTGTTTTTCCGTTGGGTTTAGTGGATTTATTTGGAACTTAAACCAAAAACTTACCGAAAATCGGCCATCAACTCTCCACCCACCAACCACTATACACAACGCCAAACACACACTATCACTTTTCCATCTTGTACATGACACGTGTTTCGCCCCAACACGAGGCATCTTCAGGTATAGTAGACTCTACGGAAGACACCCGAAAAGTGTCACTTTTCGGTTGTCTTCCGTAGAGTCTTATGCTAATCTTCTTCTTATGCTAATCTTATGCTGGATCTTAGCTAAGTAAAACTTTTGACTGTCCATATAGTGATGGATTTCCGCAAAGTAACGCCTGACTCCATTAATAGATTAATGGAGTTAGACGTAAATTGCAGAAGTTAATTACTATGTGGATAGTCAGAATTTTTACTTAGCTAAGATCCGCGAAAAGCAAACAAAAATAGGAAAATAATAATGTGTTTTTACTAGAAAAAGTCTTTATGGGAAACTTAACCCTTCTTTGCATAAATGTGGATATTTCCATCATAACATTAAATGCCCAAAAATGATATAAAAGCTTGTTCTTTTATATCATTTTTGGGCATTTAATGTTCACTTTAAGTTTATCGTGTTTGGATACCTTTTTATTGTCCATTGCATAAAAAAAAACATAGCTGTCAAAAATAAGCAAGTGTCACTGTCAGTAAAACGAGCTTGAAGTTGTCATTCAGCTGTTTGTATGGTAGTTGCAATAAACGTATGATTTTGTTTTATTATATTTTACAATTTCTTGTAGTAAAAATAATAATTGTTTAGTTAATTATCATAAAGAATAAAAAAATCTAATGATATCCTCTTTTATTTCTATTTAGTACTAAGCTAATGATCTTACTTTGCATGATAATGGATATTTCCATCATATTGTTTTTTACTAAATTTATACTATAAATATATACTAAGATTTTTTTAACCATTTTTCCTTTAATTTTGAACATGAATTATATCACCTTGATTTATTTCACCAACAAAGAAAAAAATCATGCAAAGAAGGGTTAACCAACCACTATCAACAACACACAAACACACAACCACTCTTCCACAATGTACACGACACGTGTTTTGCCTCAACACGATGCATCGTCATGTATTACGTACAGTAGGTATATAAGATAACGGTTGTCTTCCGTAGAGTATACCTGATTATACCTTATGATCGAAATACGTAATAAAATCATAATATAGTATATTTTTTCTTTATGTCATCAACTTAAATATAGATACGCAGAACATAAAATAATTTAAGACACATAAATTTTATTCCCACCATCTAGAGTGGTGACCCAGTGTGGTGGAATTTACTCGAATTTTCTTTTCACATAGCACTACTCGAAGTAATCAGTTAACTTCAACCATGTTTCCAAACAGATATTACATTAGAATTTTTAAAATATAAAAAATCTACTGGATTCTCAAAGGCCTGCAAAGTTTTTGCAATGCCTATGGCGAGGTTGTAACGGAAGGTTACATGTTTTAATTATGTAATTTTAGTTAGTTTAAAAATAAGTTAAAGTATTAGTATTAGTACACTATTCCTTATTCAAATTTAAATACTTATTCTAATATAATAAATAATGATTTATTATAACTTAAACACTATCTGCCATCGAACATTTTTTGCTTGTCATACGTTAAGTGTTCAAAGTAACGCGGTGACAGATTGAAGGAATTGGTAAACTCAAGTAGGTGTAGGTGTGGCGCTCATGCCTTCGTGCTATTTCGGCCTTATTCGTGTACCGCTCGGGTTTTTTTACGGAAGTTACTGACGGGTGCCGAGGATCGACACCACCTCAGTGAGGGTTCGTCCGTTATGGAAATATCAACGGGAACCGTCACGACTCTTAAGAGCGCACTCGCTCAGTATTTATTTTAAAAATAAGTGCAGGAATCAAACCCCGTTTTAGGGTAAGTTTTGAATGGAACATGTGTGTTTAATTTTTATTTTGTAATTCCGTTCTGGTTTTAATTCACCACGACAATCTCGAGATAATGCTTTCCACGAGTTGTCGCTGATTAACCAGAACGGAAGTTGATAGGCCAAGTCGTAATCGATGGGTATCTATCACTTCCAGGGTTTCATCTGCCAGCTTATACCTGCGGGGTTGATACCACCTGCAGTAATGATTTTACTGCGGTGCACAATGTAACGGAGGGTGTCACCTGCGATCCAGGGTGCCACCTCCCCTCCGCCAGTATGTTACCTGCGGTGCAAATTTAATGGCAGGGTTCTACCTGCGGTTTATGTCTTTGAGTGCTAGCTAGCTCAGGGATCGACATTTAGGTGTCTCAGCGCATCCTTTACAATCGCTGAGTGCATACCGCTGTCAACTTGCAGGGTTCTACCTGCGGTTTTCTTCTTTGAGCGCAAGCTAGCTCAGGGGAGTGTTAGTCCGCTTACGTGGCAAAATCAGATCGGCCGTTTACCCACGACCTACAAATTTGTGTCTCACCTACTTGATTCTTTTTATTTTTTATGTAATAAACATTTCTTTATACTGATAACACTCTGGTTTTATTTGACAAAACCCCAGGTAGGTGTTGCAAGGTTTAGGGGCGGTATTGCTTTAATTTCATTGTTTGCAAGCGTGTCACCTGATGGACACGCTTGCAAACAATGAAATTAATGCGTTTTTATGGGTTAGGAAGGGAAACGAGCAGGCGTGTCACCTGATGAAAAGCAATCAAAGCCGCCCACAGACATCCGCAGTGCCTCAGGCAGTATATAAGAGTTGCTGACCTTTAAGGAAAGTGTCATTATGGGGGAGGGGGTTAAGCCTCCGGAACTCAACCGCTCACCGGACGAAGTGTGGTAAGTTAGATACCACTCATACGCCGATTATCTGCTGTGTGTTTTCTTCTGGAGTGTAGTACTTTCCGGGGCGAGCCGGCCCATTCATTCTACAGACAAATAATATGCCATTCTTGATAAAGTATTGGTCTGCAGCGTGGCTATTCCACTTCTATGTCTCTTGACATTTGAAGTTCACATTTAAAGTCATTAGAAAGTGTTAGTAATATTGTTGGCGATTGTATTGAAATGTAACATTTAATACAAAACATTAAACTGGATACTTCATGAAAATTATATATATTTTTTTTATATTATATTACTCGTATATTTCATGGCCATCAAAGGAGAAGAGTATATTAGCACAAATACTATTATAACAGTTTAACTTTTTTCGACTCTATTCCTTTTTAGTCTGACGGAGTTTACTATTATGGGAGCAAGAGTGCTCAGAACAAAACATTTTAAAACTCCAGTCAGACAGAGTTACAACAGCGATTATTTGAAGCCAACTGGTCTGGCCTTTTGTTTTAGACGCGAAATGAAAAAAATAAAGGATACACGTAGGGAACACAGATAGTTTTTAATCAAAATAAGCAATATATGTAGCTAGCGATGTTAAATTGTAGTTCAATAGAGATGTAAATTATAAAAAATACTTAAAACTCTTTTCTGTTTATTTATGTATGAAATTATTTATTCACATTTCTAACAGAAAAATATTAGAAGATAACTTTATTTGTAACTCAACTTCGATAATTTGCTTACCTTTTGTTTTATGGTTAGAGTAATTGGACTTGGAGTCATTAAATTAGAATACAATATTAAATTATAATGAAAAATTTCTAGACAATTACAACTATAATATTAGAATTGTATTTTCATGGAGTCATTACAAATGTAATGAAAAAGGGATGAAAAATCATCATATATATATATATATATAAACATATATATATATATATATATATATATATATATATATATATATATATAAAATTTATTCTTGTCGGAACAAAAATATATAAATCTAACGACCTTAATTGTTAAAAATACTCTAAATATTTAATATTTAGAGTATTTTAAACAATTAAGGTCGTTAGAGAGTGGTTTATCAATAACTACTACGAAATACTCCGTGTGCAGACATTTAATGTACTAGAATTTTTTAGCGCCTAGTTACTAGTATAGCCAAAGAGGTTAAAATACCATTTTACTACGCAACTGAAAAGAACAAACACCTATGAAATGAAATAAACCCTCATAGATTGTATATATCATCACGATATTGGGATAAAACCGTCGTTTGGAACTTTGGACTCCGAAGGACGACGAAGGACTACACAGCACGTTAGGTGCGAGTCACACCGGGAACGAAGTTATTCCCGGTGTGGCTCACACCTAAAGCGAATGAAGTTAAGTTCGCTCCATATCGTACGAGTACGTCGTATGTGCAGAAGTATGAAGGATGCGTAATCAAATTAATTTCATTTCGCTTCGTTCCCGTTGTGACGCGTATTAAAATTATTATACCTTAAGAATAACTAAATAAGAGAACGTTTTGCTATACATTCATTCATTCAATCATTGTAAGCCTATGACAGTCCATTATTCACCTATTCTAAGGCGCGCCACCTAGCCCCGATCTTAGACTACACGTATCTTTCTATTGTCCTTTTATACAGATTATCCTTTTTCTCGTATGTTTTTTTTTAAATAAATATACATATATAAATATATGATGCATTCGTCTATTGATGTGAACCATTTTCTGGCAAAAGCATTATTAGCTTAGTTGGAATTTTATTATTATTTTTAGCTTATTATTATTATTAGCTTAGCTTAGTTAACAAGGATTGTTTTAATATTCAAAACATTGTAGATTTCTAAAAAAAAAGGAAAAAATGAAGTATTATATCGAGAATTCAACATGCAATCTAATTACCATACATTCATTTGGATATCTTTACCTGTCATAAATATAAATTAGTCTCACGTATGAGAGTTTCAAAAATTATTTTATTTTGAGATATTTTAAACTTGTTTCTGTGAACTAGATTTATGCTTTCAAACTTTACATGATAATATAATTCAGTGGCGTCTAGCTGGATGATATACAGCCTTCAGCGCTAAAGTAGTCGTCGGAAACATGACAATGTTATTTACTGCACACCTTTATGACGAGTACATTATATAATAAGTTTATACAGAGTGTCTTCATTTCAGTGTGAATAAATTTACTTAATATATATATGTGAAAATAAAACGTATTATTGTAAAGGAATTTATTGATGTATAAGACCGATAATATGGCTTAATACAACGCGCAGTCGAAGTCCGTTATAAACCTTGCGATAACCGTGCCAAGTCTCTGTTTCTTGCAGCTGAGAAGGTCGTTTTGTAATCGCGAAGCCATAACGGAAACTTTGGTAGCAAGCCAAATGAATTAATAGTTGATAAGGCTACATTAGTCTAGTATTGTTTCAGATTGCCATTCTATCTCGATATTAATTTATTTTTACTGTGCATGACACAATTGTAAAACGAATTTTTGATCTCATTTTCCAACGTTTTGTTTTATAATTTTCAACTTATTTCTCAAAGTAATATTTATTCAAATTTAAATTGTGAAATTTCCAAAAAAATCACCGACTTGAAACTGCTTCCTTCGTCGTTACATTGCAAGTTATTTAACCTTAAGACAGTGTAATCAAATTAAAAAATTATTATAATGAAACAATGTTAAATATATATTAATCATTTGAGTGAGGCGCACAGTTTTTGCACAATCATCCAAATTTGAAATGTCAATCGTCAAAAATTGTGGAAGCCAGTCACTATCACAGAAATGAGAGGATTTATTGCCGTTTTACTAGAAATGGGCATCACAAGGAGGCCAACTATTTGTGACAAGAGTAAATGACATCAAAAACAAAAAATTTCTTTGGGATTTCTAAATATATGTGGATAAATGGATGAACAGCTAGGCGTTGTGTGTGTGTATTACAATATTAATAAATTTATATAAAAAAATTTCCTCTACCGATAATGCTCAGAGAATACATTATCCTTAATCTAACGCTTTGGGACCAACAGATGGATGGATGTATCCCAGCCTGCATTTACATAAACAAAGACACTGTCTTACCTTATTTCACAGACAGCAGCGTATTCCCAAGAAAGATTGTGTAATATAGATCCAATTTCGCTACGTAATCTGCAGGAATACACGAGGTTGATAAATAAAATAAGTGACTAAGACAACATACCGTGCAAAGTTAAACATATATTGTTTATTTATTTATTATTATTATTTTTACATTACTTTATTATTATTTTTTACATTATTTTACTGTTGTGTGTTTTACTGTCTTATATTTTTAGTGAAACTTGCTTCGTGAAAGATTCCGTTACAGTTATCAAAAAATATGCCAATCAAACTTTCATTCTATTATATATATAGCACAAATGTATTATAGACATTTTGATTGGCATAATTTTTAGTTATTATAAG
>JASFAT010003731.1:0-148897 GCA_031353405.1 Baronia brevicornis
AAGCCTTCGACAAGGTCTGGCACAACGGTTTGTTATATAAACTATACCACATGAGTGTGCCCGATAGACTCGTTCACATCATACGAGAATTCCTTAGGAATCGAACCTTCCGCTTTCGCGTCGAAGGAACGCGCTCCTCCCGCCGCCCCCTTAGGGCGGGGGTTCCGTAGGGATCCTTCCTCTCGCCACTTCTGTTCTCACTTTACACCGCCGACATTCCCAAGCACGCGAACGTGTCGCTCGTGTCCGCAAATAGGGCTTGCGGACGACACCGCCCTCTACACTTCGGAGAGGGTCAAATACCGCGTGTCGAAACGGCTCCAAACCGCGGCCACTACTCTTGGTGAATGGTTCCGAAAATGGAGAATCGAGGTAAATCCCGAGGAAAGTGAAGCAATTTACTTCTCAAGGGGCACCAGTAGAGACTCCCACAAACGAGGCGGCCGACTCTTAGATATCACTCTCTTTGGCAGACCTATCCAGTGGAAAAAGTCTGTCAAATATTTAGGCGTCACCCTCGACAATCACCTGAATTTTACTAAACACATTCAAAACGCTCGATCCAAAGCGGCCTTCGTCTTAGGTCGTCTTTATTTAACCTTTAATTAACGCCCGCAGCAAACTGTCCCTCAGACACAAGCTGCTTCTTTACAAAACATGCGTCCGGCCAATCATTTCCTACGCAAGTGTCACCTTCGCGCACGTGCATAAAAGAAAAATAAATAAACTTCAAGTGATACAAAATCGCTTCATTCGTCGAGCCACCGGTGCTCAGTGGTTCCAGCGCAATATCGACCTCCACTACGACCTTAACTTGCCGAGCGTCAAACAACACTTTAAAACACTCTCTAAGAAACATTTTGAGAGATACGAATCCCATCCGAATCCACTGGTGGTACAATCGGTAAATTATTCACCCGATTTAAACGCGCGCCCGAAAAGACGACGCCCGCGTAACGTGTTACACGATCCGGACGACAAAAAGCGTCATTCGGATCCACTCACGATACCAACACTCACACGCACCCCGGCTCTAGCCGAGCACGTAGAGTAGGGAACACTTCTGCACCGGCCGCTTACACGAGATTCTCTCACGTACCCGGTCGGTTCTCACCCCCTAGACCTTAGGGTCTATGGGATTAATAGAGACTATAGTTACTAAAGTTCAATCCTCCCCTACATGTTTAACGTAGAATCATGACGAGTTTAAAATCAGCACACACACATATGTGTACCTCCGACACGGCGTCAGGCCGATGGAGTCTGCGATTTGCGCAGATTCCCAATTTTATTTTACTTGCCGAAGAAAAGCGCTCCTGTATTGATTGGTCTACGCTGGGATGTACCTTCAAGAATGTGTTCAGTTAAGCGAAGGACCTGCTGGGGACAGGAATGGAGTTCTCTAAACCCGAATTGCTCGTTTGGGATGAGGTTATTGGACTCGGCGTATGCTTTGAGCCGGCTCAAAACGACACGCTCGTAGATTTTCCCCAGGGTATTGAGGAGGGAGGTTACGGGGCTTAAATCATTGGAGTTACACAAAGATGATATACCGTAGGATTGTTTCTCTTGAATAGTTCTAAATAAAAGTCCGCGACAGCATATATATATATATCTATCTACCTTTTATGTGGAAGCCACTATGACCAAAATTGTGAACCATAAATTAAGTAAAAAAAAAAATATATCTATTTAAAATGATCTGTCACGAAACTTAATGAGGCAGATCAAATTCCATGCGCGCGAAGCCGAGGGCAAAAGCTAGTCACTAATAACAGTTGACACGAAATTGACGATAAGTTACTAGCATTGTTGATTACTGTATGCGTGTAGCCAAATATCGGACTAGGTGGCGCGCTTTGGCCTACGTCCAGCAGTGAACTACCTTAGGCTGACAATGTTAATGATTATTAGTCTTTTATTATTAATAAATATTAATATGCCACTAGTTTCTTGCGTGTAGTTGATATTTTGATTAAATAATGTATGACGTGCGATCTGGTACGACCTAATATTTCAGTGTGAGACCTCTGGTCTAGTTTACAAAGCCTGCTTTATCTATATTATTGCTACTACTTTATCTAATCAACAATTATTTGGATAGCCATAATTGCGCTTTTGACGTTTTGATAACACGTTGTTTAGCTGACAATAATCAGTTCTCTATAATAAATCTTTTAAAATGTATTTAAAGAGAGTATACCGCGGACAGCATTGATTGATATATTTCGCGATTTATCCATTTGAAAATTATATTTTTTTATGTTTTCATATTTCATAAATAGTGTATGTCCACGTGTATATGTGTGTGGAAACTAACATTCATAGAAAAATCTTTGCCCATGACACCTTTTTTATAATAGCTAAAATTAAAACTTTAATAATATTATAATATACAATTAAATAAAACAAAAAGAAAATAATTTTAATCTAACAAGTGTCATAAAATGGTTCATGCTCAGCATATGCCAGGCGATCACCTGGCACTGGTTTTCAGCAAGTACCAACGTGCTCAGATCGCGTATCACAGTGACGACATTGATAGGGACACACACATACATCCATATATATAATACTACTCATACTCATATAGGGATGCTGAACAGCCTAAATGAATCCTCTCGACGAGTCGGTTTGACCATGAACTTTGATAAAACTAAAGTCATGGTCAATGATCATCTGGATCCACAACCGACCGTCGTCAGTGGTAAAGCTCTCGAAGTTGTCCAGAAGTATATCTACCTCGGGCAAGTCTTGCAATTGGGTGGAGACAACTTCGAGAAAGAAGCCGATAGAAGGATTCAGTTAGGCTGGGCAGCATTTAGGAAACTCCGTCCGGTCTTCTCGTCGCCCATACCTCAGAGCCTGAAGACGAAAGTCTTCGACCAGTGTGTCCTACCCGTACTCTCCTACGGCGCCGAAACGTGGACGCTGACAGTCCGTCTGCTTCATAAGCTCAGAGTCGCTCAGAGAGCTATGGAGAGAGCTATGCTCGGAGTTTCTCTGGTAGATATGTTTCGAAATGAACAAATCCGCCAGAGAACTAAAGTCACCGACATAGCCTTTCGAATTAGCAAACTTAAGTGGCAATGGGCTGGTCACGTCTGTCGGAGATCCGACGATCGTTGGAGCAGACGAGTGCTGGAGTGGAGACCGCGTCTCGGTAAACGTAGTGTGGGACGCCCCCCGGCTAGATGGTGCGACGATCTGCGCAGGGCGGCTGGCAGAAACTGGATGCGTGTAGCCAAAGATCGGGCTAGGTGGCGCTCCATGGGTGAGGCCTATGACCAGCAGTGGACTGCCGCAGGCTGCTGATGATGATGATGATACTTATATACACATACACCTACACATAAATACATATACAATTTAGAAGTAACTACATCTTCCTAAACCTATATCCGACTGGCCAAAATACATATGTTTGTATCTTTTGAGCGGACCTTGGATTCCTTGTTACATGAATCGTGTTGAAACTTTGCAATTTCGAGTAGCAAATTATATTTTATATCATTATGAAAAAGAATATTATATTTACTCATAGATAAGGAAATATGTGCGTGCGTGCACTATATATTGCACTATATATTTTACTTGTAACAGAACAGTTGATGGCTAATGTTTCACGTTACCTGTTCCTGTGTTAGATAGAGCTGGACTTTGTAATTTCAAAACTCCGTACCCAGGTTCCCCTGTTTCATTTTCCATCTGAAATAGTTTTTTTAATTGATACAAAACTGATATTCTTGTATACTTTACTTTACATTTAAATTATTATTTAGGAACGTATGGATACAAATAATTGCATTAGATTAAATATATACATAACAATGAATAAAAAAAATTTGATTTGACTGCAGTATATACAAATGATTTTTTTATAATCTGCCTCCAATTTTAAAAGAACTTTCCTAACTTAATCCTTACTTTCATGAAATGAAAATATTGAAGCTTTATTCATTTTTGATTAAGTATTACATTATAAAAGTTTACTGTTTTATTTTTACATTTTAATTTAAGATACAACATTACTTTTTCATGTAACTCAACTACTAATGCTTGCGGACCATAGAATTATCATATACCATACCATAGAACATCTACGACGACCAAAGTAGCTTAGAGACGAAGCTATCCCCACGGAATCAATGATCGCGAGTTCAATCCCGTATCGATCTTACAGATATTTATTTCGAGTCTGGGTCCCACGCCAATGCGCCGTGAACGAGCTTAAAGGGTTAGTGTCCATTTTTCTAGAAATGGGGAGTCCCATGTCCAGCATTGGGACATATATAGGCTGCAAAAAAGACATCTAGATAAAAATCCTAGATTTATAATTAGCTAATTTTCTTACCAACGTTGCATCTTCGTTCGGATTCAAATGTAGTTGAATGCGCTTCCTGTGTCGAGACTCATTAGTTAGTTTTAGGTAGTATTGTACAAGGGGGTGGTGCATCATTACGTGATGGAGCATCGAATGACCCAACAAAATTAAAATAGAGAATATAAAGAACATAAATGTACTTCGTCGTGGCTGCGAAAATCCGTATTTTGTGACAATTCGGTCCAGTGATACCCAGAATCCGGCTGCGCCTATTAAAAGATATAGAGCAATTATCACATTAGCTATTTGTATAGTTGTTAAAATGGCATTTTTAATATTTTAACCCTTTGCGCTCGAGGCGCTTTTCTGTCGGATGAACCAGCAACTCGAGAGTAATCGCACGCGCTCCCGCTTACTTCATGAGTTCGTTATTGTGAACTTAAAATAATTTTAGACACAATAAGACACTTTAAACTCGTATATTTTAACACTATTAGCTTAATGTAATACAATTATTAAATAATTATAATATATTCTATAATTTTGCTTCTTATGATATTTTGTGAAACAATCTCCAATGTGCATTCTTGGCTTGTCGGGTGAGAATCACCCGAGATAAGACATTTAGACACCTCGTAAAATGATCTACAAAAGGCCAAGTAGACTTTTCAAGCGATATTCCTTAAGTCAAACAGAAATAAACACATCGATCTGAATGGTGCCTCTCAGGCACCGCTCGAGTTATTGCATCACATGTTGTGGTGCCTGAGAGGCACCACTCGAGCGCAAAGGGTTAAAACTGTTATAACTATTTAGTATTCTAAAACCATACATCAATGTTTATTTTATCTTGACATTACTATGGAGAGGGCTACGCCCGAAGTTTTTCTGATGGGCAGTAGAAGAGAACCAAACTTACGGTCATCGTTCAACAAGTCAGCAGAATTGAAGTCAGAGAAGTGAACTGAAGAGAAGAAACTGAAGTGGCGATGGCCTGGTCTCATTTGTTAGAAAGCAGTTAGAGAACACGATTGCTAGAATGCACATCGAGTTTTGGCAAATGTAATGTAGGGTGCCTTCGGCTAAATGCCAGCGACGATTTATGTGTTTAGCAGAAAATTGGACTATGGTGTAATATTTAAATAAAATAAGTTAGGACGTTTAAAATAACAATTTTTAGCATAATGAATCTGATAGACGTCAAAGTTAATATCAATCTACTTAATTGTGGACAAAATAAATACATATAAACTTTTCACTAAACAAACAATAATATTTGATTCTAATTAATAGTCATATTATATTATCAAACTGTCATTTTCGGACACATGACTTCCGGTAGAAAGGTGCTCAAAAACTCAAGTGTTTTTTTATGGAATAGATAGGCAAATAAGCTAGCGAGCAATCTAACTTAAATATAATTAACTTATTGTTTAAATAAAAAAAGAGATTTTTTTAAAATTTACATTATTTATCTCATCACATAATGCGTCTCAAAATATGCATTTATTATTGTATATGTATATTGTATATGTGCGTCTGATAATGTATATATGTACGTATGTAAGAGTAACGCAACTTCACATGTCATTCATCGCTCAGTTATACCGACTTAAGGCTTTCCATAACAGAATATTTATAAATAGACGGCAAATAATTTAAAATATGTGACTCATTTAAACTGGTTCTATATTTAAATAAAATCAATACGTATAAATAAAATTGAAGTATCTGTATGTAGTGTTGATATGTCTTTTTATAAATATATTTTTTATATATACCAATTCAAACTTCCGTTTTCATTCGTTTTTATTCGTATCTGTTCATCCAATGCGTTCGATCTTTTTGTTTAAATGGGTAGATAACAATATTGGTTACACTAAAAAAATACGTAAAACAAAGTTTTAAACAACTGTTTTAAATAGAGTCCTTTAACATGTGTTATGTAATTTCTTTTAATAAACATTTATTATTATTACTTTTTATGTGATATTCTGAAAAAGACTTCTCCAAAATTGAGACTACCTTCAACCCAGAAAGATAGAAAACTTTTATAAACTGTGAACGTGGACAAAATCGTGGAAGAATGTTCAATAAAATACAAAAAAACAGGTAGTACAATCAATTCGGATTATTTTTTTTGATACTAATACAGTAATTAAAACAGTTTTTTGTAAAAGTATATTTAGTCGTAGATTTAGATTGTCATTTCAAATACTTTTTGTAGTCTTAGTAACTTATTTTTTATTTTGCTTTGTAATAATAATAATGTGTATTTTCATTCTCAAATAAAAAACTTCTAAAAAAATAGTAAAATACATAAATGAAAAAATGATAGTAATTACATGTAATTTAGCTTACTTTCGCCGGCCATGACAGCTTGCGTATATCTCGGTGGAAGACATCCCGTGAAACCGTAGTAGGATGCCTGTTGAACTGTGCATCCAAATGCAACCACACCAATTGCTACCAAATTAATGGTATATGAAACATTTGTGGAAAATCCATCCCAATAAATATTACATATGGCTACAAATAACATTGTTGCTAGTGACAGCAATATACCTGAAAAAAATCATATTTTATAGAAGGTGAAAATGGCCTTGTGAGTACCTGATTACTTCTTTGGCGTCGTGAATGAACTTATATTGGGTTATAAAAAATAAGACTTGACGTTTATCAATAGCAGAAAGTAATTTTCCAACATAAATCATATTTAGTTTTCCCCATATTTTTGGGCAAGCGTGTCACCTGGTAAAAAGCAACCAATATTTGGAATAAGTAGGTACTAGAGACATTACATGAACGATGCCAGACTTTCAGAAAAGCAAAGGCTTGTTTTCTGAAGTTATAGATAATATCACTGAAGAATATCGTGAAGACCGTTCGGAAAACCATTTATTTTAGTGTAGTAAGAAATATAAGTATTAATCCAAAGACTTTCGAGGCTTTAAAGGTATATAAGGATTTTAATTTATAAATTTTATTTGAACTTTATTTTTGAAGGTGAAGGACGCGTGAGAATTTACATAATTTGTTATACAAATCACCTTCTTATTCCAACATTGAATTACAAATTTGTATATTTATCAATACAAGGCAGTGGTGTAGAACAAAAAATAAAGTGTTATTTTAAATAAAATCAGTGACATTTAACAAGGGGCTGAACTTGATATATGTATATATGTATGTATATTTGCATAAAGGTGGATGGCTTGGTGTTACAAAATGTGATAAGAAGGGGGAAGGAAACAACGTGCGTAGATCATTATATAATTCTAGTATATTTTTTGTCGACTTTTTAGAAAAGTATATTTATATGTTGGCTATTAGAGATATATACTGAAATTTTTTGATTGAAAAAACAAATATTTTAAAATATCAATATGTATTTGTGTTCCTATGGAGGGGTGGACTTAAATGTGATATTTATAGAGTCCAATAGGCAACAGGTTTTAGAACAGCCCTCAAACATTCTTTGTCTTATTTTTTGACCCGGAACGCCTATTTTATTTATATCCTAACCTAATAAAAGCCTACAATAACGTGCGTAGCCCTAGCAACGTTGTGCTATACCAGTTTTGGACTAAAACCAGTTATTTAATTGATACCATGTTATGAGAAATTCTACAAGGGAAATTCCTGTGATCCAAGAATATTAATTAAATTTTTATTCTGGCGTAACCTATTTTCTATTATTCATCTTATTTAATGTTATTATTTTACTCCGTTTTACTAGAGGACGAGATCCAGTGCCATATCCATAATAAAGAAGTTTTACGACAGACAGTGTAATTTTAGGGCTCGGCAGTTGATTCTATTTCAACTTGATGTGCGGAATAAAAGTTTTTATTATTACTATTTATTATTTAATTTATTTAGTTATAAAGTAAATTAGAAAAGCAGGTCTTACTAGGCTAACCCGAGCTGATACATACCGACTATATTATATTACCACTACTACTAATCAATAATTCGGTAAAAGTATGTACTTTCTTGTTGACTTATTTACATACGAAGATTTACATATTTTATTTTTAATATTAATGGATAATGAGGATACATATACATACCAAATGTTATCCTTGTATTGTAGGTGAAAAGATCTAATAAAAAGTTATTAGTGATAACAGCTACACAAGCGGAGGCTATGTACACGGTCGACATGTCGAACATTATTGTGGAGTCGGGGTAGTGGAGCTGGAAATAATCCACAGCCATTATGAAACTGGAAAATAACAAACATTCATGTAAGTATGACACTGTATCAAGATGTATATAACCTTTACATATCCTATCTATAAAGTAAACCACGTTGTGATACGTCGTGAAAGTCATGAGTTACGAGCATATATCGATTACTTTATATTAACTACCTATAAATAAATTAGCTCATGGCACACACAAATATGAAGAAAAGTTAATCATTTTTCTCAATGGCTTAATTTTATTATAAAAGCTCAATTGTGCGTCACATTGACGTTGTTGCCAATTTCCATCAGTTCTTCTCGCGTGTGAATTTTGGGATACGCAATGCACGATATCAGGTATGACATGGTGTGGTCGGAATCACAGTCACACCTAATGTAAGGATAACCTTCGTAATGTAAGGATCGAAGCGGAAACACGATGCTTAACATGGGGGTTCAGTAATAATACTGAACCACCATGTTAAGCATCGTGTTTCCGCTTTGATTGGTTAACTCATCTGCGTGGGGTCATTCCTGTTTAAAACCAAATTAGACATTCGATCGAATATAGATGACACTACCCTTAGAATTAAGGTCAGTTAAATCTATGACCAGCGGGCAGTGGCGTTACCGCTGCTATATGTAGAGTTCTGCGATATCTTTATTAGCTTTTTTCGTGACAACTAAAGCATTATTCCCAAACTTGAAATCAGTTATTTTTAGCAATAATTTGTTAAAGGCTGATTCAGATTATAATGATGATATTAATGTTTCGTTATTTTTTTAATATAATCCTTATAGAAGAAAGTTGTTTATAAATATATTTTTTTTAATTCGTCGTTCGATTAGTTATTAATTTAAGTAAACATTTTCTAGTTGCTAAGCACTGAAAAAATAACACTTTTAGCCAGCTATACCCGTTTTTTATACCGTGGTGGATTATATTCTGATACTAATCATCATCATCATCGTCAAGGCATTACAACCGCGGGTGGGCCTTAGCCTGATTCAGTAAATTTTTCCAGTCGGATCTTCGTTTCGACTCCATCTAGCCATCTGAGCTTAGGCCTTCCGCGGTTTCTACTACTATAGACTTTAGCCTCGTCCATCCGTACCACGTGCCCGGCCCAACGAAGGCGTCCTATCTTAATGGTTTTGATGACGTTCGGCTCATTGTACTGCTCATATAGCGCGTGGTTGTAAAGTGTACTGATTTCGTAATTTTGATATTAACAATGTACATAATTCAGTCTACGGCTGGTTGGCCCCGAAGTTACTCAGTGAGCACCGGATTGCTCGATTGAGGTTCGTTGGAAATTACCTTTGTTGGAAATTATCAAAGTAACTGGAGTAGCGTACTCTTCTCCGATGAGGCTCGAATTTGTCTGCATGGTAAAAACCAAACCAATCTATGACACTAAAAATATTAATTTTATCCAATTATTATAAATAGAAAAGTAAGGAGCCCGTTTGATTTGCAAAGGAGTTTACATGTCAATTTTATAAGTATACCTATAAAATTGATATGTATTTACAGTTTTCAAATCAGAAAATCTTGAGCCACATTGAGTAAGATTATATTCAAATGAATGTAAGTTTTGCCAACCTGGAACGGAGCGCCTGAGAGAATATTGTTCATACATACTCGTATACACATATCTTCTCTTAAAAGGGGTCTGTGGTCCACAGTGGAATATTGTATATTGGCTTTTACTTGTATTTATTTCTAAACTTGATCAATGTTAATCATTTGTTATTAGAATGTTTTTTCAAATAACTTTGAAATATTGTCCGTGATTTATGTCGAGATTTTTAGTACAAAATTTACTTTTTATTTGGTGTCTTGTGGTGTCCGACACAGAATACTAGCATCCTAATTCTTACCTCAAGTGTCCGATGGGACGAGGCGACTATGCGAGCAAATTCCAATAGCCGAGCAGAAGCCCTTAACTGAGTAATAAAAACCAATCTACAATATGATCCAATGTCAGCGGCCTATTCAATGTCAACAGTTGACTTACGCGGTTGTATTGATGCATCTCTTTTTGAAGGAACTCATTGTTTTACGTAACTTTTCAAAAGGTTATGTTTGTTTGTGTTGACCCTGTGCACCTGTTTAAGTACCTGTTAAAAGGTAGCAGGAAAGCTGTTCCCGCGACGAACAATGTGAAGTATACGGAATTGTAGCGATCTGGTGGTGGACCGCTGGGTTGTGGCATATTTTCCAAAGTTTCCCCTCTTGCCGCGCGAATAGCGTCTATTCTGGCATATCCACGACCTAAAGTTTCATTCATTTTCATAAATTTATTCACCGACACTAATGAACGATATATACAAACATTCTATTTTTTTTATTTGTTTCCAAGAATTTATATTTTGAATCACTTAATATTTTTATAAATAAATCAATGCATGTTTGTCTTGATTGTTAATGCCTCATTTGCAATTGAAAACATATTTTACACAGGTGTTCAAAAATAGCTATCAACTATTTTATGCATAAACGTCATTAAAACACATTAATATTATAAAAATCCACTATTAATGGTCGCAAACAATAAAAACATTATTTTTTTATTAAATCGTTCAACAAAACATTTTACAATAGAAAGTTATCACTTTATACCGAATCAACACCATAATTAAATGTTTGTTTCTATACAAGACCAATTCACTATCTACAAACAAAAAGCATCACCGGTTTTCTTGACAGAAAAGGTAAAATTTACCTATTTATGTTTACGCATGCGTGTGCTTCATCGATTTAAAGGGATGGGGCTGTATCCACGGGACAGTAAAATACATATTTATTGAAATAATTTAATTCGAATATTGCATAACAAATGGTGTTCTTAATATATCTTATAAACTTACACACTACACACTTATAAACTTATATAGGTTGTTCAACCGAACAACAGGAGCTTTAATACTTTTATGAAATCACAGAAGCATAAAAATAAAAGTTAAGGAATTTCATTAATTAATATAATTATATTTAAGTTATATTTCTCGAATTTATATAAACAGCGCAATAAGTCAAGCGCAATTAAGTTTCCCATCTTTTACAACACGAAACCTCATTAAACCTGAGCTTGAAAATTATTCTAAATTCTTTGGGTGAGAGGGAAACGCCGTCCACTGGTTCTACCGAAGGCAAAGGGTCGTCATCCGGTAATCTGAGTTCAAACTTTTGTAGAATATGCGTCAGAAACATGAATAGTTCAGCTCTAGCCAGTCCTTCTCCAATGCATCGTCTTCTACCTATAAAAAATATTTTGTTTTATTTCATTGCTCTAAGTAGATTTCTATTGTATTTTTGTTTGACTTCAATCACCGCAAATGCATATATTTATTTATTTATTTTATTTTATTTGTGACAATTTTGTAGGTGAAGTTGGATGGAGCATAGTAGGTCTCATTAGGCAGGCCCGTGCTGAGACCTTCCGATTTGGTCATTATTCAAATTTGGAATACATATATATGTATACTACTATACTGTAAAAAATATATCGATTTGGTTCTTACAAAGTAATTTTATTTTTTCTTTCTATATGTCTTGCCCAGAGATGATCACGGAAGTGCGTTATATACTTTTAGACCAATATATATATATATATATATATATATATATATATATATACATATATATATATATATATATATATGTGAGTGTGTGTGTGTGTGTGTGTGTAATTAAATTTTGTACTTTACCAGTACCAAAAGGCATTAGCCATTCGTCTTGAATTAAATTTCCTTCTTTAGTAAGAAAACGTTCTGGCCTAAACGTCTCTGGGTCTTTCCAATGCCTGCCATTGTGGAGGTCATAGAAGGCAAGCAGGAGAAATGTGCCCTGAAAAATACATATTCTGCAATTTAATGCACTGTGAAGATTAAAACAATGATATCTATAATAAAGAAAATAAAAAACTATTTATTGCCGAAAATCTTATTATACAAATTGAAATATGTAAAGAACAATCAAAATTTACAATTTTACAACAAAAGGCAATGGTTCAGCAATATGCTGTCCAAAAATAAAGTCTCAGAGAGCACTGATTTTCAGTCATTCCTTACTCCTCAAGATGGAGAAGGGAGATGAGGGCCATATTGTCGCTTTAATGAACAAAAATAAAAAGAAACTATAACTTATATTAAAATTGAAATTAATTAAGTATTTAATTATATTAGTACAAGTTATAGTAAATTAATCTAAATTTTTAAAGAAATCCTTAGGCTTTAGCTCTTTTCTTCTCTACTCTCCTAGAATTATGTTCTCCGATCTGCTCTATGATTCAAGTAGACTGTCTCCCGTATATAAACGATTATAGTTCATTTATAAAACGAACTGGATTTTGTTAGTAAAAGTTTGCGTAGTCTCCTCCACGCAAGTCTTTCCGAAGAAGTTGTAAAAGCCTGAGAGCCAACAATGTGATTCCACACAAAACATGTAATTGCTAAAGCAACTAATATTATTACTAATAAAGAAGCCTCGCTAAAGCTCCTTCCACCGTATTAGACGATCCACCACCATGACCACTTAGTCAGGAGTATACGACTGAGGAGGAGGAAATATTTCGTACAGAAATGAGCATAATTACAATATAATATTATAGATAAGAGCATTGAAAAAATATACCTTTGGTATTATATAGTTTCCGAGTCTCGTATTTTCAATGGCCATATGCGGGATGCCCATGGCAGCTACTGTAGATATACGAAGTGTTTCCAATAGCACAGCCTCTGTGTAAACTAATCTGTTAACGAAACAATCATCCCTACAAATTGTGTTTTTAAATGGTTGTATTTAGCTTGACCTGATATATTGTTTTTTTTATTTTGTTCAAATCTTGCGACGGCTTTTTGACTCCTACTACTAAACCAATTTTTATGAAACTTTGCACACACACAACTTTTGTTTTGAGATAGACAGAAGAATACTTTCACCGTTACTAGTAATTTCTCGAGGTTAAGCTTATTTTTTTGTCTCTCATACATTATACTTAGTGCAAAAAAAAACTAGGAAATGAAAATAGGCCAAAAAAGTTAAACGGTTGTATTAACACACTGAAATAAAACGTGAGGCACATAAGAATCTGTGTAACGACTTTATAATTAATTTAAATTATTTTTCAAAAAGCTTTTTTACCTGTTTTTATACATTTGAAATGAAGTAAAGTACATCTATATAGTTAAGGTAGAAACAAGGATTTTTTTAAAAACCAAACCACACTAAATGTGCGCGGTAATAAAGACATGACAACAAAATATTATGGATGTAGTAATATGGATACGTACGCACCTGCTTCTATCGCTGAGTTTTGGTGGACGAGATTGACCAATTTCTTTGTCTATCTCCATATGCAAACGGGATTGCACTTCTCGCTCTCTCACTATATAGAGGAGTAGGAAGACAACAGTATTGCTGACCGTCTCGACTCCAGCCTCCAGCAAATCGAGACACACCACTTGCAGTTCCTCATTTGTAACTAATAAAATGAATACATGTGTTATATACATATTTACTTCTTCCAAATTCATAATCATCATCATGAGCCTACATTAGTCCACTGCTGGACATAGGCCTCCCTCAAGACGCGCCACCTTGCCCGATGTTCGACTACACGCATTTAGTTTCTGCTAGTCGCCCTTGACAAATCGTTGCTCCATCTGTCCAGGGATTACGTTCGCCAAGACGCGGTTTCCATTCCAGCGTTCGTCTACTTCAGCGATTGGTAGGTATTCAAAAGACGTGTCCAGCCCATTATCACTTCAGTTTCCAAACTCAAATAGCTACATATATCAGTGACTTTGGTTATCTGGCGGATTTTTTATTCCAAATAATGCCTTTTTTAAGTTATGCAGGACTTATATTTGTAAAATATTGTATTTTTGTATTAAGCACCTCACAATGAAGGTACATTTAAATACGAGTTTCGCAATTCAAAGCTAACAATATACGCCTGAATACTAATTGTTAGCTTTTAATTTGAAATACATACATGCCTCGTCCTTTTGGTAGATCATATCGATAAGTAGAGCGTCAATTACATCCCTAGGTTTCTTAATATCGATACTGCATCGGTGTTCTTCAATAGTTTCCTGCAAAACATAAAACTACGTGAGGGGCATTCCTTATATTAAATACATGTTTTTAAGAGTCACAAATTTATCTAAAATCGTACTATAATTAAAATCTTATTAAATAAAAATGACAAGAAACTTGAAAAAGAAGAATCTATAAATCCCCGAAGCGAGTTTTTGATAGCCATACATGAACTATTAAAATAAAAAGTTGTTAGTGCGCTTAAATAGCTTTTTGCGGAACCAATTTTTATGCTAACTAACAAAGATTTGTATAAAATATGGTACGGTATCTGCTGAATATAAATTAAAATAAATTCATAATAATTCATTAATATCTAAAACAAATAAAAATTTAGGTTTTTATGACTTTTTAATCGATACACTTGTTAACTGTAATAAGTCTTTGATTATTTTCAAGAAAATTGTTGTTTATAAAAAATTACAATCATTCTACGTGGTGTGTGCGTCACGCCCATGAACTAAATAACTTATCATGTTATTCCGCATAGTAAATTTATTAAAATTTTATTTAATATTATAGAATTAGTTATGCTATATGATACGAAGAGTTATTTAGTTTGTTGAACAAGCTAACAACTCACAGTCAAGAAAACTAGAAAATAGTTTGTCAATGTAAAAAATAAAATAAAAAGTGTACAGATCCTATGACATAATCTTATTTATTGTATTTTTTCTAGCGTTTTCCCTGCATGAAATGTTTTATAAGTTTTTCGGTATCGTATAATATTACAAGATTATTTAGATCATAGCGACGCTTTTTAGGTAAAACCGCATCTATCCGCAGTACACGAATTAATAGTTTTCAATAAATAATGTAACTATACCCAGCAGAAATTGGAAATTATTTGAAAATTTATCTTAGTGATCTATTTTAAATAAGAAATAAAACCAAATCACTAGTCTTAGAAAGTATGTTTTTTATATCAAATTCGAATTTTAATAGATATAATAAAAATTAATTATTAAGGTAAATTCGTTAGGTATACTGAAGTCACAATTACACTGAATATATTCATTATTTTAATAATGAATTAATTATTTTAATAAACAAATATGAATAAAGTTAATTTGAGCACTTACCTTTAAAAACGCATGTAATAAATTATGTATATTTTTTAGTTCAGTATATCCCAATAAATCGGGAATGACATGCCTCAGGAGGGGCATAAAATTCAAAAGACCACCACTCATGTCGACCACTTTAAAAGATTTTGTTATGAAATCACATAATGTTTTTAGACCGTTATCCGTTAGATCATATCTAAAATGTTTTTATTAATTAGTAATCACTTTCGTCATAACTTATTTTCCAAATCGACTGCAGCGTGGAAATTTTTTAAATGTGTTTTTGAATGATTACAAAATCAGAAACTGATGAAAAACACTAAATTAAAAAAAAAAATATCTCGTGTATAGCTATATTTTTTAAGATATTTGTTTTTGAATACCTTATTTCCTTATCGTTAAAAATTAAATTCAGATATCTTTCTTTGTTGAATAATATGCTAGTTTAATTTAATCGATTCGGATATATTCTATATAAATTATATTTCTAAAAATATTAAATAAGATAAATATTATATAACCTTTTACCAGCCACTATTCGCCATAATATATTGACGATAGATACATCAAAAATGTTATTTACAGTTACTGGTTGTTCCGCCATTGATTTAAGTAACTCTATAAGGGCTTGACATTCCTCCTTTACGTTAGTTTCTATAGCGCGCGATCCATATCCGTAGTCTTTCAAATATTTCAAAACTGATCGTCTTGTTTTATTTCCAAATGATCCATCCGAAAACACTATTCCTGGAACATGTATAATCAATTATTTTACAAATCAATAAAAACTTATTTATTAATGTGAAATTGTAGTATGGTTACCGGCTTAAAATAAGGACACCTACCATCGGATAGGCAATAGCATTTACCAGATAGTTAAAGTTAGTCTGTGATTTCAAATGCAAGCCATGCAGTTTTATGTCTAGCACTGGACTGTTTCTATTGTATTGATAATGATCAGGGCCGTCTTAAGCATATTCCGCGCCGGGGTGCGGGTAATTAGCCCGCTCCCCTGCTGTTGTAAAAAAACGCAATATAATTTTAATTATAAGTACCAGTAATTAATTTTTTTATAAAACAATTAATTACTGGTACCTATATTTTTATTAATGTACGTCCATTTGACGTAACAAAGTGTACGAGACGGCGCAGTGACGTTGACATTTAATGAGTTTAGAGATCAATAACATTTTAGAGGTCAAAAAAAAAAGTTTAGAGGTAAAAAAGGCCCCCTAGGACCTGGTAAAGACGGCTCTGACAATGATGATTTAACAAATCCGAAATAACATTTATGTTAAAAAATTATCATACCCATCTTCTTTCCAAACGACCTCATTAAATAAAAAAATCCATCGGGTCTTCCTTCAAATACTTCTCTGGAGGAAACCTCCTTTATGTAATCTTTTCCAGAGACTATCACCACATTTATAGAGCCTAATCGTAGTCCAACCAAGCTCCCATACTCTCTGGACCACTTCTGCCAAACTTTGTGTCTGTATTTCAGTTTTTTTACGTTCACCCAAACCGAAATTAAATTTCCTAAGAAGGGTAGTAAAGGCGGGCCTAAAAAATAAACATTTTTATATTTTTTTTGCACTTTTGTAACTTCAATTTATGATTGTATTTAATAAATTAACCTGGTGGATAACCAATAGGTCTTTTAATACTTTGATTAAAAAAATATAAAAATAAAAACATGGTGATTATTATGAGCCACATCACTGCACTCCACGAGTTTAGAAAAGACTAATTATTCGAGATCATATTTGCTTTAGGTAGCTAATCTGTTTTTTCAAACAGATGCAATCGCAAAATGTTTAGTAATCACGTCTTATGTTATTCAAATTAATACGGAAGCTATTGAGCTTATCTGTACTCTACATGGACAATGGAACTCACAATGTACTTTTGAAATGAACGTACACAGATATATTTTTACGCTGTATAAATCTGTAGCGCTTTTATTTCTCCTGTCTGCTTATGATTTTTATGGAGATATAATCTACAAACTAAAAATATATTTTTTTAAGGAGAGATACATATGAATGAAAAGCGAATGGCCGTATTCGCATTAAACTCATTTGTTAAATAATAAATTGCTCTTTAGTTTTTAAAAGTGCCTTACAGTTAATTTTTTATTTACTAAATACTATAGGCGATTTTTTTATTTACTAAATACGAGTTAAATGTGTCTTATATTGTTATATTAATTTAAAATTATATATTATATATATAATATATAATTATATATAATATATAATTTTAAATTAATATAACAATAATAAAATTAAAATAGTCAATGGTCGCGGGTTCGATTCCCGCATCGGGTTAAATATTTATATAGATTTATAAATGTTTATTCCGAGTCTGGTAACCCCCCCAATCCGCATTTCCTTTCCTGCCCCTTCCTTTCTTCTCTATCCTTTCCCTTCCTCTCCGCCAATCCACGGTCTGCCGTGCCAATGGATGCGTGGCTAGGGGCGAGCCTAGTCGTAAAACGTGCCGATCGTCCCGGGGTCGGGCTCCCCCGGGGACTATGGTGTCTTACCTCAGCATGCAGGGCTCTGCTGGGGCTGACCTCCATTCTCCCTCGTGGGATTCACTAAGACGAATTTAATATACCTAATTTGTCGAAAATGACGGCGACGTGGTTCGCCACCCGTCACGTCTTGATTCTCACGAGGGCGAAAAGCGACCAATGACGAGCCGTTTCGCTGCGATGAATGGCAGCGGATGGGGCTCTGTGGTCTCTGCCAACCTCTGCGGGGGATAGGCGTGAATATATATAAGAATATATTAATTTAAAATAACAATATTACTTCAAAATAAGTTTTAAATTAAAAATGATAACAATAACATTGTAGAAAATCATTATTTCCAATTCCTGTCACGATGAACACAGTAACGTTTGTTTATGTACAAAGAATTTCATTGATTAAAGAGTGTATAATTTTAAAATGCTTGATCTCATAATTAAGGCATGCTTCAATAATCACATAGAATGTTGTAACTAGGGAGTAACGTCTATTTTGACGAGTGTTGGAATGAAGACCATGTCTTGACAAACATGGTGTTGGACCTCCCGAATTGATAAAGCGACAACCAGCGCAGGACAACTGACAGTAATTGGATGCATGATGTCAAAGACCGGCCTGTATCTAGCAGTGGAAGCTATAGATTGTTCTTGGTGATGGCGATTGCTAAAACGCCTCACTGCAAAGATGAGTGTAGTGATTCCTCAGTTTACTGTTGAAATCAATAAATATTATTAATACAATTAAACGATTTATCTGCTATTTCGAAATAAATTAATTTAAATACAAATAGATATATTAGTAATTCAGTTTTAAGATTAGCTTCTGGCTCTCTATAACGTGGTCGGATAGAATAAGCGTAAAAATCTAATCATACTGTCTAGTTATATTTTTATTTTTCATTTTTAGTATATATACTCCTTTGCAAAAAAACGGGAACCTTAGTCATTGGCTTTTCTATGGTAATATTAATATTTTTAGTATGTCATTAGTATAGAAGACAAAAAATTTATTTTTTAGATTTTTTTAATTTTTAAATCCTAAAATTGGTAGTATTAGTCAATGTAAACTGAAATCCGTATGAAAATTGACATTTTCATGGGTAAAGTGAAATTAAGGCTACAAGTATTTTATGGTAGGTACTTTAATAAAAAAAGTCGATTAATTAATAACGAGTATGACTTCCCCTTGCAGCAATCCGAATCCACAATTCGAACAAAATTTGATATCAGAGTGCACTTGCAGCATTCAGGCCTAATATTTATATAATGATAAAAAATTACAAAATTTATATTCTTACTCCTTACTGTTAAATTTACTGGGGGATTTTTATAATTTACATAAATAATTTTTTCGCTTGAACAATATATAGAGTCAAGGCAAAAACCAAGAATACCTATTATTTTTATAACTAGGAAATTATATGAAAAATTAATTGCTGAATGGTGTTTTATTTTTACCACATTGCTGGTTTTACAATAAAAAGAAATACAATTCAATTTTAAGAAATATAATAATAAATACGACAATAGAATATTCTTTAAAAATATAATTTCAACAGTTATTTGTACAATTTTCATTTTTTGTTTTTTATCTAAATTTAGCATGAATTATTTCATGAACTGGATTAATTCTGAAAGGTCTGCATCTGTACAGAAACGAATGTGTTTTCTTCATATAATACATTCATAATTTAAAAAGATATATTCACTCAGATCACGGTTTAATTAGGTTTTTATAGAGGCCATACTCACGATCCTGTAGGCTGTAGAGATCGAAGGTAGCAGCAGCCTTGCAGATGGAGTGCGCAGCAAAATTACTTCTTTTCTACTTAATTACTCTTCTACTACGAGCTGGCTGTTGTCTCCGTTGGAATAAGTTGGAACACAGTGGTAGTGATAATTATATGGTTTATATTTTTTTCTCCTGAACAATGCGCTCACGTCGAGCGTAGGTGCCACAGAGAGTGAGTTCTTGGTGTCGCCACTTTACAAACATATAATTATTTAAGTGAGTGGCTTTCCGCTACAGAAATGAAACGCTACCTTCACATGCAGATATGTTAAGAGAGCCGAGTATACCGAGTAAAATGACAAAATCAACGTTAGTAAAAGTATTGCCAATCCTACTCCTACTACTTACTAATATTATAAATGCGAAAGTGTGTGAGTATGGATGTATGTTTGTTACTCTTTCACAAAAAAACTACTGGACGGATTTGGATGAAACTTTACAGTAATGTAGGTTATACATCGAAATAACATATAGGCTACAATTTGTAATGATTTTATGTAATTTTGGTCGTAATATAATTTTACTATAAAGTAAAAAAATATATTTATTTAAAATGATCTGTCACGAAACTTAATGTGGCAGACGAAATTCCACGCGAGCGAAGCTGCGGGCAAAAGCTAGTATTATAAATGCGAAAGTTTGTGAGTATGGATATATGTTTGTTACTCCTTCACGAAAAAACTGCTGGACGGATTTGGATAAAACTTTACAGTAATATAAGTTATACATCGGAATAACATATAGGCTACAATTTGTAATAATTTTATGTAATTTTGGTCGTAATATAACGATACATGTCAATTAAGTCGGAAAAAATCTGGCCTCTGAGAGCTATTTTGGCGTAAGCTGCCTAAACCATTGGAGTTACACAAAGATGATGTGCCGTAGCATTGTTTGCCTTGAATAGCTCTAAATAAAAGTCCGCGACAGCATATCTACCTTTTATGTGGAAGCCACTATGAGCTATCATTATATAAAATAAGCGCTGTAACACCAAATCGTAAAAATACTTTGATATAAATTGTGTCAGGGGTAGCCAACTTGATTTGACTAGACTCAGCGATCTACCAATTATATAATCAGTACTACTTTATCAACTTAACATCGAATAAAAAATGTAATCTACAAAAGAAAACTTTTTCCCATGAAGTTTTGAATAAGCAAAAGAAACCGTATCGTAGTATTTTTTATTTTATTAAAGGGAAAATAAAATTGAAGATTATTCTTGGTAAATTAAAATTATATTTCTCTTTGCCTTGCCACGATGGACTGGTTGGCAACCCCTGGTGTAAGTGATATTAAAATAACTTGTTATCTAACGCATTAACAGGATCAATATATAATGATACATTTCAATCAATGTTTTTGTCTAACTATAAAGATAGGCTAAATCGATTTGATGTAAATTTCGTACAAACTGCTCTATCGCTTAGTAAGAAACGAATGAGCAGATTGTGCGAAATTATGGTTCCAAAGCAAAAAGAAACGCAACCTGCAAGATAGGCGATAGATATTACTAGTTGGCCGTGACTTCGTTTTCCATGGCAATTATTTTGCTCATAATTTTCTTTCATCATTTTCTTATTAATCAGGTTTATTTATTATTTTAGTAACTATGTGTTTACAGGTTTCAAAAAACTTTATAACAGCTCATTTCACTTTTTTCTATGACGCTGTATGCTTTTTTCTATGGCGGTATGTTTGAGTATACACTAGCTGAATTCTAAATATATACACATCAAAAATTAAAAATGAAAATGTTTCCATTTATTTTTTAGCAAAGGTAAATAAAAATGTATATAAAAATTAATAAGCTGAAATATATTTCCATTTCTGAACTTAAAAATATACCTTTGATTTTCCAATACTAAAGATTTTTTGAGATTTCTATGAATTATAGGAAATTCAGTCATTTTTGATCCTACCATTGAATAAATACAAATAAAAGATTTTATTGCATAAAATAAAAAGGGATAAAACCTGTTAAAAATTAATTAAATTGTAGAATGGCTAACTAGAATTTTAGTAACATGAATATATTGCTTATCTTTTTTTGTTAAACCGTTCACTTGTATGACGCAATGGCACGGATTTAACATGCTATATACAATATTATGAGTCCATTTGGAATCTGTTATGAAATGGTTGTCCACGTGCTTTTTGTTAGCAGATGAAAAAGATTGTCTGGTCAATGTTTGGATGATTGGCATCCGTATGTGAAAGAGCTCTTTTTTGTAGCTACGTATTCTCAATGGCATTTAATTCAGTGGTAATGGGTTGGTCATATTTATCAGAGAACCAACAAAAATGTCGTAGCTTCATGGCTAAATGGAGCCATGATTTGACTAGTACACAGTTGTGTACATGTTGTTGTGTGTGTGTTGTGTAGTGACACAGTTGTAAATGGACTAATAAAAGACTGTAGCTCATTTCGGAGCTTGAACTGTAGACCAGAAAGTAAAAACTTTATTTTAATTATTAGTATTATATGTATAAAAAGTGGAAGGTCTTAAGCATTTATGAGTTACACAAACCCCCCTGCATGCGTCTATGGACTGCTACCGTAAGCAGATGATGAATAGAGTTAGCAAAGTTAGGAGAATAGTATAACAGAAATCCTGTTTACTTCACACAAGACAGCAATATAAAATTGCATTATGCATATAGCTTATATGAATAACATTATAAACTAGATGGATTTGGTGTGTTAGGTATTTAATATTTTAAATTTACATAAAGTGACAAGATCGCGCCGTTTAGCAAGATAAGAAAATACCTATATTTAAAATAAAGGAATAACTTAATATACACTTATCGGATAAAAAATGGTGCGAAAACTGATCAAATGGAGTCGTTTCGCTTGGTTTATTCTTCGAATTAATAACCTTGAGATCCAGTTTCTTTTACATATATTTGTTAATAATGTTTATATCACATTAACAAACATATAAAATACCAATTAAATTATTGAAGTGCTTTAAAATAATTGATGACAAAACGTTTATATCAAGGGCTTCTAATATAATTAAAAATTAGAATCTGTTCTATGAGTTTCAAAAATTGTTTATGGCTTAACTGAAAAATTTACCTAAAAATATTGTGCCACACTTTTACGTTAAGGCAATCTGATGACATGTTACGAGCACTATTAAGTCATACAATGTCGATATATTGTTCCACTGATAAGGCGCGCAAAGCGTAGTCTTGAAAAGGAATTAAGCGATGTTATTACTGGTCATCGCGGCAGCCAATCACTATAAAACAGACTCAGAGTCCTGGACACTGCATTTAACCTTTCGCTGTCGTACTCTATACACCTTCTATTTGTTATTATAATTGTATTTAAATTTGTGCAGTGATGGCTCCTATAAACACTAATTCATTTGATGAAAACAAGGATTACACACCTGTGAAGAAGTATCTTCCAGAAGTCGATACAGATTCTAGTAACGGAAATGGATGCAAAGGGTATGTTTTTAAATAAATTGTAATAATTATTTTATATGTAAATAATTTAAAAATCTCGTGTTACTTACTCAATATTAAATACAATTGCGTATCTATTGGACAATACATTTAAAAGTCAACAAAAGTTAATTGACAACAAGTTGTTCTCTGATGAATCTTGGTCTCCTTATTAATATTAAAATATTTAGCAAATGAATACAACAATTGTATAATTTTAGTTATCTGTTAGCCACTTTTAAAAAATAATATAACAAGTTTAAAAAGTTGATTTTTCCAGTATCACGACAACAACTGGTCCATGCTACCTGTTCTCGAGATCTGTAATTAAGCCAAAACTTAAACGTGAGGACATAATAATAAATAGAAATACTTTCTTACATTTTTGTGGTTTTAAAATGCTGTTTTTATTTACTAAATAATGTAAAAGAAATTTTATATTAATAATTTTTTAAATTAATAAATAATATTTATTGTAAATAAAAAATATTTTCATAAAAGATTTCATTTCATAACAACCATTAGTTATTTAAATGGTTTTTTTTTTTGTTTTTGTCGTGATTTGAAGACACTTGTAGCGGAGAATCTTTTCCAAGTGGCTTCCTCTAGTAGTAGTAACTTTTAATTAACAGTATATATATGAGTTCGATCAATTGACCTTCCTATGATTTATATGACTAAGTGCGTCGTCTAGCCAATTTTTGCTTGTATTAAGGTCAGTACAAAAATAATTACTAAAAATACTTCGATAAAATATTGACCGACTTACAATTACTTCCTGACTGCACAGTTGCTGTACAAAAATTACAGCAGTATGACTCGTAGTTGTTATAAAATTGTTTTCTCGGTAATGATAAGATAGCCTTTATATCGACACGGCTATAAGAGTTATAAGATCTGTCTTTAATCATTACAACCAGAACAGTCAACAGTTGTTGAAAATTGGCGTCCCTCAAAATTGACTTGCGTTGATGTTATTTTCGCTCTCGGTCTGATTTGATACGCGCTCCGCTTGGCAGGTAGATTGGGGATCGAGTTTTTATTACTCAGATAGACGTTGCTTTACATAGCATTTATTGGTATTCGCTCCCATAGTCGCCTTGTAGGACAACCACGGGAAAGGAAATACGATGGCCTTATTCTGTGCCGAGAACCACACAAAAATTATGTTCTTTATAAATATGCAAACGGATTGTCGCACTCACGTAAATCAATTTTAAAATAAATGTGATCAAAAAAATATATAATATTATTTTTTAATAAACAAAATAAATATAAGCTCGTTAATTTGTAATTAGGTTTATGGTACATATAGGCGAGATGCATACGAAACATCTTGTATCTTGTGCAAAAAATATTATACATTAAAGTCACACATACATTTTAGAAGTTTATATACAACTTGCTTTTCACTAGCCATCGTACGCCTTTTAAGACAATGATCCGCTGTGTGGATCACTGGTGTTATATAAATATAATGTGGAAATGACAGATTGTTATTGTAATATGTCATTGTCGTTATTAATGAGTTTCATTTGACACTGCGTTGACGATTTTAAATCTTTTGCTATTCGATCTGTATCAATTTTGCCGAAATATATATTGAATAACATGTATTTCGTTTAAATTCAAAAATATTCCTAAACATGTTATTGCAGCAAAGACATCTTCACGTTATCTTTACAATTCACATGATGGATTGGATATGAGGTGATATGTAATATTTAAAAGAAAACTTGTTGAATAAATTACTTTGCACGTACAAATAATGTGGAATTAACAAAACAAATTTTATAGTAAAAAAGAGTAATGAAATGTACTAAGGTTTAGTTTTGCGTATATTGATGAATAAAAAAAACAAAAAGCATACCTTCATTAAGTTATGCATTCAATTTTAAAATATTTTAACATCGCATTTACCACTAATATTACTGTTACTGACAAATACGAAGTTTTCTTTGGGGAATAATATTATATATAATAAGAATTATGACATTTCGTGAAGCTAATTTTTTTCATCGCCTTCGAGGCTAGATGACAATATATTTTTTAAATCCAATAATAGTAAAGGTTTTACAGGTAGGTTCATAGTGGATTCTTTATACAATAGGTGTTAATACAAAACACAAATGACGTGCGCTGTAACAAAAATTGGGAAAAAACTGTGAACAACCAAAATTCCTAAATAGAACAAACATTTCATATAAATATTTTTTCATAATATAAAAATGAGTTGACGCTCACTACGTCGTCGTTATAATAATATGCATACTTATTTTCAAAGGTAATTTGTGCGTAGGAAAAATTAACTCGCAACAAAGTAACATTTCATTTAAACCTTACACTAAAATTGATTTAACTTTTGCAAGATCCTTTACGGGCCGTAGGGATCGCATAGGCTGATGGTTTTTGGACGACCGGGTTGACGACTTCAGAACCAAGCTTGCTTACTAGCAACGCTGCTGCCTGTGACAGTTTATACTTAGTTTTCAGGGTCTTCGGAGCGTCTTTCATAAATAAGTAGGTTGCACCACATACATGTGTAGTTAATCGTCGATACGCAAAGATTTGGTCGGATTTGGACACCAATGTATCCCTATTCTAAGATAACTTACGTACTTCTTTTTTCTCTTGACGCTACAATCCATTGTTTATCTCGGTTATCTCTACATTCTCCGGTCTCCATTCGCCGAGATGTTATCTTGCATATATACCAAAGATCTCCTTCGAAAAAGTCTTTCCACAGCTTACTGAGTCCGGTCCAATGTCATTTTTGTAGGTATTTTAGATTAGACCAAATAATATTGAAAATAAATTTTCAATTAAATAGTATCTTGTAGCTGGAGAAAATTATAAGAGTTTCAAAATAAAAAATCAATATTTCGAATTAATTTATATCTACTCATTGATTTTTTAATTAATGCTACTTTGTACTAACAAGCTAATTTAATTCATTAATGAAAGTCGTCAGTGAATTCATCATTCACTGACGAGTTTCATTAAAGAATTGAAGGTTTCCACGATAAGAATTTTAATTATACAGAAGTGATGTCAATATATTTACTAAGAATCAGATTCATTACACAAGATGAGAACTATCATTAATGTACAATTATTAAATTGTGGTTCACACGAAAATTCAGTTACATAATGCAATTTTACTGTACCTATTTTTGCTTATATCGCTGTTTGAATCCAGACACATTTTTATGTTTATCATTATTATTATTAATTATTTGTTATTGGTTTTATTTTTATAAAAATATGCCAACTAAGCTGTAGATGAGCATTTAGGGAAAAATGGATAGTTCATTATACATTATTCATTTAAATTTACATTCCAAACATAATAAAATATATAAAATATATTATATATATATATATATATATATATATATATATATATATATATATATATATATATATACCAAGATAATAGATGAATTAATGTAGATTAATGCCCTGTACCCGGTAGTGCGACTTATATGGGCTGTAAAAAATAGCTCGGCTTTTTTTGAGATGTGTAAATTGTATATGTTATTTTCATGTATTGCAATAATAAATTTATTCAAATAAATTATGTGGACAGTCAAAAGTTTTACTTAGCTAAGATCCGCGACAAGCAAACAATAACAGAAAATTAATAATGTGTGTTTTCCTGCTGGATTAAGTGGATTTATTTGGAACTTAAACCAAAAACTTACCGAAAAACGGCCAGCAATTCTCCACCCATCAACTACTATACACAACACCAAACACACACTACCACTTTTCCACCTTGTAAACGACACGTGTTTCGCCCTAACTCCTCCAACCAATGCCTCATGCATCTTCAGGTATAGTATTCTCTACGGAAGATAAACGAAAAGTGCCCGAAAAGTCACGGATCTTAGTTAAGTAAAACTTTTGACTGTCCACATAGTGATGGATTTCCGTAAAATAACGCCTGACTCCATTAATAATTCAAATATCTTTCTAGGTACTCATATGAAACGCTGCTGGAAACGGCAAATTTCCTCCTCTCACGTATCTCTATTCGGCCGTACGTCGGAGTCATTTGCGGCTCTGGGATGGGTTCGTATTGGAAAGAGGGTAGTTATTGGTTTAAGTCATATGTGTTTGCTTTGCATGCATGCTTTACTTAGTAGACGGACACTCAACGAATGACATATTCAACTAGCCAGTTATCAAAATATGCATAATAATACATCTCTTCACAATTTGTATCTCACTTTTCTTTTCTTTGATGGCAATTAGTTATAATTATTATGCCAGCGTCAAGTAAAATACAATAATATCCAATCTCTTGAAATACAACAAGTTAGCTTATCACGTTACGTCTTGATATAATAGTGACCATTTTACCAATACTTTCTATGGACTTTTTCAGTCAACTTAAAAAGTTACGATACCCGCATTTATTTCATATCACTTCACTTATACACGTTAATCGAACTATATTGTATAATACGCCACCACAATTAAACAATATAACTGATAATATATATGAAAATGAAATAAAAACACTACATTACTGATGTAAGTTAGCGGGAAAAGTCCGTATCTCACTTTGAAATAAATTATTTCAACAAAAATAAATATGGTTTAGCAATACCAAAAGCAAATGGGAAGCCGCACATTTGAAATGTAAAAATAATAAACAAACTAAACATAATTATGATTTTTAATTTCAAAGCATTGAAAATAATAAGTTTTTATTATTTGCCAGGATCATTAGCAGAAAATATCACAGATGCGGAATGTATACCCTACGAGCAGATACCAAACTTTCCTGTAAGCACGGTTGAGGGGCACCATGGTAGATTAGTATTCGGAAGGTTAGACGGAGTTCCCGTGGTTGCGATGCAAGGACGCTTTCATTACTACGAAGGATATCCATTGTGGAAAGTAAGACACAAAACTTTAAAGAGAAATATATTTATCTTTTTACAATTTACCATACATTTCAAAAAGTTAGGCTACAAAATTATTTACTCGTTGTTTTCTTTTCCTTAAATATGAATATTCATTATATTGTTATTAATTAGTGTCATCATTAATGACATGGATTTTCTTTAACTTTGTCACCGCATGGCTAGACTTTCCTATAATTATGAGTTGCTAGTTAATTATGAATTGATATTTTTTAATGTAGGGTAAATGATGAAAATTAAGAGATATAGAGAGCCACTAAGCCAACAACAATTAAAAGTCCGAGAGAACTATTAAGGCCGAATATTTAATTCTTATAAATATGCCTCACTTTTCTTGTAGAAAAATATTTATTTTTCTCAAACAGTTTATAAAATAGAGAATATAATAATGGTGTAACAAAATATATTCATCCCATTTAGTGCCAACAATTATTTAAGTAATTAACACTTAAACACTATTTTTCGTTAAAATAAATAAATTAAATAACGAAATGATATATGGAAATAAATCGTTTAAGACAGATTAAACCTCTAAAACTTTAGATATTTTTTATTTATTTATGATATTGCAGCCAGATAGGTAGATGAGATATATGATTCCTGTACCAAATCAAGTTTTTAGCCTTTTGTCAAGACAAATATAATTTAGGTTTAAATAAGAAATTGCCGGTTTAACGTACTGGCCACTTTGAATTAAAAATTAAATCACCATGGTAGCAGACTAACAGATCTCTGATCTATGTATGTATGTATGTATCTGATGTAACATTTTAAATTTAAAAAATATGTGACATTTCGATTTTCAAGTGTTTTTATACTCAACTTTTAAAACGAAGATGGCTGCGGCATAAATTAAAATAATTTTTTGAATACCTACTAGTTCCGACTTGGGACTAATGCAGCAGAAATTGCGCATCAATGCTGAGTTTGGAGAGGATACAGATAACGATCACTTATTTTATCCTAAAAATTTTTCGGTACGAAACGGCAATGTCATACTTTAAATCCTAATACAATGACCTAAAAGAACAATGTGATATGTACTTTGTATTCTATTTAAAGCTTAAATAAAATTAAAAACGAACCCCCAGTTCGTCAGAGATTAGTATCAAGTAAGAAAACAAAATTATTTGTTGTGATAATACAACTGGCGTTTACCGTTGGATTGGCTGATGCAAGGCGTACTCGACCCCCAGCAGGAAGGTTATCTCATGACGTGAGTATCACAATGAGAGGGTAACCGACTAGTTAAGATAAAGTATCTATATCTACGACGTACTGTTTTAACTGTCAACAAATATACGTAAATAGGAAGGATATCGATGTTTTTGTAATAACCGATTTTTTTAATTAATATATTTTGTGGACTTGTTTAACATCTATTTTTCCTAAATGGACATTTAACAAGCCAGATCCATTATCCATGTTTATATTGTTTAATTATTTAATATTCTGTACGTGTTATACTGCATAGGTATTACGTATATAGCTATAAATCTGTCTTGTCTTTTGTAACACACTTATAGTTTCACATTTATTTTCATTGAAAAGAAGTAGTAGTTGTACCAATTTCGTCAAGCAAAAATAACTGAACGCACGACTTGTTAGAAGAGCATTTATTAGAAGATGTCGAGCTTGTTTTAGAGTCGGTGGCAGACAATTCGAATACTTTTTATGAAATAAAGATTGATTTATGTACAACTTAACGCCTTTATTGTAACCATTTAAGACTATTATTAGATTTTTTTTTCAAAAAAGTACAATAGATACTCATACTGCTTACTGCATTTCTAATAGTATAGTCCATGACGAAAAAGATAACACCAAAAACACAACATATTTCATTAATTTGAGGCCGTGGTGTACACGAAAGTACAGTAAGGTCAATAATATCGTATTTTTTTTTTAAAAACCTCATATTTGTTACACCACTTGGCTTATTTTTTGTGTATTTTTATTAGAGCGCATGATAGCCATACTATTAGGCGCTCCAAGATTATCCATTCTTTCAAGGACACCCTATATATGTTAGCTCTCATCTTTACCTAGCTTTACAAGTTCATTACGTAGATATTTTCTTAAAGATCTTATTTTAAGCTCAATATTAATAAGGAGTGCAAAAGGAAAGAACACAGAGCAAGCCGCCAAAATTATGGTGTATGGCGAAGTACTTAAAGGAAGGTAATATATATATATATATATATATATATATATATATATATATATATATATATATATATATATATATATATATATATATATATATATATATATATATATATAGTTTATATAAATGAGTTTTATTATCAAAAAGATTCTAAATAATATGCAGTTATAAGAAAAATTTGTCTGACGTTTAACTTAAAGCACTCACCCTTAAATATTATAATGGGGAATTATAATAAGCAAGGAGCCGGACAAAATATTGACTGACTTTAAATACTGAATATCAAAGAAATTTTAATAGTAGAATTATTATCAATTTTAATAATAAAGTACTTTAATGTTACTTAATGTTCTCTTACATTTTATGATAAGTCGTAACTGGTTGTTTTCCTTATTATATACATTTTCTTTCTGGCCTTTAAATTGTCTTTATTTTCTAAGGATTTTCAATATTCCTGGTCGATTCGTCCAATTCGTGCATGGCTCTACTACTTTTACGTTTTATAGTTTTGTAAACAAAGTGTTTTAAAGATTTGGCAATACTTTTTTCACAGTTCAATAAAATATTCTTAAACGAAAGTTAAGCTAGCGCATAATCCAATACGGTAACTTCATCTTTTTATCAATAGTGTTGTTTGCCGGTTCGAGTTATGAAGCTCATAGGGGTGAAAACACTCCTCGCCACGAACGCGGCTGGTGGCTTGAACCCGAATTACAAAATTGGCGATTTGATGATTGTAAAAGACCACATTAACATGATGGGGTTCGCAGGAAACAACCCTTTGCATGGACCTAACGATGAGAGGTTTGGGCCTCGCTTCCCACCCATGAACAAGGCCTACAACTACGAATACAGGACAATCGCTAAAGAGGTATCCTTTTGATGAATATATTATCATAGATAGTTTACATATGAATGCCTATATACAATTGTAATAAGGAACCTATTATGTGAGAGACAATTACTCGTTTGAAAAATCGGTTGTAACATGTGATCAGTGCGTTGCACGCAGTAGTAATAATAATAAACTCCACGAACGGCAACGATAGTCGATATTAGTGTACACCACGACGAAAATCTCATAAAAGCCAAAAAAGAAAAACAAACTACATTGACTTCATTCATGAACTCTCCGACTTGTGGTATGTATTCCAATGTCCATTGTACCCAAAGTAATCTTTATTAATGGAAATCATTGTATAAAAATACGTTTCTTATCTTGGATGCTTATACCTCTTGTTGGTCTATTATATCCTGCCATGAAGGATAAATAGCCGAAGTAATAAATTATTTTTTTCGAAAGACTGCCATTTTCACACACGCATTGTTTGCACAAGCGTTCGCCGTAGCTGAATCCGTCAGGATTTTGCGTAAATAATATGTTTAACTGATACTACTAAAGTACTAAAGACTACTCTACTAAAGTATCAGTTAAAAATATTGCTTACGTAAAATATTTTACTCTATAACCAAAAACATTCAAGTCATAAAAAGTTTAATCTTTTACAAATAAGTGGAGTTTTCCGAGTTTTTCGTCATTATTTCAGAGTGTCGTTTCTTCTTGGTCAGATCCGCGAAGTCCTTGGGTGAGGTTTCTATAATATTATAGGGAATTAAATATTATGGATTTTTATAAGAATTTCCTCAAGGCGTATAAAACTGCTATTTGCTTTACAAAAAAAGGCATGCATTGAAATGAATTCATGGAATTCATTGCAACAATAAAACGATTATAATGATTTGCAACTTAAATATATTATAATACCTAGTAATTGAAATTATTTTCTCGACTACGCCGACTAGAATAGCAACGTAGTTTTTTGTCTGGTGTTATTAAAGATAATTCTATCAAATTGTCTGGAGAACATGATAGGTAGGTCGGTTGTTTTTATCTAATCATACAAGATTCATGCTGTGTTATTATAGATATGAAGATCTTATACTTATAAAATTCAAGTATTATTTATATATTATATAGTAAATATTTTTAATTCTCATAAAGGTTCGATTGAACCACAAAAGAGGTTTGCGGGCTAGAAATTCGACATGTCGAAATTTATGGTCAGTAAAAACGCTAAGTTAATCATCAAAAACACTACTGAATAATCTGAGTATGTCTAGAGCTAGCACGTATCTAAGTACTTTATAATATATACATGCCCACGAAAATTAAATTTAAGTTTTATAAAAGGTGGTTCCCTTGCGAAAAACAATGAACATTTTTACGTTATAATAATATTCATAACTTAACCATAAATAACATGTTTACATGTAACTACAATTGTCATTGAATTTTATTTATTATACGATAACGAATATTTTAGCTTGCCCTTAACTACAAACAACTCGTATTTTCAACCATATTTAAATACAACAAATTTTTAACTGTTTACGAATTAATTCTCAAGTCCATACCGGATATATTTGAAGTATTACAATTAAAACACAAAAAATATAAATCTACGCAAGACAACTTCCATCTTTACCTTTTCAAGTTTTTCATCTTCTCGCAGAGATCATGTCTAAATCTACGAAATAAACTACTATTATCCCGAAGACGCAAATTAACACAATATACGGTGTTTTGAGTAATGAAATTAAAAAAGGATATTTAACAAACAAAATATATAGTTTTCAAGTCACCTTTGGACATAGGCTGGTTGAGTGTAATCTTCGGTTACACTCAACCAGTTTCTATGAGCCGCCCTGCGTAGATATCCATCCCATCTAGAATATGTTTTATTTAATAATTTTATCGTTTTAATCAATTACAATTAATTTTTTATTATTTTATAGATAACGTAGTGTTTACTTATTCTCGCAAGGTGATATTTTATCTTGTTATGTTTAAAATAAATAGTAATTAATAATCATGTCCTTGTTCGTCCGTCGGTTCGGAGAAGTGCCCCTGAAGGCTACACGACCATGTAATACATTTTTTTACAAGGCAAACGAACCGAACAGAACAGACGTGTCACCTGATGGAAACCAATCAACGCTGCCCATAAACTTCCGAAGCGCCATAGGCAGTGCGGAAGCGTTGCCGACCTTTAAGGAAAGTGTCATTATAGAAGTGGGATTTGAAGGGGGAGGGTAGAAGGTCAGAGGACTCACTGTACGAAGCGCGGTAGGTAAGCTACCACTCAGACGCCGGTTTTTTGCGGGAGTGTGGTATTTTCCCAGGTGAGCCGCCGGCCCATTCATGCTACAGACAAAAATTATGCCATTCTTGACAAAGTATTTGTCTGCAGCGTGGCTCTACCACTATTAAATTTGAAACTATTACGTTTGAAATTATTTATGATTGTCGTCTCTGTTGTCCGTAATGTAAGCCCGACTGCTCAAAGCGAAATAGTTTATAATATTACTACTAACTGACCCAGCCCCCTTTGTTTTGCCATATAAATCATTTCTAGGTATAGGTAGAAAAACCGTTTACGGCCTATTCTCAGACCTACCAAATATACAATAAAAATCGGTCAAGCCGTTTCCGGGGAGTATGACATCTAACACTGTGAAAAATTAAAAAAAAAATAGAAAAAACTTTATTCATGACACCTGTTTTTTACAATAACTAAAATTAACCTTAATAATATTATAGTATACAAATAAACAAACAAAAAGTAATTTTAATCTAATATGTGTCATAAAATGGTAAAATAAATTAATTAATTAAATATCACTTCATTAATACAAACTTCACTTAAACGTAAATTTTACTGGACTATAACAAAATTGTTTTAAGTATATTCCACATACACGCCGTCAACGGCGGACGGCCTCGAATGTAACTCAATGCTGACTTTTTCAAAATTATTAAGAATACAGCCGAAATGTTAATAACACGACCGAGTGGCTCAGTGGCGGGGCCCTCCGCCCGCGGAGTCAATGGTCGCGGGTTTGATCCCCGCATCGGAATAAATATATATATGGATTTATAAATATTTATTCCGAGTCTTGTAACCCCCCCCCCCCCCCAATCCGCATTTTCTTTCCTTTCTTCTTTATCCTTGCCTTTCCTCTCCGGCCCGGGATCGGGCTCCGCCGGGTACTATGGTGCCTTACTTCAGCATGCAGGGCTCTGACCTCCATCCTCCCTTGCGGCTCGTGGGATTCACTAAGACGAATTTAATATACCTAATTTGTTGAAAAATGACGGCGACGTGGTTCGCCACCCGTCACGTCCTGATTTTCACGAGGGCGAGAAGCGACCAATGGAGAGCCGTTTCGCTGCGATGAATGGTAGCGGATGGAGCTCTGTGGTCTCTGCCAACCCCTGGGCGGGATAGGCGTGAAAATCATAGTGTTTCAGCGCTCACGTGATAATACATTACTTATACAATAGTTGACACACTGTTTTTGATTATATTAATATTTAGTATTCATCATATAAAATTCAAATCATTTTATAACACGTAAATTGTTGTTCTCGTTGTAAAATTTACGTGTATGAATTGAATGTGAATTCATGCCCCGCAAAAATTCATGCCGGCCCTGTGTGGACCGATTTCGCTGAAATTTGGCTGAAGCCCGATACGCTAGCATAGTTTGAGGGGCCGCGGCAGGCCCGAAAAGCTAGTCTATTAGTATAAAAACCAAACAGTAGTACTTACGAAGGAGAACTAAACAAAATCAGTTTTTATTTTCTTCTCATCCTTTCATCAGAACAATAATACCGTTATCTTGTTAACAATGTTTATATAATTTTTTTTAATATACTAGCATTAGATAAGTAATATCTGCTAACGAGCAGCGTACACTGAAGTAGTAATAATCAATGATAATTGCAGTAAGAAATTTTTCTTTTAATTATAATTATTAGGAATGGACTTATTCCACTTTTTTATAGTCAAAATTCTTTTGTAGATTTTATAAAAAAATCGTACTCCATTGTATGTGTGGTGATAAATATGGAAAGAATGGGTCTATATCTTACTAAAATAACCAGGAACTTTTATTTTTAAATTCGACTTTCTTACCGCTATCAAAAATAACAGCTCATATGTCGCAAATTTATTGTTTATATTCTAAAGTTATATAATCATATATTTTTTTATATCTTTCACAGTTGGCAAAAGACTTAAATATTGAGAATATAGTACGAGAGGGAGTGTACACTTGTTTAGGGGGACCGAACTTTGAAACTGTTGCGGAATTAAACATGTTGAAGATGGTCGGCGTTGATGCTGTGGGCATGTCAACTGTGCACGAGGTAATTTTATTTTTTATTTTATATAGGTTTAAATTAACAAAAGAAACTAACAAGTGCAACTCAGTTTTATTAAAAAAATATTATTTTAACACCATTAACATCATCTTGCACTAGCTAATGCTGGTCAAGTATCTGCTCCAAATAGAAAGTAGCTAAGCCAGGCTCTACAAGTTGACGTTGTAGCTAAAACAGGTGAAGCTGATATTGGTCAATCAGAATTTAAATGCAGCTCAGCTTCTTCTTATGGTCCTATGTCCCCGAGGTGGGGCAGAGGGCGTCCACAGTGCTTCTCCATTGGGATCGGTCTTGAGCGACGCGCTTCACTTCAGGCCACGTCAACCCGATGGATTTCATCTCGGCCGCTGCGGAGCGCTTCCAGGTTTGTTTGGGTCGGCCTCGCTTCCTTTTCCTTTGAGGAGTCCAATACAGCGCCTGTCCGGGAATGTGATCAGAGATCCTTCGGAGAGTATGGCCTATCCAAGTACACTTGCAGCGCAAAATTGAAATCCAATCGGCGGTTCGTGACAAAGATCCAGTAGGCATTTGTTACATATTTTCTCGGGTCAGAATATTCCGAGAATTTGTCGAAAACATCGATTAACGAAGACCTGAACCCAAAGCTGAAGTTTGTGAGGGAAAGTGCTAATATTTGATTTCGTCTTTTAATGAAATCAAACTGTCGTAGATGACTATGGGCGGTTTTGATTACTTTCCATCCATCGACACGCTTAGCCATTTGCGTTTATATTCCATCAATTAAAACGAGCGTAGTCTTATGTTAGTACTTATATTTCCTGAGGTAAATTAAAATTACAAAGTATTCCGCGAAAATTACTTAAATTATTACAAACCCAAATTCTTCCTGCATATCAAAGATTTAGGTAATATTTATATATAAAGACAAGTGCAGCTTATGAATATGATAGAAACAGTGCGCAAGATGTTTTTTTTTATGGGATAGGAGGGCAAACGAGCAAGCGTATCGCCTGATGGAAAGCAATCAACGCCGCCCATAGACAAAGCGTTGCCGGCCTTTTAGGTATGTATAGGCTTGTTTTTTGAAGGTTCCAATGTCGTATGCCGTATGAAACGCACCGTAATAGATCACCATAATAAACAATTTTATTAAATTTATTTTTTTCTAATTTTTGCTCATAATAAACAATTTTAGATTTGTAGAAATGCAATGTGACTGAAAAAAATTATTTGTAGTAAAAAAAATAAAGTATAGTTAAGGAATAATATAAAATTGCCAGTTGTGTTTATTAGATATTTCGGCGACTTTCTAAATTATTTATTTATGTATATATAATAAAATGGGCGGTTTTGATTCTTCTACTAAGAGGTTTTAATAACCAAACTATGTTACTGGCACTTAATAAAGAGTATGGGTATGAAAAAAAGTTTATGCCAAAGTCGAAGCTTTAGTTTTTAAAAACGTTTTCCCTTTTTAGTTTGTGACTTTTTACTTACCTTTCGTGGGTTTATTGTTAGAAGGTTATCAAGCAACTAAAACTAACTTCTTGTTATTTTTAGTAGAATAATTTATGTTTGTCGCATCGTCCTGGCTTATTGTGACTTAAAACAGATATCTTAATCATCATCATATCGAAATAGCAATAAGAGCTAGTACAATTATAGCGCTGCTGGAAGAGGGGTGTAGTCAATGTTACGTCTCACAGCGGTTAAACGTGAGTCGTTCAATCTTCCAAAGAGCCTGAGCTCGATTATATTTGCGGTTAGCCCGCCAATTCACCGTGAACATGCGTGGTGGGTTAATGTCCGTTACCAGACATGGGAAGGCCCGTGATGAGTAATGGGAAAAATATAGGATTTGAAAAATAAATTACAACAACGACAATTATAACAATTATAACTATTGATTTCTAGGTGATCACAGCGAGGCATTGCGACATGAAAGTATTTGCATTATCGTTGATCACGAACGAATGCGTCACCAGCTACGATCAAGATGACGAAGCGAATCACGAAGAGGTTTTAGACGTGGGAAGAATGAGGCAAGACATACTTCGAAAATATATTTCCAGATTGGTTGCGAAGTTCGCAGAAATCGAAAACCAGTGACTATTTATATCAAATCATAACTAAGTCTAGAATATAAATATGTATGTGCTGCAAATACGGTTTACCATTTTTATAATTAATCCCCGAATAGAGCAATCTTTAATGAATTTTTAACAGACTATGCATAAAAATCTAAATCTTGTTATTATATTTATAAATATTATTTAAATTTCAGCGCTCAGTTTCCAAATCTTGATATTCATATTATGGATTAGGCCTAGTATAATTTTATATAGCATGATTGAAATATTTTTTATTAATTATCTTTAATACAATCGTGTAGAAGATATGCATCTGATATAAATCCTTCTTTAGAAATATCACAGTAAATAACTGAACAGAGGTAATGTTGCCTTTCTTGCCAGGGTGATTAATTATGTAAGGTCAACTAATAAGAATTTATCCTTAAGAGATATTTTAATGTCGTTATCTTAGAAATTAAATATTCTAGAAATATCTCTATTTCATATGTTTAGATTACTTAGGAAGCAAATATTTTACATAATAATGTTAAAAGTTATTAATTTGAAATGTCTAGTGACTTTTGTAATTGTATTTATATTAAACCTTTTTAAATCATTTAATGTAACGAAAACAAAAATACAATATGTATTTTTGTTTTCGTTATTTTAGTGCTAGACTGTTGCGATTTCTCTTATAATTTCTTAAAAAAAAACAAAGAGCCATCTATAAATTACGTCACAATGTTAATTGGATGGAAGAGAGTCAACATAGTGTTGATGACAACAAAGGGTGTGATAACACATGGATAAATTTAAAGTGTTAAAATTTTAAACTTCAACTCCACGTGTGACAAAGGGGGCTACAAAGTTATGAAATTCAAGTGAGGTTATTTATGGATGGTCTCTTATAGTTAAGTACTATAATAGTGTATATAATATATATCTAAAATAATATAACACTTCTAATAAGGATAAAATAACTGTTACGGCCTATAAAAAATTTAAGAATACGTAACGAGATGCCTGCAGATTCGGTTTTAGATAAGTCTTAGGTTTTAGATAACCAATATGAGCATAGAAATTAGACAATTATCATTAGTAATATTATAATAATATTAGTCTAAATATATTCTTGCAAATAAAACTTAATTCTGATTGTATATTTTACGTTTTCCTAAAAAAAAAATCATATTGATGACGGCATTAAATCTGCTTCTGACCCAGTTTGTAAAAAAAGTATAAATGAAAAGTTCCTTCTTAGAAAAGTAATATAATTGTGTTGTATCGCCGAAATTTGTTTTACCTTTATTGAGTTATTGGGAAAAAGGTAATAAATGTATTACCAAACCACAGATTTATTTATATCATTTACCAATAAAGCTTGTAAAATTAAAAATAGTATCAGTAATAAATTATAAACAATGGTACAATGAGTTTTTCCTTGGCTCCATTCCTCGTAAACATTGACCTTTTTCTTTGTTTGAATTTGCGTGGACACACACATCAATAACATGAGTCCATAGATAAATTTTACACGCTTTCAAACCACTTTTGCGAATATCACACATAAACACAACATCATTTATAATTTTATATTATGAATCCTGATATTTATAATTGTTGTTCCTGCACTCAAATTATTTAAATTAAGATGCTTCTTTTTTTCTAGGAAAAAGATGTGCACATTCCTTACAAGCCTCGTCAATTTTGCCATAGCGATATGTGAATCCATAATCTATCACCCTCTTGGGTACGACATATTGCCCCTTAGTCACAATCATAGCTCTTTCTGGGTTGAGCATAAAATTTAAAATGGTTTCTGGTACTGGCAAAATTGCTGGACGGTGTATAGCTTTCGCAAATGACTGAAAGAATATGTAAATTTAAAACATCTTTGTATTCTCAAATATTAATTTTATATATAAATTTATATATATAATATATATGTATTTTGATTTAAACCATTAGATTTAGTCATTAAAAACATCATTAATGGTCTTTTATAGACAATCATCACCATCAGCCTACAGTTGTTCACTGCTGATCATAGGGCTCCCCCTAAGTCACACCACGTAGCTTGATTTTCAGCTACAGGTATCACCAATCTTTGCCTGACATCCCATAATATATTATCAAGACATGGTTTCTACCCTACTCAGTTGCATTCCACTGATAACAAACAACAAGGTTCTCCAACAAAAGAGACTAGCCAATCACCACTTTAGTTTGCTATTTCATAATTTCTTGTTAATAATATTGTTATTGCAAATTATTACCTGAGTAAATTCTTCATTGGTTATCACTTGCGGTGCCACACCATTCAAAATTCCTTGAACATTTTCATTTTCTATAGAAAAATGTATAAGTCTTGTTAGATCGTCTATATGAATCCATGGTAAATATTGTTTTCCTGAACCCAGTCGACCACCCAAACCAAAGAAAAATGGAACTATCATATTTTTTATCATTCCTCCTTCACGGCCAATAACAGCTCCGGAACGGATAATAACCTTAAAGTAAAAAAAATGTATTTTATCTAAAATATTAACTCATAAAAATTAAATGATTATTATTTTATTGACGACCGATTGGCTCAGTTGCCGCAGTTGCAGTTGGGGCCCTCCGCCCGCGGAGTCAATGGTCGCGGGTTCGATCCCAGCATCGAAATAAATTCATGTATGGATTTATAAATATTTATTCCGAGTCCTTTCCAGCCCTTTTCTTTCTTCTCTATCCATTTCCTTCCTCTCCGCCAATCCACGGTCTGTCGTACGAACGGATGCGTGGTTAAGGGCGAGCTTAGTCGCAAGCTTGCCAACCATCCCGGGATCGGGCTCCGCCGGGTACTATGGTGCCTTACCTCAGCATGCGGGGCTCTGCTGGGGCTGACCACCATCCTCCCTTACGGCTCGTGGGATTCACTAAGACGAATTTTAATATACCTAATTTGTTGAAAAATGACGGCGACGTTGTTCGCCACACACACAACAATGTAACCACTTGTATTTTATCCTAAAATCAATGCTTTATTTAATTCAATCTGTGTCACACATGTTTATGAACTGCAACAGTAGTAGGGTGCAGTTCATTGATTCATATCTATTTTAAAGAGATCATTGATCCCTTTACTTGTATATATTATATTTATAATTATTGTATTTTTAAGCTTTTTCAATGCTTACTGTGGATGTCTATGGGTGGTATTGATTGCTATTCATCAGGTGACAGGTTTGCTGTTTGCCTTCCTGTCCCATAAAAAAGGTCATTGATCCTTTTATTCTACATCATGTGTTCAACATTGAAACACCTATATTTTTTTTAAGATGGTTTTTTTAATTTAAACAAAATAATTATCACAAATTTTGTTTCTTTTACCTTGAAATTGTTCTATGTGTAAAAAATACAGTATACTTTTTTATATAAGAAAAAGAACATCTGGTTTAATAAAATAAAAAACTAATTTGTAAATATGTATAGAAACTGTCAAGATTACATATATTTATGACTGTTCATTGAGAGTAAATAAAATATATTATTAAACCAAAGCCTGAACAATAGTGTCAAGCAAACCTTATTATAATATGAACTCACAAATGTGATACAAAACTACAATTAATTTGTGTAAAATAATTAAGTTTTCAAAAATATAAAAATTGCTACTTACTAGCCTTACAGGTGGATCCACACTTGCCGCCTCCTCCCACTTTACTAACAACTTTGAGAAAAAGTCAGTTCCAGTGGTAGGACTCGATTCATCATATTTAGTAATGTCAGAAGGTTCATATGCACCAACACCAGTTATTAAAACAAACACTTTTGGCTTATCTTTACTCTGATTTATAGCATTAGTCAATGCTTGGGTTGTATAAATTCGGGAATTCTGGATGTTTTGTTTAAACCTTAACATATATAAAGTTTTTTATTCTCAAAGTTTAGAAGAAAATTATGAATTTAAATGTTATTTCATTGATAGTTTAAATTTTTATTTTACTACTTGCTTCTTATATTACATGTTGCATTCAGAAAACCACAATTATTTACTAAGTAGGAGGTCTTTTCAATACAAGTTTTATTAATGTTAATTTATATTCTCACATACTTTAATTTATCATAGCTCATTAAATGACACTCTTCCAACTTATTTAATACACAGGACTATTAATTTTTCAAATTTAATATATTGAAAACATATCTGAATCAAAAATTGTGTTTGGAGGTCAATATATTATTTATAGAAATATTTAGACAGATTACAGAATTTGTAAGGCTGAGATAAACTGCTAATGTAAAAATTTGATACATTAATTCTCTACTCAGAGGAACCCTTCATATGAAACTATGTACTACATACCAAACTTATATCTATACTTATGTAACTATGAATAGTATAAGATCAATTGTAATGGTAACACAATATTTGATAAAAGCATTTAAATTCGTTATATAGAAGTATTTAAAAATTTGCATTTGAAAATTTGATACTAACCCAGGTGTCCAACTTTTGCTGAAATCCATAAATTGCTGACCTGCACAATTAACAACTGCTTTGGTATTTTCAGGCAGGCCAGACTTCTCCAAAGTGAGCCAGGATACATTATTCGCGCCAGGCATACGTGATACATTAATAACATTATAATTATTTGCCTTAAGTAATTTTCCTAAGTTTTGACCAATGAAACCGGTACCTCCTCCTAATGAATACAAATTTTTTTTTTAATATTTTTCACGCCTATCCCCCGCAGGGGTTGGCAGAGACCACAGAGCTCCATCAGCTGCCATTCATCGCAGCGAAACGGCTCGTCATTAGTCGCTTTTCGCCCTCGTGAGAATCAGGACGTGACGGGTGGCGAACCACGTCGCCGTCATTTTTCGACAAATTAGGTATATTAAATTCATCTTAGTGAATCCCACGAGCAGCAAGGGAGGATGGAGGTCAGCCCCAGCAGAGCCCTGCATGCTGAGGTAAGGCACCATAGTCCCCGGGGGAGCCCGACCCCGGGACGATCGGCACGCTTTCGACTGGGCTCGCCCCTAGCCACGCATCCATTGGCACGGCAGACCAATTGGATTGGCGGAGAGGAAGGGAAAGGATAGAGAAGAAAGGAAGGGGCAGGAAAGGAAATGCGGATTGGGGGGGTCACCAGACGCTGAATAAACATTTATAAATCCATATAAATATTTATTCCGATGCGGGAATCGAACCCGCGACCATTGACTCCGCGGGCGGAGGGCCCCGCCACTGAGCCAATCGGTCGTCGATCCAATACAAATTACATCATTAATATATGTTGTTACTAAAAGTTTCAAGTTTAAGAAACAAAAAATAATTACCGACTACAACTTTTTTCGCTGCCATTTTTGCCTATTATATAACAATTGCTATATTATTTATCTTATAGAATATTCATTTACTCAAAAAAAGAAAGCAAATGTGATTTGTGCATTCTAAGCAGTTAGCTCCGTATTTCAATCAAAATATAACATTTTTTACCATATATTTCAGCGGTATTACACCAAAAACATAGATGACACACTGACCGTTGTCATTTTCAATTGACATTGTGATATCAGTCGTCAAATAAATGTGTTTATGGTTAATCAACTTTTTTAAAATATACAAGCGCAGGAGGGCTTCACCAGTATCCATCCTGAGAATAGTGGGCGTGACGATGAGAATCGAACTCAATGATACACTCTTTGTATATAATGGATTATAATTTTTCTAAATGGAGTCAAGCGTTCTTTGCGGAAATCCATTATTATGTGGAATTATAAAAATACTTCCACATGGATTATAATTTCCTTTAGTACATGTCACTTTGGATATAAATCACTTTAGACACAAATTACATAATTAAATTGATCAGTCAATGATTCGTTGCAGAAACGGTGCGCTGGCGGCGCCTCAATTCGAACTGCCTGCATATTATTATTATTATTTGATTTGAAGATGTTAATGCTGGTAGCTTTTTGGCTTTAAAATCTTTATCGAATATTGGGCTCGCGAGCAAACTGCCTGAATATCGTCTGGATCGTAGATGTTGATGCTGATAGCCTGTTAGGCTTTTACAGCTTTATCGTATACAGTACCCGAGGACTAGGGGCCCTCGGGCAAGATGATGATTTGGTGAAACCTGCGCTAGTCGCAGGTTCCAATTTGACGTTCTGTCGATCGCGTGTGCACGTGTGTGTGCATATTATAACTTTAAACGTGTCATGATGCTACGTTAAACGCGTAGGGAGTTTTGGCCTAACAGTATGGTCCCTGGTAGTCCCCTAGGCCCTAAGGTCTAGGGGGTGAGAACCGACCGGGTACGTGAGTGAACCTCGTGTACGCGGCCGGTGTAGTGTTGTTACCTACGCTGAGTGCTCGGCTAGTGCCGGGGTGCGTGTGAGTGTACAGCCTGAATATGACCACCCCGCTTCCATTATATACTACGCTCCACTAGACGGGCGAACAAAGACCAACTTTTTGTTTTTGACACAGACAACACACGCTTTTTGGTTGATTAAAGTGACTCATTTTGTCGTTGACAAAGGTAAATCATTCTCGGCCTTCAGCGCCGATTACCGTCACGGCCGGATTGAGATTCGACCGTCCTCGTGCGTCATAATTTTCTGGAATAAACAATTTTCAATCACCAAGCTACCCGCTCGCTCATCCTCCTAACAATACTATTCTATTGCGTTTTCAGAATCATTGGGTTTAAACCCATTCTAAGTTAAAGCAGGTACATATTTCTTATAACAAACAAAAGGTCTGGCCCTTACGACACTGTCATACAATTAATCAACCAACCAAAACCAAGAAAAATCTTTGGCTCGAGAGCAAGTATATCTTAAACCAACCGTTTCGGGTGTAGCCCTAATGATACTTCTCGACCTAGGTAAATTACTTACATTTGAATCACGCGAAAACAAAACCTTTGGCTCGAGTGCAAGTATATCCTATACCAATCCATTTGGGTATGGCCGGAATGATACTTCTCGACCAGGGTAAACTACATACATCTGAACCACGCAAGTGCATTCCTCCAACCAAACCTTTCGGGTATGGCCCGAACGAATCCCCGCGACCAGGATCGACTACATCTGTACTGTGCGAGTGTATACCTCCAACCAACTTTTTCGGTCGCTCTTTCGGTCAACCAACACTCCACGGCCAGGATAAACTCTAGAAACACTACCTCTGGACTCGACCAACGTAACCGAATGACAGTATCTAGACCAGGATCGACACTGAACACATAATACTTAGGTAACAAACCTTAAAAATCATCAATAATATTCAACATAAATTGCGATGTCATTTTCACTCACGACTCAAGATCAGAATTTGCTCTGAAAGTAGTACTGGAATCAATAGCCGCTGTATATTTCGTCCGAGTCATTTTTTCCAAATCAAATCTATGAAAGCCTCATGATTGTTTTTAACTGCAGACTACTTACATGATCGCGGTAAAATTAGTAAAAAACTTGGCATTCGTTACAGAAAAATCTATGTACGACATGTTGACATCTTTTTGTAGTGCAGATGTCGAAATCCTAATCTTAAAAAAATATCTAAGCGTTTATGCGAACGCGGACCAAGATTCAACTTTGTGCAAGAGAATCGGAGTGAATTTCGACCAGTGCAGTTACGTAAGAAGAAACTAAAGTATTTGATAGCATTTAACACCGTAAGTATTCTTAATTCATAAGTGATTTTTTTATTCAGCGGCTGTAGTATGCTTTCTAAAATAGGCACCTAACTACTTGAACCTTCATCATTATCATCAAGGTATTACAGCCACGGATGGGCTTTAGCCTGGTTCAGTAAATTTTCCAGTCGGAACTTCTTTCTCTCCAACCCCTAACACCGAATGCCTTTTTATCGTCCTCGACTCCATCTAGCCATCTAAGCTTAGGTCTTACGCGGATTCTATGACCATCTGTTTACCATCGAGTAGGCGTTTGGGTATTCTAGCCTCGACCATTTGTATTAAATGCCCAGCCCAACGAAGGCGTCCAATTTTGATGGTTTTGATAACGTTCGGCTCATTCTACTCACACTACTGCTACTACAGCTACTCGAAGTTTGCCATACTTTTATTGTAACGAGGACGATAAAGCTACAAAATTGCGATCGGATAGGGAAAACAACATTGGTACGCATCAATTTATCATTTCATTTGCGGAATATTCGGTATTTCTGAGTTGGGAAACAATAGAGACGATGGCAAATAAATTTAAGGTGATCTTTGAGAAGAATTTATTGGTTCACTATCGACGTTAAAATGTAGATTTGTTTAAATCATATATTGGCAGAATTTTCAATGTCAACTTTGTCAAGGTCATAAAAACTATACAATCAACCAGTACTCGGTTCACTTAATACTCATATAATTTTGCATCTTTCATTGAGCTCCATCTGAGTTTGTTCAAATTCAAACATACGCACACAGCTGCACGACCTTTGAGCACAGTCGTGAAAGCCATAAATAACTATACTCCTTCCAGACTTTGGATAATTGCATTTATTTCCTGCTAAAACTTAGGTAACTAACACATTCACGTTACTTAAAAGTTACCCAGCACTTGTCCTTTCCAGTAGTATTGTAGCTGCTTACTACAGAATATACATTTCAAGAACAAATTCGCGGAACAAGCTTTGTTACTACGCACTTGCGGAATGCGCTTTGTTACGCCGCATTCATGGAATGCGCTTTGATTCTCCGCATTCGTGGAACGCGCTTTGTTGCTGCACACGTGCAGGCACAACCGCGTCCCCCGCACCCCGCGCTCTTCTCTCGCCATTCATCAGTTGTATATATAATAGGTCCACTTGGTATAGAAAAAGAGTATTAAACCAGACTCCTGTTGCATTACTTCACAGTTAAGATACTACCTCTTACAGTATCATTTCAATTTGTATACCGTCCAATCCCATTTCTGATGAAAGCGTATGAGCGACTTTACCAGTATTCATCCTGAGAATCGTGGGGATGGGAATCAAACTCAATGATACATTCTTTGTAGACAATGGCAATGTATTGAATGAAGGAAATTATAATAACTTTGGATATAAATCACTTTAGACACAAATTACTTATACCATTAAATTAAACAATTAGCGATTCGTCGCAGAAATAGTGCACTAACAGTGCCTCAATTCGAACTGCCTGAATATGGCCGCTTCGCTTCGATATATACAACGCTCCGCTAGAGGGGCGAACAAAGAACACCCGCTCTTTGTTTTTGACACAGACAACGAACGCTTTGTCGTTGACAAAGACAAATCACTCTGGGTGCCGAAGCGCCGTCAAATATTATTCTACAGACAAATAGTAATGTAATAAAAGTAAAGTATATTATTATTTAAGAGTTTTACAATAAGAATTTAGAGATAAAAAGAATTTAGAGTTTTTCAATAAGATTTGTGATTAAATATTAAAATATAATCATATTTGTACTTATTATAAAAAATGTACGTGTGAACTTTGGTTTCTTATAATTTTTCAAAGTAAGTTTTGAGCACAATGATAAATTTGTACGTCGATAAAGGTGTTGCATATGTTTGGAATGCTACTGGTAATACGCATTAATTTATTGATGATGAGATTAGTAAATAAAATATAATATGATCAAATTCCTTTATGTTAATTTTTCAGATTGGCATATCCTTCGCACTAAGCATCGTATGTGTGGTGCACTTGTCGGCGCAGCGCCCTCTTTTCCCAGACAAAATGATTTTCAAGGTTCTACTATAAAACCAAATTCTTGTGCCGACATTTAAAGACTAAAACCTAAAATAATAAAACTTAACTTTGATTAATGTTGTTGTTGTTATTATTTACTTTTTTACTTATATCTAAATAAGAAGGTTAATAATTACTCATGTTTCAGGATTACCTTTGGCACTTATGTCAGAAGAAGCAGCCTTGTTAGTAAAGTTTAATATTTGTGAATTATATGAACTAGAAAAAATAAATGAAATCCCAACTGAAGAAGAAAAACAGAATATTGAAACTCTTGAACAAAAGTATGTATTTTTGAAAACAACACCTTCAGTGAAAAATGGAAATACCAGTAGCATTATTAGTTGGAAGTTGAGCTAACATTAAATGATGTGGATTTGTTTCTGTCCTATTGGCTTATTGATAGCACAGCTCTACCACAGTTAAACTAGTTATCATAGCTAGCACCTTTTCAAAACCTTTTGCTAATAATTGCAGAGTTTTTGAAGAGCAAACAGAAGCTTACAGAAAAAAGAAAATTGAACAATTATCTCAAAAAATTGATGTAATACTAACAGGAAAAAAACAAAAATTATTGTCAAAAGGAATTACTAGTGAGTGTAATTTGTTTTACTAATAAGTTATAATATATTTTAATTGTATCATTGCACACTTAATTAATATAGGGATATGTTAGGTTAACTTTAATTAAATTAAAAACTGTTTTGCAAATATAACTAGAGTTCTTGTTATCTATTCTCCCTTAGTTAAAGAAACTGGAAATATTGTAAGGATTAGTATTAGGAATTGAACTTCTGAAGTATTTCTCTAAAAACCCTCAGTGAAAAGCTTAGGTTATTAATGTCTCAGACTCTTATATTTTAAGTGTTAAGAGCCTGAAGTCCATTTAGGTTATTCTTTCTGTACATTTTATCCCAAGGAAGGCAAAAACTCTGCAGTGCTTTTGGCATTGTGGATGTCCATGAGTGGCAGTGATTACTTACCATTAGAAGAAACACTTTCTCATTAGCATAACTCTTCCATAAAAAATGCATAAATAAAAAACAAACATCATGTTAGACAGATGAAAACTCCAACTTTTGAAATTATTGACATATTGAATTGTTAGTGCTTATATACCACGAAGCACTAACAATTCATAGAGCGGATAGATAAAATACTTGAAAAAGAAATTTACCTTGCTTATGTCGATGGAAGGGTCGGTAGAGGAAATGAAGGAAAACATATTAGATGTGCAACTCTGTTCTTGCTGTTTATTTTTATTAAAATGCTTACATATTTATGATTTAAATCGCTATTGCCCATTGCTACAACTTTTGCCCATCTTTCTGGCAGAGCTTGAATAACGTTATAAAAAGGTGTTCTTCTTTTGAGGCTATCCACTATACAAGCCTTTTCGGTGTCTTCATATGAGTGGAACATTTGAGCATTTCCATGTAGATTTGGCAAAAAATGTTGTTATGTAGTAGAATCACTTTTTCGTGCCTTTGCTCGTATTGTGGCCGTTTTTTGTGCTCAGTCGCATCAATTGAAGTTGATACCGTTCCTCAATGATGGTTTCGTTTGGTTACAACGGTTCATAATAAACAGCACCGACCTGGTCCCACCAACTACATAGCATAACCTTCGCAGCGTGTTTATTTGGCCAAGCCAACGACGTAGAAGGATGACTGGGCAGTTCCCATGACTGTCTTTTCTTTGGATTGCTGTAATGAATCCATTTTTCATCACTTGTCACGATGCGGTGAAAGAAACCCTTCCTTTTTTGCCACTGGAGCAGTTGTTCACAGGCGAAAAAACGTCGCCCATCGTCCCTTGGCTTCAAATCATAAGTTTTTTGCTTTTCCCAACGCATGCAATCGCTTAAAAATGGCTTGGCGGGTAACTCCTAAAACTGAAGCAAGCTATTCTTGCGTTTGGTACGGATCATCATCGAACAATTTCCCAACGTCTCCGAAAGATTTTGGCTTTCCTTTGCTCGGGCAGTTGTCAACATCGAAATCACAGTCTTTAAAGCGACGGAACCAATTGTGGCACGTTGTTTCACTTAGAGCAGCATTTCCGTCAACTTTTTTTAACTCGCGATGCGCTTCAGCCGTCATTTTCTTTGAATGGAATAAGAAAAGTAACACTTTCCGCAAATGATGATTATATGGCACAAATTCAGACATTTTCACGCAACTAAAGGTATATGTCGCTACAATAAAATCACTAACATGACATGATTCGTTTACCATATATCTATGCTTGGTTCATGATGTTTTGGATATGTCAAAATCGACCAACACCTACTGCTGGAGCCATCTAATGATAAACAGCGAGATCTTAGTTGCGCATCTAATATCTTGCACAAATTGCAAATTGCTGAATTTCTTAAGAAAGGCCAGGCCAAAAGTATCTTCAACCGACAAGCTTGTATGACGAGAGTGATGAATGTGGATGAAGCAATTGTACCAGATAGAGATCTGTGTTCTCTGCTTACCCTTTTTGGAAAACAGAAGTGATCATGTATTAATTGTTTGAAAAGAATATCTACTTAAATACAATGTATTATAAAATGGGTACCCACTTAGTATTATTATAAAGGTTTAGTACTAGACACCCAAATAAAACATTGTGTAATACCTTCATTATTCATCACACATATCCTTGTCCAATTATTATTATTATTTAACATGGTATTTGTTGTATCCATGTACAACTGACCTATATGAGTATTAAAGAAAGGCAAAAATCCATTGAACAAATGGAGAGTAATATAACATGTAGTATTCATTATACTACATGTTATATTACTCCGACCGATTGGCTCAGTGGCGAATATATATATATATATATATATATATATATATATATATATATATATATATATATATATATATATATACATATATATATATACACGTGTATGTATGTATTTATAAATAAATATTTATTCCGAATCTGATAACCCCCCCCAATCCGCATTTCCGTTCATGCACATTCCTTTCTTCTCTATCTTTTCCCTTCCTCTCCGCCAATCTCGGTCTGCCGTGCCAAAGGATGCATGACTAAGGGCGAGCTTAGTCGCAAGCGTGCCGAACGTCCCGGGATCGGGCTCCCGGGGTACTATGGTGCCTTATCTCAGTATGCAGGGCTCTTCTGGGGCTGACCTCCATCCTCCCTTGCGGCTCGTGAGATTCACTAAGACGAATTTAATATACCTAATTTGTTGAAAAATGACGGCGACGTGGTTCGCCACCCGTCACGTCCTGATTCTCACGAGGGCGAGAAGCGTCCAATGGACGGCCGTTTCCCTGCGATGAATGTAGCGGATGGAGCTCTGTGGTCTCTGCCGACCCCTGTGGGGTATAGGCGTGAATATATAAATAAATAAATAAAAAAAATATTCATTATAAAGATTTAAAATAGAATATATAACATTTCAGATGTACATTTAGATAAGCAGACATTGTTACAAGAAGAAATAAATAAATTCCCAACTTTATCCCCCACACAAATGCTAGTACACATACCAACAGAACACTTCAGGGAAACAGGTAAAGTATCATAAAATATAATTTGTCAAATATCTTTAATTGTTAGGTTCAGGCATTTGTGCTTTGCAAGTCTTAGTAAATTAATTTTAACAAAACATTATAACATGAGGAAATTAAACACAGTTTAGTCATACATGTCTATACGAAAATAAAATCTTTATATACTCTATAATTAATAGTAGTAGAGTAATATTCGTATGGTATGCATTTTTCTATTTAGTTTATAGCATCACAAGGAGAGTTATTAACTATAACAAATATAGTTATTTATACTTCATTTTCATAAAGTGGACATATACCATGACATATAAAAAGGATTGCTATGACTATATTAAAAATAAATTTCTTATACTTAACAAATATATGAAAGAGTATGATTCTTTTTTTAGTTTTGAGAGAAATATAATATTTTTGCCTTATTGATTAAAAGTATTTTGTTATAGAAAAGAAACCAGTAGGAATTGAAGTGTTACAGCCAAGTGTACTGGATCGCAAAGGTAGTGTTCGTTATAAAATCTTCGAAAATCTGTGGGAAAATGGTCATTTCATTACAAGTGGATCAAAGTTTGGGTCAGATTACCTGTTATATCCAGGTAAATGTCAGAATATTTTTTTTTATATTATAATGTCATGTCCACCTATACGCCGCACTAGTGAAAGAACAATTTAAAAATGATTGTGAATAGTGATAATGTATCCAATGTTTATATTTCCAAGATTATATTGTCCATTTACAAATATGATATGAATGAATGATAAATATGTAAGAGAACCAAAATCACTGACATAGCTCCCCGAGTCAACAAAGAAGTGGCCATGGGTTGGTCAAGTTTGTCTCCGCCTTGGCGGAGATCTATGTCAAGTGGTTAATTGAATTAAAAACGAAACTAACTAGAGTTTTGTCATTTTCTTAATATATGGACAGTCAGAAGTTTTACTTAGCTAAGATCCGCGATAAGCAAAACAATAACAGAAAATTAATAATGTGTGTTTTTCTGTTGGATTAAGTGGATTTATTTGGAACTTAAATCAAAAACTTACCGAAAATCGGCCATCAATTTTCCACCCACCAACCACTATACACAACACCAAACACACATTACCACTTTTCCATCTTGTAAACGACACGTGTTTTGCCCCAACACGAGACATCTTCAGGTATAGTAGACTCTACGGAAGACAATCGAAAAGTGACTTTTCGGTTGTCTTCCGGTGTGTTTGGTGTTTTTTACGATTTTCGGTAAGTTTTTGGTTTAAGTTCCAAATAAATCCACTTAATCCAACAGAAAAACACACATTATTAATTTTCTGTTATTGTTTTGCTTATCGCGGATCTTAGCTAAGTAAAACTTCTGACTGTCCATATATTAAGAAAATGACAAAACTCTAGTTAGTTTCGTTTTTATTCTAAATGTTAAATTTCATGACATTAATTGACTAGCATATTGGATTTTAACTTTTCAGGCGATCCTGTTAAATTTCATGCAATGCATATGGTGCGATGTGTGAATGAAGCCATGACCTCTTTTCATCCCACTAATTTAGTAGCATTTGGTAGATTGTCTGTTACTGTAAACAAATTAGCAGTTCTGGCATCAATTAACAGCTACGGAAGAATAGAATATCAAACTCTCCAGTGGCATGATAGCATCAATGGTTAAGACAAAGAGTCCTAAAAGATAAAAAATGAAGGCCCTGCCATTATAAATCATTTATTAAAAACATGATAGATTGCATAGAAAGCTAGCTAAGGTGTAAGCGAAGACATATTTTTATACTTTATTTGGTATACAAATTTAATGTGAATTTAACGAATTGAGCTAAGAGAATGTGATTGTAAAGAATTATAGTTTTCATTATATCTTTGTTGAATAATGGAATAAGATTTTTTGTGAATGATACTCGTTTGATTTTGCTTTACCCCATAAAAGTAGTGTTATCTTTAAATTAAACAATTAATTATATAATAATATTTAAATTTAACAATTGTTTCATTTTAATAAAGAACACACAATATACTTCGATTAAGTGTAGTGATATGAAATAAATGCGTGTATCGTAACTTTTTAAGTTTACTGAAAAAGTCCATAGAAGGTTTTGGTAGAATAGCCACCATTTTATCAAGACGTAACTGGCTAGTTACATTTCAAGAGATTGACTATTATTGTATTTTACTTTACACTGGCATTATAGTTAAAACTAATTGCCATCAAAGAAAAGAAAATTTACTCTACCAGTCTAAAATTAACTAAGATATAACTTGAGCAATAAGTATTAATACAACGAAATACCTTGCACACGTATATACGTGTGCAAGGTATTTCGTTGTATTAATACTGCAATATTGCAATATTCATTACATTTACTTTATTACGTGCAATATTGCAATATTCATTACATTTCAGAAAATTCAAAATGTAGTAAGGGCAAATAAAATAAAAGAATTAAACTAAATAAAAAAACACTTTGTTTTAAAAATGTGAGATGAGACGAGAGATACGGCAACATTATGGAAACATACTTATGCTTGTGAATTTTTTATGGCTATTATTCGATGTCGTATCGACAAAAAAATCGAACAAATCATAATCGAACAATGTCGAGTACAAAAGCGTCGATACTGTTTTACCTTCAAATATTATGCTAATGAATCACAGATATTTTTTTGGTTTGGTTAAGTGTATTTAATTGGCTGTGATAATTTATTTAAGAACCTTTTAAAGCAAGAATAAAATGGATGATCCCGAATTAGAAAAGATTCGACAGCAACGTCTTGCTGAATTACAAGCACAACATGGGGTATGTATATATTTATAGGTTATGTATATATTTATTTCAACGTAAATAATATCTTTTGATTTGAAAATATAATGTATACTAATTGCGGCTTAATTTAATTTTAGGGTACAGGTGATCCTAATCATGCGACAGCACAAAAGGAAAAAATGCAAGCTATGGAAGAAGCTAAACATTCGATTCTTGCACAGGTGCTCAGTCAAGATGCTAGAGCCAGATGTAATTAGTCTATTTTGTTTTGCAAAAAATTACTTGGCAAGACTTATGTGTGAATGTTTTAAAGCAATTTTGTAATTAAAACAATATGTATCATATTCAATAAGGGAAACTAGTACTGACAATAGATTCTTGGTAATTGTTGAGAGATAAGATGTTTTTCAATGTGAAAGCTATTAATAACTTGTCGGTAACATTCCTTGGCATTCAAGAGTATATATATAGTGGTTGTAAGCATACAATAGAGATTGAGTTGTCCTCAATGTTTTACATCTACCAAGCGTCGTATGGTGAAGTCTAGTCAATTTCTTTTTAATACAACATATGATTTGCTAATTTTGCTCTCAATTTTTCAGTGAATACAATTAAACTTGGTAAACCTGAAAAAGGTGCTATGGTGGAAAATATGATCTGCAGAATGGCACAAATGGGTCAAGTGCGAAGTAAAATATCTGAAGAAGAACTAATTCAGTTATTACAGTCAGTAAACCAACAAATGCCTAAAACATCAAGCACTGTGAAGTTTGATAGGCGAAGAGCTGCTCTTGATTCTGATGATGATTTGTAGCATATGACTGATTCATATTTTATTTTTATAAAAGATAGATGATGACTATATATATATAGACAGCACTATTTGTTAAAATTTATGCTATATTTTAGTTATCTTAAACTATCATTTCTTATGTTTCTAAATGTAAATTATGCTTGAAAATGATGCATATAATTTTCTTTTCGATGATTGTCTTAATAATTTAATACTTGTCTTAACCAAAAATAAACAATTTTCTTGATGTTTTTCAGAAGACAATTATGTTTAAATATATTATTTTTTATTTATATTATATATTACTAAAAAAATATTTAATTAAAAATACACATCATAAAGTTACAAAATAAATTAAAATAAATCATGTCACCAATGAGCAACATTACTTTGTTTAACAACTACCATTGAACTGTCTTTTTTTAAATTACGTTTTTGTCATGTTGAAACTTAAGGATACAAAAGTTCTATAAAATCAATCATTCTTTCCTAGCGACACGAAGAAGATTGATCGACACGAAGAAGATTGATCGGTCAATCTTCTTCGTGTCTTCTTCATTCTATGTGACATTGGTGAAATCATCTGTGCTATTTTGGTACTATTGAATTTATAATTCAAATGAATGAATAAAAATCAATCATATATTTAGAATGTACATGCATACAACTTATAAATCTTGGTAAAAGCAGATATCTCATGGTAATATTTAAGTAAGATTTCAAAAAGTCCTGAATTTGTAGAATGTAGGCTGGTTATATTAATACTCTTTTTTTTAAATTAATAGTTGTATTAACTATTATGATTTAATTACATTTAAATATTTTCCAGACTAATAAAATATTCATAATTATACCTTTTAATTATTATTTTTCATCCTCATTGGTAAATGGACATTAGCCTCTTTCAAGTCACGCCACCAAGCTCGTTACGTTAAATATAAATTTAGCACCAAGTAATTCTACTATTTTCTAGGAATTAAATGAGTTATTATAAATATTATATTTTAAGATTATATTTCATTTCTTTTTTATGGGATAGGATGGCAAACGAGCAGGCGTGTCACCTGGTGAAAAGCAATCAACGCCGCCCATAGATATCCGCAGTTTCATAGGTAGTGCAGAGGCGTTGCCGGCCTTTACGGAAAGTGTCATTATGGGGGAGGGGGTAGGGGAGTTGGTCCTTCGGAACTCAACCGCTCACCGGACGAAGCGCGGTAGCTAAGCTCAGACGCCGGTTTTCTCCGGGAGTGTGGTACTTCCCTGCACGAGCCGGCCCATTCATGCTACAGACAAATAATAAGCTATTCTTGACAAAGTATTCGTGTCCGCTCACCGGACGAAGCGCGGTAGCTAACCTCAGACGCCGGTTTTCTCCGGGAGTGTGGTACTTCCCTGCACGAGCCAGCCCATTCATGCTACAGACAAATAATAAGCTATTCTTGACAAAGTATTCGTGTGTTATTATATATAAGTATTGACAAAGTGCAGCGTGGCTGTACCACTTCTGTAACGTAAGATGAGTCATTAAAAGTTTAGTTATATGGATTTGGTAGTTATTTCACGCGCAAAAGTGTGTGTAGTAAATCTGAACTGACATAGTCAGTTATCTCAGATATATCAATTAATTAACGCAGATAAGAATGTAGAAAACGATTGTTCAAAAATCGAAGAGTCCAAGATGTTTTATGCATATGTATAAAATAGATTTTCAACACAAGTCAGCAGATGGACACCGGATGTATCTCCCGTACCAAAAGGGTTAAGCAATACAGACATCGGGGGTCGTAATATGATAAAACAAGGTTTAACAAGTTGAGAGCTAAATGAGCAATGTCTTTGTTGCCGAACTTTCAGATAGGCGAAAGCTCGTTTTTAAAGACCTCAATGCCATATCAGTTTGGAAATACCGCTAAAAGAAGCTGGTTCTACCGTGGCATGTGCATGGAAAACTTTTAGAAAAAAATCACTATGCTGCATCGTTTACTCATTCAAGTGGACAGGGCGGTTATTTTGAACAATGCCTTTGAACGCTATACGTGCATTTTTATATTTATTTCAAGTTTCAAGTCAAGAAAACTTTTTTGCACACGTAATTTTGCTTTGAAATTTATATCGGCTTTTTTATCATTATTCAAAAGTACATTATTAAAAAGTATCCGTATTGTGATGAAAATTAATCATTATTAGATATTGAGCGATATTTTTGACGGTAGATTTGATTGATGAAGTAATTATGTCTTAGTTATCAATAGAAAAATATTATAAAAGAAATATTTCGTGACACTCTGTGTGTTATTTTGTTACAATGATAGGCATATTATTTATTGTAATATGCGGAGCTGTTACTTTTACGGTAGCAGGTAAATCACCGCAAGCCAACTATATCGATGAGCTGATTGCGAAAGAGAGCTTTGGTTCCCGATATTCAGATGATATTTACAGAGACGCTCGACTTGATGTGGTAAGCGTGTTGTATTTAAAAAGTGTTTTATTATTCAATAAGCTACGAATAATTAAAATTTGATTTTATTCAATGGTGTTTATTTCTAATTCTTGTACCGGCTTTACTCTGCTTTAACGCAGCATTCAAAACGGCTTTTAACAATTTTAAATAAAAAATTAATATCTGGTCTTCCATAAGATAAAATATATGTTAGTTAATAATGTCAAATATATATAAAATTTGGATGTTTATGATGGAGTATTGTAGCGGAAAAAGATCTGATCTGATGATCTTTCCCGTAATGAGAACGACGAGCCCGCGTTTGTCAGTAGGATGTATAAAGATTGCCATTTATGATAAGCTGTATTCGGCATGCGTTCCCATGGTACATGAAGAAAAGTGTTTGGTTTTATAATACGTATACCTAATAGAGTGTACACAGAACAACTCAAAATTTTTTATCACAATCGTATAAATAGTTAAGGAACGCTTATGCTTATTATATATCTTTATAGAATAAATATACAAAATATTATTAATTTTTATTTATATAGATGTCATAAATTTATCCGTCAATATTTTTAATTAATATTGCGAGGATTTAAACACTTTTCTAATTTCTTTTTTGTCAGTTACGTATTATAAGATACCAGTGGAAATAAACGAAAGTGTCGCAATTTTTACTTTTATTTTATTTTCTTTTCAGCCAGATCTCGTAAGAAAATATAACTATCCATTAGAAGAGCATAGAGTGACCACGCCCGATGGATACATTTTGGAAATGCATCGTATTCCACATGGTCGTCAACCCAATAATAATCCGAGACCAAAAAGGCCTATTATTTTTTTAATGCATGGATTACTTTCCTCTTCAGCCGATTGGGTATTGATGGGGCCTGGTAATGGCTTTGGTAAGTTCATATAGTTAATATTGCTTTTGACTTGTGGGATGAAAATTCAATAGTCAGTGCTATTTTTATAAAATGACGTTAAATGAAAAAAATATATGATCCTCGTTCAGTGATATTTTCAGAAAGAAGTAAACTGAGAACTCTACCCTTTTTATAACAAAGAATAAAATGCTGGTTCTTGGAAGTGTCACCTTGCTTTCACCTTGCTTTATAACTAATGTGGACGCACTTACAACGAGCGCCGTCAATGATTTTTTCATTCCAGTTTCATTTGTACGAATTATTACTTTGAGTTTTATTGTTTTATTTTAGATTGTAATTTTTTATTCTTTTTTACAGCATACATTCTCGCAGAAGAAGGATTTGATGTGTGGATGGGTAACGCCCGTGGAAACTACTACTCGCGTAGGCACATCCGTTTGAGACCCGATGCCTTATTGAATACTGCATTTTGGGAGTTCTCTTGGGATGAAATAGGAAATATTGATTTACCCACTATGATAGATTATGTACTTGAACATACTGGAGCAAAAAGCTTGCACTACGCGGGCCATTCTCAAGGCACTACAGCGTTCTTTGTAATGACCTCACTGCAACCAAATTATAATAAGAAGATAACTTCTATGCACGCCTTAGCCCCTGTGGCGTACATGGCACACAACCAAAGCCCTCTATTTAATGCCATATCTCCGTTCGCCAATAACATTGAGGTAAATGCTATTTTTAACAAGATTTGATATAGATATATATTTAATAACTTCGTAATATAAAAAAAGGTATAAATATAAACATAATTCTATAATAAATAATAAACAGTACCACTCTTGGCTCTCACGTGCCTTGGAAGGCATTATAAACTCACAAATTACAAAAACAAATGCGCTAGCTCACTATCTAGGCGTTGAACCCACGACCTTTGGACCTTTGGAGCGAAATTATTGAGCCATTTAAATGGTTAAAGCTTATTTAAGAAGAAGGATATTTGTATGTTATTTTTTATTCTTAGTATTATTAACGATTTGAGCATGAACATAAATATTAATAACTTATATTATAGTCCCATTATAAGATTATCTCTCTTATATGTGCAATTAATTGTCAAACAACAGTCTGTACAAACATCCAGATTCAAAATGAATGCCCATGAATCTGGTGTCTGGAATCTGGAATAGGTCTTTGGATATACGAACCCGAAACCCTTGGTCCAGAAAAAGAACACTTCGTAACTGTGTCATTTTGGTCGACAATATTAATTTTATTATTAATTGCTGATATTTTTAAATTTTTAGGCACTTGCATCCCTTATAGGAATCGGAGAATTCATGCCCAATAATTTGATAATGACATGGGCGGGACAAGCGCTATGTAGAGATGAAGCGATCTTTCAGGCCATGTGTAGTAACATAATATTCCTTATGGGTGGATGGAACCATGAACAACATAACGCTGTGAGTATAATCAGTTATCAGGCATCCTCCTTGTATGCATATTATTACTTGTAATGAGAAGTCTTACAGCAAATAATATCGAGTTACAATTATAAATATTATTTACATTTTTTTATATTTTTAGACATTAATATTTTGCTCCGAATTAATCTAATAAATGTCATATATCAAATACCTAATATAATCCTATTGTAATATACCTAATATATAGGAGGAATAGAAATTAATCCTTTACGCTTGTCCACGGCAAATTGCCGAGACACTCAAACTCAGAATAAAAAATACCTGTAGGTCATACAATATATATATATATATATATATATATATATATATATATATATATATATATATATATATATATATATATATATATTATGTACCAAATTGTATCTTAGTTCATTTAAAATTTTGAGTTCTATCCACTCTTATTTATCCGTTGTAATTATTCTTTTCTACAATTATACGTATTTTTTATTAAATAAAATAAGAATAACTTGTCAAAACAATTCAGTAGTTTAACTAAAAGCTCAAAATCGCTCAGAATGTTAAAAAGTATATGTATTTTATTTCTACAGACCATGTTGCCGGTGAAATTAGGTCACACTCCGGCTGGAGCATCAGTGAGACAATTCGCTCATTATGGACAGGGAATAGCTCGTAAAGGTTTTCGTCGGTACGATCACGGCTTTATCAAGAACCTTATAAGATATGGACAACTAACACCGCCAGATTATGATATTTCTAAAATTAGTGCACCCGTCTTTTTGCATTACTCAGACAATGATCCCTTAGCTCATGTTAATGATGTGGACCGGCTCTTTAGAGAATTGCCTTCGGGTATTAAGTTTCGCGTTCCTCTAGCAAACTTCAGCCACATGGACTTCATATGGGGAATTGACGCTAAAACATTGCTGTATGATAGAGTGATAAATCTCATCAAATCAGTAGAGGGAAAAGCTAAGTTGCAAGAAAACTAACATTTGTATTGATATGGTGCTTAAAATTACTTGTAAATTCTACTAAGTTATTTCGTACTAATAATCGTAACTTCGAATGTAAGATACATTATGTACATAATTCTTAGAGTTGAATCAAAACATAATTATTGTTTTGTGTTTAGCCAGCCTTTGCCTGCTATCTTTCATTTATAAAACTGCATTAATTGATTCTCATTTGTCTTTGTATGTATTAAAATAAGAAGCGCAAAAATAAATAGTTTTTGATGATACATCTTAAATATCTAAGAGAGAGTTAGTACATAAAATACTAAATAATCTATACAAATATTTAAAACTGGATTTAGCATAAGTACGTACGCAAGTATTAAATTTTGCTACAGAATGATTAATGGATTTGCTACAGAAAAAGTTCACCAAGTGACTGCAAGGAATTAAAAATATATTGTAATATACACTGTTTTATGGCTTTTATTTTTAATAATAAAGTACATTACAGTAATAAGAATATTAATAAAGTACAAAAAAACATTAAATTATATGTATGGAGATGTAATTTTTTTTAAAGACAAATTATGTTGGGATATTAGTAGAATTCTTTTAACTATCCAATAAGCTAATAAAGGCCGACAAAGCATTTGTGATGACCATAGTGTTGCAAATGTCACTGAGCGGCGTTGATTGTTTTCCATCAGATGACAAGTTCGCTCATTTGCCTCCTTATTCCATGAAATATATGTTCCATGAAATATATCAGTGGTAGAGCCACGCTACAGACAAATTACTTTGTTTAGAATGGCATATTATTTGTCTGTAGCATGAATGGGCCGGCTTGCCCGGGGAAGTACCACACTCCCACTGAAAATTGCAGATTCTGTGTGACACGCCTGCTCGTTTGCCTTCCTATGCCATAAAAAAAAAGAAATAATTGTGCTTGTGCATGCAAAATATGATTTTAAGAAGATAGGCAACGTATTTATTATACAATACCTTGTTATCGTAGATCTCAATGGTCGGCGGTTTCAGTAGAGATTAAATCTTCCACATAAATATAAATAAATTGAAATACTCGTACATCTGACCTCCAGAAATGGGGAGGGTATATATATATATATATATATATATATATATATATATATATATATATATATATATATATATATATATATATATATATATATATATATATATATATATATATATAATCCAAGTAATGCGTAACGTTATGATAGATTTAAGATAATGCAAAACGATAAAAAATATCACGTTTGCTTAGCAACATTTTATTTTTATTCAAAAACCAAGGTATCAATCTAATTAAGGTTCATTATTTGGCAATAAAATTATATATATATATATATATATATATATATATATATATATATATATATATATATATATATATATATATATATATATATATATATATATATATATATATATATAATTTTATTGCTAAATAATGAACCTTAATGTGGATTGCCTACGGCAGTCCACTGCTAGAGATAGGCCTCGCATTCTCCATTAGAGCACTCGTCTACTCCAACGGTTATTGGTTCTCCGGCAAACGTGTCCAGCCCATTGCCACTTCAGTCCGCTTCTTCGTTCCGGACTCTGTCTACCAAATAAAACCGGATCATGGCCCCCTCCACAGCCCTCTGAGCGATTTTGAGCTTTTAGTTAATTTCATCTCCCTTTCCTGGGATTCCATTATTCCGGGAACCACCCAACAAATATACGGGTCATCCGGTTTCCTAGTTTTAACGTGATAAATTCTAACGTCAATCCATTTAAAGAATATGTATAATACTTATTGTTTCTACTACAAACAAATTCATTAAAAATATCAGTATAACTTTACCGTTAGGTTAATTTTCGTTATCTACAATGTTTGTCAAAATGTAAATGATACACAAAGACCTCCTAACGATCTCAATTAATTATTATTACGTGTAGTTATCGACAGGAGGGATATTTTCTACTGTATCTTTACCTATCGTACGATAGAGATACATAATCTTATTTATCAGTATTTACATGTTATAAAACACGTAGGTTTTTTGTGTTTTGTTAATGTGATTTATTAATTTCTACCATCATGTTTCGCATAGCTTATGTTTGGTTATGCGCTACCTTAGTCTTCACTACAGCGGAAAAATCGCCCAATGCTGACAACATTGATGAGCTGATTAGCTCTGGAAGTTTCTCCACGCGCATTTCAGATAATATCTATGAAGATGCCCGTTTGGACGTGGTGAGTTATTGGTCTCTCCAATGCTGCTGCGTCTTTGAATAGTGAGAATTTGATAACCATATATACATACGTGTTTCTTTAGAAACAACTTTCGAATAATGGGACAAGAAAAATGGTTTAATATGTGGAATAATAGCTCTTTGTATGTTTATTCATACTTAATTCTAAAGAAACAATAGATACAATTATTACAACAATAAATATTTTAACAAAATCAATTGTTACTTAAAATTTATACAAAAATGTATTTTGTTTTTGATATTATCTTTTAAAAAAACAAGACGCAGATGTTATTAACAGTACTAGAATTCTTGTTAACTTTTTCCTCGTATTATTTCCCTGTATCCTCCCATTACTTCCACTTCCCCTCCCAATGCTTCTCCTTTAATTAATTGCAGCCGGATCTTATAAGAAAGTACAAATATCCTATGGAAGAGCACCGTGTGACAACTGCTGATGGATACATTTTGGGTATGCACCGCATTCCGCATGGACGGGACACAAATTATGACCCCAAAGTAAAGAGGCCAATTGTTTTCTTAATGCACGGACTACTTTCTTCTTCTGCTGATTGGGTCATTATGGGACCTGGTAGTGCTTTTGGTAAAATTTCATTTTTATCTCTTTCTTGTAATTCCTTTTATAAGTTATTTAATCCTTGTATACGGTTAATATCAATGTTTATTTTAGAAAACACTTTATCACTACTGATTATATTTTAATCGTCTATTATAACAATTAATTTATGATATATTACAATGGCGATTAAAAATTACCATAAAATAACCTAAGAAAGTGTCATTAACAATAGGATAGTAGTTTTTCAAAATGTTTCAACTTCTTGCCACTTATGAAAGTAATACAGTAAGAAAATTCATCATCAGCATCGTCAAATACGAAGAATAGAAGAAAAATAAATATAAGACTCATAAGGATATATATTTAAGCGCTTACGAAACAATGTGCATACATAACATGTCCATAAATTTCTTTTAGCCTACATTCTTGCTGAAGCGGGTTTCGATGTCTGGATGGGTAATGCTCGCGGCACCTTCTATTCACGCAGACATAGAATTTTAAATCCTGATTCCATTCTGTCGAATTCATTTTGGGAATTCTCGTGGGACGATATAGGAAACATGGATTTGCCTGCTATGATAGACTACGCACTAGCGCATACCGGTCAAGAAAGCTTACACTATGTGGGTCATTCACAGGGCTCGACAGTGTTCTTTGTAATGGCTTCTCTTCGACCAAACTACAATCAGAAGATAGCTTCCATGCATGCGTTTGCCCCTGTCGCTTACATGGCTCACAATCAGAGCCCTCTACTAAACGCAATATCCCGGTTCGCAAACAACCTTGAGGTAATTACTTGTAATATATAATAAAGACCATTACTATCTCATTTATATAAGCTATTTAAATTATTAAATTGCTTTGGCCGATACGAAAATTGCAATATTTGAGAAATTTTAGGAGGATCAGTATTTTTATATAAGTAATACGGACTAATATTTGACGTTAATAATCTAAAAATATAAATGTCTGCCTTCTTATTATTAATCAGCAAACACTCTAGCTTAGTTCATTTATTTATTTCATGTGAGAAAAATAGCTTATTCCAAGATACATAAGATATAAGACAGTTATATAACAATTAAGCCACTTCCTGCTCTATCATAATAATCTACTAACAATAGTACAATTTACAGTGTAAAAGATTAGTTTTAAAAGATTAGTTAGGACTTACTTAGTTATGAAAATACCGAAATTATTTTCTCTAGGAAATTCATGTGCTTGAAAATAATACATCGCATTTCGCCTACATTCCATTATATTTTATTATATGTCTGTTAAGATAACTTTTGTTAACAACAACATTGAACTTTAAATGAGAAAAATAGCTAAATATCCTTAACCTTTTGAGGACGATATTTCTTTATTATTATATACCATTATTATTATTATTCTCCTCTATTTATACAATTCTTTCTTAATCATAATATTTATTATTAATGTAAAAATAACTCAAAATAATATTATTACTAGCCATAACCTTATCCATCGAAGTAGACCATTACTGAGCGAAAAGCAATATTGCGTATGCCCTAAATGTCTCACTTTTAACGTTACCGCTTTCGGAATCAATGATCGTAGGTTTAATTCCCCCATCGGGATAAGTGTATGTATGGCTTTCAGGTACAAATTTCGTGCTTGGATATCGTGCAAATCCACTTTGGTAAAGTGTAGTGGTTTTATGTGCACCTTACCAAAATCAATAGGTTGCGTGGTCGACAGTGGGATATAAACGGACTGTTAAAAGAAAAGATTTTAAAAATATACACGATTATTTACATAATTGTAAGGAAAATCTGTCCACAATCTTGTTATTGATTATATCATATTAATTTTTTAGACTGTTGCATCACTCTTAGGCCTCGGTGAACTATTACCCAACACTTGGGTAACAACTTGGGCTGGTCAAGCCTTATGCAAAGACGAAGCGGTATTACAGCAAATGTGCAGCAATATAATATTTCTAATAGCTGGATGGAATGAGGAACAACTTAATTCCGTGAGTTTTCAATGTAGTAGTTGTCAAATGTAGTGTGGGACGCCCTGCCAAATGGAGTGACAATGCACGCAAGGCGGTAAGCAACTGCATGTATGCAGCTGAGAATCGGGCTACGTGGTGTATCTCGAGCTTTCTTCAGACTGATTATAATGGTTTTTTAAGGATATTTCCCTAATAATCTTAATTCAGTGTATTACCTAGTTTCAGTGGTGTGTAATGGTGGTGGACATGTGTTTTGTATTTAGAAAAGTTTGTGTCTAATGTATTTAGAACCTATAGGCTAACTGTTTAGAAGAAAAGACGTACTTAGTACAGATTTATAAATGGTATAATGCACTTTTTTATCTAAAGTAATTACGGAGTTGCTATCAATATGCTAAAGGGGTAAATTCGATTTAAAAACCTGATCATTTCTTATCTGAAACTGCACTAAATACATATGAGTTTCACATAGATAATATGAGTTTCTGAAAAAACAAGGTTACACATTGAAAATTCTTCATTAAATTCAAATATCATTATTAATTCAGGCTCTTTTACTTTGGCAGAATATTTTCGAATCACAACAGCGAACGTAGTACTAGGAATGTTGTGTTGGTAACTCTGGCCCCTTACTGGCTTGTCACTATTTCATTCTAACTGACACTATGATATCACTATTTGTGATGTTATTTATTTTAATGCCAATGCCCACTTTAAATTCTCGTTGCCGAAGCAAGCTGTAGTAATATTCAATTTTAATCAACAGACAATGTTGCCGGTGATCATGGGTCACGCACCTGCTGGAGCTTCTGTGAGACAGTTCGTTCACTACGGCCAAAGCATACATGACAAGGGTTTCCGCCGCTACGATCATGGCTTGTTGAGAAATTTAATTAAATATGGACGCATGACGCCACCAAATTATGAATTGTCTAAAATAAGCGCACCTGTATTTTTACATTACACAATAAATGATCCTTTGGCTCATCTTAACGATGTAGAGCGTCTTTACGAAGAATTGCCGAATGCAATAAAGGTGCGAGTTCCTTTAGACTCATTTAACCATGTGGACTTTGCATGGGCAATTGATGCTAAATCATTATTGTATGACAGAGTGATTGACATAATTAAAGCTATTAACTAGCGCTAAATTAACAATATTATGACTATATATTTTTTTTTATTATAACCTTCAAAGAATAGAAAACTATTCTTTGAAGTTTTGATTCTTTTTTAGTAAAATGACGTTTACCCTAATGCCTTTAAAACTAAGTTGAAGGACTCGCAAGGTCCGCAAGTTTTGGACTGTTTAGTAATCCAAGGGCCTCGCAGGTGAGGTTGTGATCTCGGCTTGGAGCGCAAAACGTTCTCTAAATAAATCAACGATTCTCCTCATGTGTTACTTGGCTTTAAGTATTGCAGTTTTATTGCTAATTAATAGTAAATTTATCGTTTGATATTTATATAATCGATCCAACGATGTAAATGCTATGATCGATAAAAGACAAAGAGAGAAGTTATTGATTAGATTATCACAAAACAAAAGTGAAATGAATTTTTATTTAAATAATTAAATTATTTTACTTTATTTTTCTATATATATATATATATATTATGTACACATGTCTCAGGTAACTAGCTTATTTAGCAGTTCAAATACAGCCTAGCCTGTTTATTATTACATCGCGCCGTTCAAGTAGCGGCCTCTATGATATCCAGCTATCAATCAAACAGCTCGGCAAATGAATCTCTAACGTTTAACTACTTGCCTACCCGATTTATTTTTCATATAAAAAAGCTCGGCTGGCCATGAGTTCAGGACAGCAAAGGACGGTCATGGATTATTGGATGAGCAAATGCCATATTATGACAACTGCAAATGAAGACTGTTTAATTTATTATTATAATAATACAATAGAATTATGTTTACACCAATAACAACCTAAATGTGAGAACCTCAATAAAATATAAAATGAAGCCAGTGAATAACAGGTAGGTAGTATGTATAATACAATGATTAGTTATTGAAGGTGGATACAAAGGGAATTAAATAAACTTTATTATATTATAAAAATATGTATGTCAAGCGTTGTTTGGATTTTGTGACACATTAAATGATAAAATAGATTAGGTTTTTTTGTTTGCTATTGAAAAAAGGTTATTAGTAAGATTCATTTATTATAAAGTACCTACTGAATGTTCATTTAAATAACTAACCTTTTTTTTGCTATTGAAAAAAGGTTATTAGTAAGATTCAGTTATTATAAAGTACCTACTGAATGTTCATTTAAATAACTAACCTTTTTTATAACCAGGGAAGATCTTTTATGGATACCCTTCAGCCTGGGGGAGGCCGGAGGATTATGTCGGACTCCTTACACCGACTAACCGCTTGGGTGTTCCTACGCGTCCAGCTATATCGGGGTCACGGGAACATAAATGGCTTATATATATATATATATATATATATATATATATATATATATATATATATATATATATATATATATATATATTATAGGATCATAATTGAAATAGAATATAATTTGTTCTAATATAAAAAAAAACTAACCTAATCTAAAACTTTTACCTAAAAACTTAAATAGCTAACTTAATATGATTTATGAATTACTGCAATGAACAATTTCTAATGTCTAATATTTCATCTTTTTTGTCATATGGTCACTCAAATATATGTAGCCTGAGCCTAAGCATCAGCCAGTCAGTTCATTAAATGTTGTATTAGACGCTACGGCTGCATATCACACAGGCCCTTTAATTGAACGGCGCAGCTTAATAAACAGTCTAGGCTATTAATTGAACGGCTAATTAAAATAGTTGCCTGCTACATATTATATATAAGCATATGCCCAATATTTTTCATTTGTTTGATTAATATAATATTAAGTCTTAATATTTATAATATTAAGAAGTTTGTTGAAGAAAGTGATATATAAATGTAATAATAAATTGTAATTTTAATGACAATAAAATAGTTTGGTTATGTATTTAGATCTGTAATAATTGTTTAAGTTATTTTAATAGTATGTAATAATTAAAGAAATTTGTACGCCATAAATGGCAATGTGATGGAGCTTTTCTACGTCTTTTTTTCATCTTGTTACACCTCACATTATGCAAATAAAGAATTATTATTAAATGTGCGATATTCTTCCTGTGTGTCAACTTTGGTGTTGCTGTTCACACAGCGCTGTTCAAACAGCGGTTGGGCATCCATCCAAACGGCATCCATCCAAACGAATATGTATGGCGTGAGTGTGGTATTATAAATAATTTCAGTGTATGTGTGTGTTCGTGGGTGTATGCATGTATGCGTGTCTCTCTCTCTCTTTCTCTGTGAGTGTGTGTATTGTGAGTGTGATGTATTATTGCCATTTAAAGTTGTATAATCGTATAAAGTTAAACGGAAGGTTTAAATAGGTCGAAACTAAAGAACAAATTAACGCTCACATACACCTGTAGTTAACAAAGTACTCATTCTTTTTCCTACATTCTTCTTCTATACTCTTAGGTAGGTAGCGCATCTTTTTTTTTATGGGATAGGAGAGCAAACGAGCAAGTGTGCCGCCTGATGGAAAGCAATCAACGCCGCCCATAGAAAAAAAGAAACGCATGTGCACTGTGCTTAGTATTGCAGATGTTCATAGGCAGAGGGTTTCATTACTTATCATCAAGTGACCTATATTTTTGTCTTTCATATAAAAATAAGAAGTTACTTTCGGTAAATACTGTAAGGTAAAACAACTAAATATCCGTTTTTCTCTGAGATATTTAGTAAGAAACTGTAACAAGAAGGTTTTGCTGGAAAAATGCATTATTGCATACAGTTGAGGGTTTAATATGTACAAAATAAATGTGTCAGTAATGCACTTTGTCACTGTGGTGAAGTTGCCGCTTTTAGATTCAGTGATCGCAGGTTCAGTTCCCGCATTTATATAAATATATGTCTGGTTTGCGTGTGTTCATTTCAGGTCTGGATGTAACACTATTTCGACTTGAACGAGCGTGATGGGTAAAACGTGGGTCCATTTCCTCTGCAATAGGGAAGTCCGTTCCCAACAAGGATATACATGTATATGGTTTGTGATGAATGAATTAATTATAGATATTAACGCATAAGTTGGTTTGCTGCGATAATTTATTAAACGCCTTTTAATAATTCTGTCGATCGCATAAGTTTTATTACTTTGTCATATACCAAGCTTTTAACGTCAATTCCCCATATGAAGTCAATATGATTGAACGTTGCTAATGGAATACGTATCTTCACTCCTGCAGGCAATTCTCTGAATAGGCGATCCACATCCTTTACATGCGCAAATGGATCATTGTCGGAGTAATGTAAAAAGACAGGTGTTGTAATTTGAGTAATATTATAACTTGGTGGGGTTCTGCTTCGATATTTTCTTAAATTTTTCAACCAGCCGTGGTCATAGCGGCGGAAACCTTTATCAGCTATGCTTTGACCGTAGTGTGCGAATTGCCTGACTGCAGCACCAGCGGGTATGTGGCCAAATTTAACCGGAAGCATTGTCTGCGAAATTGAATATTTATTTATTTATTGAAGGACATAACTGATACGTTTGAAAAAAATGTAAAAAATAAATTACGTTAATATAAGTAAATAAAATTCTCAGCTTTCTAAGGTAGGTATCACAACATTCGTTAAAAATATGGTAACAACAATCATAAGATATTAAGTCAACCAACAACAAAGATAATTTGCGCAGGTAATTTGATAAATTGCGAAATTTAATATGGTGGTATAGCAATGCCATGGACCGACTCGACTGAACAATTTCCACATCCTCACCGAACATCGATCTCAAATAGTAACATTTTATTATGTATACCGCGTTTTGTACAGCGAGCGCTTGGATCCAGAGGTTCAGGCTTTCCCGTCTCTTTATTTCTGTTCCCCGTTAAAACTTTCTTCCTCAACCACTATTAATATGCTTACTCTAAGGTAGGAAATGTATATTTAGCGTCTATAGAAGAGATGCTCATGGGTGGCAGGGGTTTCTTACGTGTAATTCGCTGACAAGTAAGCAACCACTGCAGAGTCACTTAAAAGTGATCTGCTTTCTCATTTACCTATCTTTTTCATATATCTCTTCTATATATCTAATCTCTTCAATAAAACTTTAAAATAAAATAAATGTTGAAACATAACTTTTCTTTGCAGTATTCCATATTTCTTATTCAGTTCCTTATTGCAACTATAAAAGTATTTACATTATTTTTTAATAAAACGTACGGTTTATAATAGATCGCAAAGGACATGGGAATTATTTATTAAAGAGTACGTATTGAAATATTCAAAGACGTTAAAATAACATGATACTAAATTTTTATAGCAGAACATGCAAACGATTCTGCAGACCACCTAATGGTAAGTGATAAGTAACAAATGCTTTGCCGGCTTTTCGTGGAAACACAACACATCTCACTTGTCCAGGAACACCGCAAATGGTGATAGATCGTTCCACAGTTGCACCATTCGTGGCAGAAATAACATTGTTAATGTTTATTTGCAATTTGTTAATGTAATTGTCAAATTGTGAATAGGTAAGATATAGATAGAGTAATAACTTATTTCTATTTTTTGTCACAAAATTTTTACTTTGGGAATTTTAAAATTTCCCATATGCACATGTGATTTACTTACGTTTTAAAGTCATTGTATATTATAAAAATAAACTTACTGCGTTGTGCTGTTCTTCATTCCATCCGCCTATAAGAAACAGTATATTACTACATATAGGCTGGAAGATTACTTCATCTTTACAAAAAGCTTGTCCAGCCCATGTCAGTATTAAGCTGTTCGGCATGAATTCTCTTATACCCATGATTGACGCCAAGGCCTGAATATATGCGATGCTTTAAAGTAAATGAACTCAAGTCACTCAAATTTATGTTCTCTTATAATTATGTTATTATAAAATTTAAATCGATTACATATAACATACAAAATACATGTATAATACATTCAGAATTTATTTCCCATAAATCCAACAAAATCCGTGCACTTAGATTAAAATCGACTAATTGGCCCAGTAGCGGGGCTCTCCGCCAGCGGAGTCAATGGTCGCGGGTTCGATCCTCGCATCGAGATAAATAAATGTATGGATTATAAATATTTATTCCGAGTCTGGTAACCCCGCCTATCCGCATTGGACAAGCGTGGTGGGTTAACGTTCATTCCTCCAGAAATGGAGAGGCCTGTGCGCAGAAGTGGGAAATATATGGGCTGTTAAAAAAAGATTAAAATCCACAAAGTTGTATATCTACATCATGATCATAAAAATAGCTGTCATAGTCCACTGCCTTTCCATATATGGATAGATTTGTTATTACCATGCTTGGCAGGCAATTTGGCGATCGCAGATTTGTTTTTATTACTTAGTACACTTTGTTGTCCATCTACTAGTATTTAAAAGAAAACTAGCAATATTTTGATATTACTACAATTCTTGTTTACCATTCAAACTTACGTTATATGATTCACATCAATAAAAACCCATGATCACAGATTATAACTGCACTCCTTACCAATTAGACTATTGCTGTCTCAAGATACTTGTTTCTATTTCCACGCACTCACCTCTATGTTATTGGCATATGGTGATATGGCATTTAATAAAGGGCTTTTGTTATATTCCACATACGCTACAGGTGCCAAGGCGTGCATGGAAATTATCTTCTGATTGTAATTTGACCGGAGGGAAGCCATCACAAAGAAAGCAGTCGTTCCCTGTGAGTGGCCTACATAATGCAAGCTTGTTTTTCCTGTGTTCATGAGCGTGTAGTCTATCATAGTAGGTAGATCTATGTTTCCTATTTCATCCCAAGAAAATTGCCAAAATGCAGCGCTGAGCAAGGAATCAGGGTTCAAGGTTTCATGCTTTCGTGAATAGTAGTTTCCGCGAGCATTGCCCATCCAGACATCAAAACCTTCCTCAGCAAGTATATATGCTGTAAGAATAAAACACTTTTATTAGGAATCAGAAATACTTGTCGAGTTACTACTTAAGACATTGTTTTATAATATTCGTACGGCTGTTTCACTGAAGTTTACTTCAGTGAAACAGCCGTACGAAGTGTTTTAAATCTATGAATGCATTCATATAATATGTCATCTAAACAACACTACCGAGACGACTGTGCTCGGAGTTTCTCTGCCGGTTGCATGATACGAGTAGTAGATAACTAAGGTTCGGATTCTAAAATCAAAAACTTATTTATATCACATCTATATTCTGAGATATATACTTTCCTACAAAAATAATGGTAGATATCGCTTATCAACATTAACAATCTCTTTCATTTGATTTCGCAATGACTTATCGTTACGAAATCAAAGGAAATTAGTCACTCAATGTCAAATAACTCTAAAGTGCGAATAACAACTCACTAAAGTTCTATCACATTAGTAGTATAGGTATATAGTAAAATATCAAAATGAACGGGACAACGTTACGAATAACACTTATCATTGTATTTATGAAACAAACGAATAAAATTACAAATAAAAGAAATAGAAATATATTTTACCGAGTCCGCTACCAGGTCCCATAAGAACCCAAACAGCTGAAGAGCAGAGTAAACAATGCATTAAGAAAACAACAGGTTTCTTTGGACTAGGGACGTTATGAGCATCGCGACCGTGTGGTATGCGATGCATTTCTAAAATATATCCATCAGGTGTCGTCACATTGTGCACTTCTAGTGGATAATTATATTTTCTGACTAGATCTGGCTGAAATTATATAAATATTAGATTCTTATTATTGTGAGTTAGCTGTTTTTGTTTGTAAAACTGCATTGTTGGTCTCGAAGCCCTGGAACAATAACAACGAAAACATGGGAGGATAACTGCTACTTAGAGCAGCTTTCGTCACCCAATTTTCGTCGGCTTAATAATGAGTATTATGGTATTATGAAACAATTATAGAGACATCACCACAACAGGGGAGGGCTAATAACAATGCGTCCACTTGTATTAAGAATAAGGTCAACTTCGTTTGGATCGCAATCGAAAAGTGAGTTAGCAACCTATTTATTATGAACACTAAAGTTGAAGTCTAGTTTTGATAAAATATTTACCAGACAATTGTAATTAAAAAATTACATATTGGCAATAAATAGATGCCTCTTTTAATATCAATGACCATTTTAAATAGCTTATAGAGATGTAAAGATATTAAACGTTTCTTTAGAGGATCTAGCTGATCAACAAGATCTCCGTCGTCAATCATGCGAGTCATCTGCTGTTGTGTGCAATTAAAAAGAATTAGCGGGTACTTAGGTGCCCCTACTAAGCGATTAGAAAATGCTCTAGAACGTCCGAATTTGTCTTGAAACGATGATCTACACGCACACTCAAGTGTAATGGCCGACTTCCAATAAAGTATACTTAAGTAAACTTAAATAAAGTGTACAATCTTGCTTATTAATTAAGCTTTATTGACACTTCCAAATGAAATCATGTACTTTTTTATAATTAGAATTTTTTTAAGGATATAATTATGTAAAACGGATTTTTCATATATTTACTCCATTTTTATTTTAGTAACAAAGTTATTATATGTGAACATTAATTATATAATATAATTCGATCTAGTCAGCCAATATTTTTTAATAAAATATAAAAAACGATTAGTTTTATATAAAAATGAAGATTTTTTGCACTTACTATATCAAGACGGGCATCTTCGAATACATTCGTCCGAAATTCGTGAAAAGTAGGGGTCAGACTTAACTAACTCCTCGATGTAGTCAGCATGGGGAGAATGTCTAGCTATGGTTGATGTTGTAACGGCGTATAAAAATATGATCACTACACGCCACATTGTTTATTACAAAAAAATTACATACGTCGCAAAATAAATCACGTCTTTTATAACATTGTTTCATCGCGATAGGAGAATGAATTGATATATCGATAAAACATGACGTCTTTACATGAATACCACTAACAGCGACCATAAAGCAAGTTAAGGATATTAAAAATAATAATAAAATTGTATCGTACCTGTAGCATTATAAATAAAAATAAATAAAATAAAAGTAGCTTTATTGTTCCAAGCATAAATACATTTAAATCTAATCTTATACTTTTTCTTAGTATGTGTTAATATTTAATTCTCTAAGTAATCAGTCTTTTGACATTTTTAAAAAAGACGTGTAATTAAATAAATATAATGGTATTCATAATTTATACTTACCCGTAAGTATTAATCTTATAGATTCAGAGATCGAATTGCGATGAATCTTTATATACATGAATATTTTTATATAACAAATAATTTTGTTAAAAAACTTAACTGTAACAGATATAAATTGAAATTTATTTCACTTTATATATCATTTTATTTTAATATGTATAGTCCCAATAAAATAAACTGAAATAGTATTGTGGTACCTACATGTTGCAATTTTATCTTGAGAACATTCTGAGATAACAGTTATTCTATTTTCCAGAACATACAACGTCCATATAGTTCAGGAATATTGTTATGAATTGCAGTATCTAGGAACTATGCTGTTATTACTTTCTTGTGAGCTAGCGCAATTTCTGGTCTAAATGTTTTCAAGTAGGTATTATTTAGTTGCATGAAAATAAAATTTTCATCTGCTACTACTATTATATTCGATTACTAAAGTATTGTTAGATATATTATTGTAATTTTTTGGAGTACATAAAGACATAATTTGTTTAAGGAGAAATTGTTACTTAAATACTCATGTCAACTGTGTTCCTTACTTATGAAGCTGTGATTATTTTGGTTTATTTATTCGGTTTGGTTTATTTATTTATTCGGCACAGAAACAAGTTACAGTCCTGAAAAATTAATATATAATATAAACATCATATCACCCGTACAACTCTTAAGATTTGCGCACAGCCTGGCTATATTAAAATAACAATAAGGAAATAAAAAGGATTTTAATAGTGGTAGAGCCACACTGTACATGAATACTTTTTCAAGAATGGCATAATATTTGTCTGTAGCATGAATGGGCCGGCTCGCCCAGGGAAGTACGACACTCCCGCAGAAAACCGGCGTCCGATTGGTAGCTTAGCTACCGCGCTACGTACGGTGATTAACTGAGTTCCAGGGACCCATCTCCTCCTACACCATAGTGACGTTTAATATTTAATTTCACTTCAGTAATATTTACCTGAGTAATAAAAACCAATTTACATTCTCTATTGTAGGAATCATTGTTTAATCTACTAAGCGTGAGAATTACAACAACACGTCTCGCATATGAAGGAAGCCAATGTTTAATATTTTAAGTAATTTTTTTCTTAATTCTTTTCTGAAACTATAAAGAATTATTTCCTTTATTTATTTCGAATCATAATAGGAGTTCTTTTATTTAAAACTCTGTACAAGTGTATTTTAAATGAAATTTTTTTATGTTATTTATATGAACTTTCACTATTGTATATAAGGTAACCCTATATACACGCAAAATTTGATTCCTTAATTAACAAAAAACTTATGTTTAAAACAAATGTCGACTTTTCTCGCCAACTTACATGAGTGACGTTGTGTTTTTATTTAATTTTCATAATCTTATATTATTATCAGTTATATTGTTTGATTGTGGTGGTGTATTATACAATATAGTTCGATCAAGACTTATAAGTGAAGTGATATGAAATAAATGCATGTATCTTATAATAACTTTTTAAGTTGACTGAAAAAGTCCATACAAGATGGTAGAACAGCTATCATTTTATCAAGACGTAACGTGATAAGCTGACTAGTTACATTTCAAGAGATTGGAAATTTTTTGTATTTTACTTAACACTAGAATAATAGTTCAAAGAAAAGAAAAACATATTTTTTAAATTGTGTCTTATATAATAATATATAGGTAAATGTACTATACATTCGTCGTAATGTAAAGAATAAATTCGGAGATGGTGAGAATTCTATTTTCTCAGTGTACACATTTTTGCGAATTTAATTAAATCGTGGCACTATACAGAGATAGTTTTTATTTTTTACGATAGATATAGAGCTAGTAGATATTTATTCGACAGGTCGAGATGGAGAAACGTCGTGTCTGCCCTATGCCCCACCAGGGGGACTTAAGACTCGAAGATTATTTACATTCGCATCATTTATTGCCTCGTTCTAGTATTTCGAATATATGAATAATAAAGTTAGGTAGAGTTGGACTACTGTATTCATTATTATATTGTTAAATATGTTAGTCTATTACAATATTTGAAATAAACAGATAAATTGTTTGAGAACGGGTACGTATAGACCACGAAGAAGATACAGACGGAAATTTCCAGTCCGAGCCCTTATCGCTTTGACAGGCTTTGTATAATGTACATTTGAAACACAACGGTCACATACACCTTTAGTTTATGATTCATCATATTTTAAGAGTTCTTCATTTGCTGTTTCATTGTATATATACACAACATACTTGTTTGCTTTTGGATGGAGAAAATAATCCCTGCCAGATTTCGTAATATCAATAAATTATATATTATTAAGTCAACAATTGAAGAGGGTTAGTTATCTCAAATGCTAAACTCTCCGAAACTTTCCATTGCTATGTTTTACATTTTCTAATGAGATTTTACTTATTTCAATCATATAACTTATATTAAAAACAGAATCATGAATGAACCCGAATCTAGCTAAAATAAAATATCTTTAAAAAATTTATAAGATACAATAAAAACTTAATAAATCCTAAAAAAGTTATACAGTGAAACAACAATTATTATTGCTATTATTCAAATTGTTTGTGCGCTTATGAATATTTTATAACCATAACTTCGGACAATAATATTTATTAACATAATAAAATAAGGACAAATTGGGTACCTTATTCTCACGTAAAATTTCTTTAAATTGCAAAGGTTATCATCATTCAATTCACAATAAAAGAATTTTTCAATTATATATATTTTATCCTGGCTAATACTTCATTCTTGTAAATTTTTTCTCCATCCTTTTTTCCGTTTCGTGTCATTCTTTCATCATAATTCAGGGTTTTCAAAAATTGATCCTGTGCAGATATCCATAAGTAGCGATAATTATTTATTAACAAGTGACCTAGTAGCCAAGTGGCTTAGTAGCGAAGCTACCGCTTCCTTGGTCAGTGTTCGCCGATTCGATTTCCACATCCGAATAAATATATGTACAATGCTTGCAGGTATCGAATTCCAAGCCTGGGTGCCCCGCTAATCCGCCTTATACAAGCCTGGTGGTTTAATGTCTGTTTATCCAGAAATGGAGAGTACCCAGCATTAGAACATATGTAGGTATATAGGTTGTGAAAAAAAGACCTGTTTTCTCGTATGTTCTTTCAATATTTGATAAAAAATAAAATATATTATATATTCCATTGGTAATCAAAGTTGGAAAATCTCCTTATTGCGGCGTTTGATTTCACAGAACTGGAATAATCTGGAAAAAATGGAATGTATACAAACCCCTGAAAATGAAAGGTTGACAGCTTTGCAATGAGTTTTTAAAGGTAGATTTTCCTATGTACTATATGCGTATGCTACTTCCTGATGTTATTTAGATTAAAATGTTATTTCTTTTATTTGTACCTAACTAATAACCACTAACTGGACTGACTCAGTGGAAAAGGCCTATAGGTATTTACTCCCACTCTGGATGCCTCCTAATCCATGAGCGAAATGTAATACGTAAAACTAATTGTTCTATGGCATTGGTGTACGCTCCATCAATGAACTGCGAAAAAGCATGATGGGTAATGGTTTATTGGTCTAGAAATGAGGAGGCCCCGCGTCCCACAATGCAAAATATATGGTTTGTATTTAGACGCGACAAACAAAGCAATATTCCAGCAAATTTGTAGCAATTTAGTATTTTTAACAGCTAGATGGGATGAGGAGCAGATTAATTCCGTATATTTAAAATATTTTCAAATGTAGTGTAAGACCCACTCAGATTAGATACAGTGATAATTTGGAACTGGGTAAAGGGACATGTCAGATACAGTGATAATTTGGGAATAGGCCGATCTACTCCTTCACTCATCTAGTATCTGGATCCAGATACTGGATGAGTGAAGGCGTAGATCGGCCCATTTACTGTTAGTTTAATACAGATAAAAAAATAATAGTTCTAAACTTAATACCTACGGCCACTAAATTAAATAAACTTATATATTATTTGCTTATATACGATCTGCGCAGGGCGGCTGGCAGAAACTGGATGCGTGTAGCCGAAGATCGGGCTAGGTGGCGCTCCATGGGAGAGGCCTATGTCCAGCAGTGGACTGCCACAGGCTGTTGATGATGACTGATGATATATTATTCAATACTATTTACAGGATCTAATACTGTAGGTGTGACTTATACTTTAACTCCCACAACACATTTAAATTTAGATCTTCCTTGGTTTTATATGTTATTTTATATGGACAGCCAGAATTTTTATTTCCTTTTGGATTTCCGCAAAGTAACGCCTGACTCTAGTAATCATCTTACTACGCAACATTAAAGGAGTATATGCGTATCAATTTGAACAGACTCACGTGAAAGCTGTTTCAAGAAAATAACTGAGATTAAACGTATTCGAAAAACTCCCTTCAATCTCACCCTGTTCACATTGCTTAAAAAAGGTACAATACATTTTTCTTCGCGTATTAATATAAAGATAACTTCATATACGTATATTGCTTGTATATGCTAAGCCCTTTACAAAATGCCACGTGATACACGTAATTTGAAAATGACTTATGTGAGCATTACCAAAAGTCAAGTGTGAACGAGATATATATTAATAATGTCTTTTTTATTTCTCTTTGATTAATAAGTGAATCGTAAAAAAATAAAACAATAACAACAAACATCATTTGCCATGAAATTTCAAGAAGATTTGATCAAGATCAATATTTAAAATTTAAAAAAACAGAAAATTAATAAAAATTTATTTACTGTATATTTTTGTGTTTTGCACTAAGTGTTCTTTTTTGATGATAAAAATAAATATATTTTTCATACAAATATTTTTGAGTTATACAAAAAAATGAATATAAAAGCAATATTTTTTTCCATTATTGCAGGTCACTTGAATCAATCCAATTACGTACGATTACAACTACCTCTGAACTAGGATTTGCGCTTGTTATTCTTAACTTATATTCGAAGCACTAGATCGGAAACAGTGCTAGTAAGTAGTCTTTAACTAAGTTATATGGGTACTCACTTAAAGCAAGCCGTTAAAAAGTTTGGAAGAAAATGAGTAGTTAAATGTCAGCATATTTTTCATACTGTTGGACGCAACGGATCGTTTACGGGCTTTTTAAATTCAAGAGTTTTGTTAAACACTGAAAATAATTATACTTAGAAGAGCTTTTCTTACAATATTCTACTGAACACCATAACGGGATGTGATTTTTTTAACCCATATATAATAGATTTATTTTCAAGTAGTATATTACATTTTAAAACAATAGAAAATACGAAACTGCAAAAGTCAATTAATCTACAACATAATAAAAACAATTTTTTTCATAATATTATAGTTTCAAAGCAATCTCTTTGTCCAATTAATATTAAATACTTTGGATACAGGACATTAGTTTAAAGTTAATTCGTGCAAAATGTTAGTACAGAAGAAGCATGGAACAGTAGTAGTCTACTAGTTTTAAAAAAATTGAGTATAAACATATCTGAAGTAGACAAGCGCTGCAGTGGAAGCCGCATCTTGGCATACGTAGTGTGGAATTTTCCCTAGCGAGATGGTGCGAGGATCTGCTCAGAGCGGTTAGTGGAAACAGCAGAAGAGCAGAAGTTCAGCTTATGTGGCGGTTGTTGGGAGAGGCCTGTATTCCAGCAGTTGACTGCCGCAAGGTTCTGCTGTTGCTGGTGATTGTGATAAAATATTCTCATAATACTTATTCTCATAATTTTAGTTCTTGATTATTTCTGACAAGCGGCATTGACTATTGTAAAGTTTCGTATATGTCCTTGACATCCGAAAAGCTTTTAAGCTCATGTCGCGCAGGGAAATTCATTATTAACTTTGAAGTGTAGTTTGCTTTGCATGGAGAATAAATTCAGAACTATGAACCTGCTCTATAAATGCATATAATTGTATTTAAAATTTCTGGTGAGTGGTCTCAAATTCCTACCACTTTTTAATCATAAACTTTGTGTACAGCATACCACTTGCACTTTCTTGGCTGAAACAAACATATTGCGAATTTTATTACATTTTACACAAAATTATAAAAAAACGGATTACTTTAATGTTGTTTTTTATATTATAGTATATAAAATATACAGATTTCGTGTCAAATAACAACTCCATAACGTGATGTCATGTCTACATTATAGGAGCCAGACCTAGATCGAGACCAAAAATAGACAAACTTATACAGTAATGGACAAGTTATAAACTTGTGATGGTCACCTAGTTATAAATATAGTACTTGAATCGCGTTATAGACATCTATTGATAAGAAAAGATAAACGTTTTTATTTAAAAAGGTTTTATTTCAGTTTCAAAGTCTTCGGAATCTCACAGCAATTAACAACCTTCTTAACATATTTTCAAAGAAATCGAATCGCTGAGGTACCATTGTTTTTTACAACATTTACATTTCAAATATCTGTTGTGTATTGTTCATCAGACACCAGACAACGCATCAAAATGTTAATATTTTTATTAAGAACAACTATCACTGAGTTGTTCAAGAATATTATAATGTATACATACGTACATTGTTCATGCTCACACCCAGTACAATTTAATTTAGTTAAGTTTAACTTTATACACGATATTTAAATTATATAAAAAGTTTTTTCTTGAAAATAAGCAATTTAATAAACAAAAATATTACAAAGGGGCACGTTAGGTATTACAATATAGTGACACAAAATGTGACACGAATATATTATTGCCTTTCCACTGAAAGCTTTTTCTTGTCTTGAACAATCTTAGAAAGTTCTCAAAGTTTAAGCGTAATACGTATTGTGCGCAGATAAAACATTATTGAATAATTAAAATAATTGAAATTTTGTATAAAAGCACTGTTTATTCTAAAATGAAGTCGATGTATACTTTATTTTTATAATGAAATTCTCGAATTAGTACGTTTAGTATTTATAGTTTATTCATTATGTAAATTTCAAAAGCTCAAAAAGCCTATTACACAAGAAATGTTTGATTGAATAATATCATTATTATATATTATTGGGACAAGCAATACTTGGTTGACAATGAACAACTGGATTCAAAAAAGCAACAAGTATACTTTATTCCGACAAACTGCCAGTCATTGTTTTTTATTTTATTATTATTAATAATAAAAACCTATTATTTTTAAACATCAGAGAATTTTATTAGTAATATATCTATCTATATCTGATTGAAAAGAAATCATCAGTAAACATTTTTTAAATTTTAGTATCTGAATAAGGATTATTAATAAAATTAAAAACAAATATTTGTTCTATTAGTTTAACAAATTAAATTAAAAATCTAGGAGTTTAGGTTTCATTTCCTAAAAAAATATCAGTGTATACATATTGACATGGGCGGGTATACTGAACCCCAGAGAGGTGGAAAGACCATCTAGTACCCAGCACCTAGTGAATCAATGGGCCGAGAGCAGTCATGCCGTTATTTACTTCAAGTTAATGCAGTTAAAATCTATAGTCAGAATACTTATGGTATCGAATTGTAAATATATGACAGATAAGAACGTATATATAACAGAAACCATCGTAACTTAATAACACATCAACTGTCAACGTATAGGCCACAATGTCTGTCCGTTATTAGCTTTGACAGTAAATAAACGTATCAAGGATTCTGATTGAATTTCATGCCAGTAGGATGTGAGGTCGTCCCGGAACATCTAATTACTGTGTAGGGTTATAAATCAATTATACGATGGCTTTCATGTAAAGAGGAAGTTAATTATTGTCTGGCTTACGTTGGTTTGGTAAGTAATATATTTAAAGGTGAATTGCGGCAAACAAATTTTCTATTTAATTATAAAGTAAATATTAGATATTATACCTAAAAACATACGAGAAACTTTATCATTTTTATACATACATATCGTCACGATTATCTATAGGGTAAGGCAGAGACCACAGATCTCCATCCTCTACGATCCCAACACACTCTTTGTTTCCTTTACACTCATCCAGCATTTCATCCATCCTTCGTCTCCCATTTATCGTAGCGAAACGGCTCTCCGCTAGTCGCTTCTCACCCTCGTGAGAATCAAGACGTGACGGATGACGAACCACGTCACCGTCATTTTTTGATGAATTTGGTTTATTAAGATTCGCCATCGCGAATCCCACGAGCCGCAAGGGGGGATGGAGGTCAGCCCCAGCAGAGCCCCGCATGCCGTGGTAAGGCACTATAGTACCCGAGGGAGCCCGATTCCGAGACTGTCGGCGCGCTTGCGACTAAGCTCGCCCCTAGCTATGCATCCTTTGGCACGGCAGATCGTGGATTGGCGGAGAGGAAGGGAAAAGGCAAGGGAAAGATAAGATGGATTTAGCGGCTAGGCAAAGATACTTCCTGACCTGATATAACATTTTTATATAGATATCTTATTTTTCACAATGGCCCTTGTGTATTATACTTACGTGCACAAAACACACACACATACATACAATACGTACATGCACATATATATGTACACGTACGCATCCGCATGCGCACATACATATATTAAGCATACAATTATGTTACAAAAAAGCTTAAACACAAAAGCTTACCTTTGATGATAAGTCGTTATTGATTGTTTTCCTTTAAGAAGTTAAAAGTTGAAAGGAAGCCATTAATGTAGCCGAAATTAATTTTCATTGAAAATAACATCCTCTTAACTAACATATTCTATGTTGTCACTATTCGTAGAGAGTATTTGCAGAGGTCAATGAGTGGCGAGGAACGGCAGATATTAATTGGATAAAGTGATCCGCTTGCTTGTTTGCCTAATTTTTTTTTCATAAAAAAGGTAAATTTATCAAACTTTGAGATCGAATATCGGTATTTTTCCGCTCTGTTGGTACATTTAACGATTTTTCATTAGGGACTTGTTAGCGTCAATATTACGCCCACCGATTACAACACGACCTAATAACTCCCTGTAACAGCTAATAAAACTTTTGTGTGAGGCGTAGTGGCTTCGTAAACTGGAACGTGTATAAACTTCTTCATAGCAATATACTTTACCATTTGCCATTTGTGTACATAAAATTTACCATTTGTGTACATAAAATGCAAGTGGATTTATAAAATTAACTTACAAACTTAAGAATTTTTTATTACTATTGTAGTTGGCTTATTGCTCATTTCATTTGCTCGATTGGCTCAGTGGCGGGGCCTTCCGCCCGCGGAGTCAATGGTCGCGGGTTCGATCTCCGCATCGGAATAAATATTTAGGATTTATAAATATTTATTCCGAGTCTGGTAACCCCCCCCCAATCCGCATTTCCTTTCCTGCCCTTTCCTTTTCCTTCCTCTCCGCCAATCCACGGTCTGCCGTGCCAATGGATGCGTGGCTAGGGGCAAGCCTAGTTGTAAGCGTGCCGAATGTCCCGGGATCGGGCTCCCCCGGGTACTATGGTGCCTTACCTCAGCATGCAGGGCTCTGCTGGAGCTGACCTCCATCCTCCCTTGCGGTTCGTGGGATTCACTAAAGACGAATTTAATATACCTAATTTGTTGAAAATGACGGCGACGTGGTTCGCCACCCATAACGTCCTAAATCTCATGAGGGCGAAAAGCGACCAATGGAGAGCTGTTCGCTGCGATGATTGGTAGCGGACGGACCTCTGTGGACTCTGCCAACCCCTGCGGGGGATAGGCGTGAATATATATAACCAATTACTCCAACTACAATATATAAATATATATATATATATATATATATATATATATATATATATATATATATATATATATATATATATATATATATATATATATATATATATATATATATATATATTGTAGTTGGAGTAAACGAGTACTAGCGTGGAGATGTACTGGAAAATATGGTATGGGACGCTTCTTTTGTTGGTATGGGGGGGGGGCTGCCTCGATGGCCAAGGATCTGCGCATGCCAGCTGGCAGAGACAGAATGTGTGTAAGGGAATATTGCCTTTTTTTTGCTTTAAAAGCCTAGGTGGGGCACTTTGGTATAGAGTATCCAGTGGACTTCCGTAGGCTGATAATGATAATGGTATGATAGTGACTTCGCAAACAAGTTGATTAATAGAAGTTGAAAGAAAAATAAATAAAAGATATAAAAAATGAAAGAAAGAAAAAGTCAAATAAGATTAGAATATTTATAATAAATTGTAACAAAATTCACACCGCAATTAGTTGAACATTAAGATATATTACAAATTATATGAAATAAGAAATTAAAAATCTTTATTTTTACAATAATATTATATATATAGGTCCCTTCACCCCCAAATTAGGCTTATCTGTCCCAAGGCTAAGGCTAAAATAATTTTCATTGTATTTATTGTAGATAATAAATTTAATGATAATTCACTGAATAACTTTTAATAATTTCGTAAGCTAAAACATGAAATAAAATTATATATCTCGAGATCATAGCTAAAAACTTTAGTATCTAATATTAAGTAAGATCAGAAATACCGGGACAAATTAAAATTTATAAGACACGGGGAAATATATCAAAATGGAGTGCACGGCGATCGTCGATCGCTCACCGGAAATGGGTACTTAAGACGGCGACTGCTGCACTAGAGCCGGTGAGCCACTTTCTTCGTACAGGAAATTTCTTCATAAATTTGTCTTCAAAGGACTCATTTTTAAGTTAGTTTTTAGTAATAAAGTATTCGTTTCATAACATTTCATTCATCTATAATACTGATTTTAAGTCTTTCAAACAGTTATTGTAAATAAAATAAATGAAATAAATATAGTTGTGATTTCAACAGTCTCTCTATAGTGGTAGAGCCATGCTGCAGACGAATGGGCCTGCTCGCCCGGGGAAGTACCACACTCCCGCAGAAAACCGGCGTCTGATTGGTAGTTATGGCGCTTCGTACTATGAGCGGCTGTGTTCCGGAGGTCGAACACCCTTCCCCTCACTCTACCTCCTCCTATTTCCACTCCCATAATGACACTTTCCTCAAAAGTCGGCAAAGCTTCCGCACTGCCTATGGTCCTTCGGATATCTATGGGCGGCGTTGATTGCTTTCCACCCGCCTGTTCGTTTGCTTTCTTATCAAATTAATAAAAAACAACAAATGCTTGTAATGTATTTGTAATACTTTTGTCGATTCTATTATTGTCGATATTATTATTTGCTGCACTTACAAAGTGAAAAATAACTTTGTTTTCTTAAATAAAATCAATATCTCTATTTCTGTATAAATAAATAATATATTAGTAATAGTTATACTAAGAATTCATTTAATAATACTTTCCTCTTTACATTTTAAACATTATGTGTGACATAAAAGAAATACATATATATTCAAGCTAAAAGCGCAGCGTTTATTTTTCGGTTAAAACATAAAAAAATCATATATCTAAACGTACGATTTATTATTTAGGAAGTCAAACAAAAGCCACATGAGATTATCTAGCATCTGCTTGGTTAATATACAAATGTGAAGAGAAATAATTTATTACTAAGCACTTAAAAACAAAATGTATTATAATATTTACAATACATGTATGTATATAGTCTCTGAACGTACAAAAGTTCTATTTTGTGAAGTTCTATTTAGCGTTTCAGTTTTAATTTACGTTATGTAAATGCGATTAAAGTTGATGGTCTTTGTTTGACAGTTGAGCCACAACTAAAGTGTGGTTTATTTTAATTATTTGCTTATATTGTTTGAATATTACATCAAGTGAATGTTATCATACTGAAATATGTCTGAAATTCCTAAATGTCAACCTAATTTACACGTGATACATATTTTTGATAGAGATTCTGATGACCGTATAAACACCCCAAAATTAAAGCTAGGCATAAACTTTCATAGGCCAGCAGCGGGCACTACGTTACTAGTAAAAGAAAACCTGGTTCTGCGAGCATCAAATCATAATGCAACGATTCTTGCGTTCTGCAAGTCATAAAAGCTCTGATGAGCAGGCCACTTGGAGAAAATGGATGGAAATGTCAAAACGATCTATATTTGGATCACGTAACAGGAGACCCAGAAGATGATTTTTTCATATACATAGACAAGTGAGAGTGAGAGATCCAGGCAGAAGGGAAGGATTGTATTGGAGGATATTAGAATATCAGAAAGATAACATGTTGGCGAAGGAAGTTAGAGATATAGTTAAACGTAAGAGAATCGTTGAGGACAAAAATACCTTCAAAGAGGTTTAGCATTAACGGTAGTAATTAATTTTATTTCAAACTATTTATATGCTTTATTTTTTTAAATAATAAGTCATATTATTTCAGCAAGCAAAGTTTGCAAGATTTATTTAGAAATAATTACACAAAACAATTATTGAGCGTAAACTCTCTAATTAATATTTAATCCATACATGTATTCTTACCTTTTCCGTTATACATATAGTAAAAATATATGGAGGCTCACGAAAAACATTTTCTTTTTAAACATGACTGCATTCTCATTTTCCCCTTGCTGTGACCTTTTTAAGCCCCTAGGCGGCTACATCCATTAAAAGTTGGATGGAGCAAACGATTGGGACTGAAAGATCCGTTAAATTTATTAGAAGTTTTGTGCGAAATTTTGAGATATTTCTTTCGAACCAAAGTTCGATGTTTAACGCCCTACAATCCATATATTTTTGTGCGTCAGACTTATTTACTAGAATTGTAATAATATTTTCGTGTAATATTAACTTAAATAAACTATTAAAAGATATTAATTAGAAATGTAAGTAATAATTATAATTCTGAATAAGTTTTTATTATCTTAATATACCTAACCTATATGGTTCTCGGTATAGACCAGAACCACCCCAATACTTCCTGTTGGTGTCTATAGGAGCCAATAGGAGTAGATAGGCATCAACATCAACCCGATATAAATAATCAATCTGCAATTCCCAGTCCATTTACCAAGCATGAGGATTGCTGAAATTACACTCAATTTTTGGGGAAACCCATGTCCAGCAGTGGACTATTGTTGTGGATGGTCGTATTAATTTTTTGACCTAACTATTATGAAAATATAAGTTATGAACAAGGCCCTCATTACACTAATAATATCATAATATTTGATATTGATACATTTTACTTTCAATTTAAAAAGTCTATATTGAGGAAAGATGTTTTTTTTACCCTATTTTAATATACTTTCGATATCTTTAAGACTTATTGTAATCATTTGCATTAAGAGCGTTTCACTCATGAGATTGTATCATATGATTTTAAATATAATAAGTAAAAATTAGAGAACAAGAATTTAATTAAAAGAATAAATTGTAATAAATTTCTTGTGATGTGTAACATAAATAAAAATTAATTCAAAATGAGTCTTAAATATTTTAATTTGTCGGAAAGTTTTGAAGCATCTGAGCGAACATTACATTAATTGGATCCTTTTATAAGAGAGGCATTTTGCCAGCGAGGATTTAAAATACTGTTATAAAAGGGTTCGAATATAGATGCTGTAATAGTAAAATATTTCTTTGAACAAATTTAGTCTCTCATCTCTCATCATATTTCAAAAAACACAGCTTTTCTGAAATATCTTCAACACTCCTCTTTTGACATATAAACATGATTATATTCATATAAAATTTTCATCACACTCAAAAAGAACTTTTATAGAATATACTATAGGCACTTTAACAGTTTTTTCTGTGTGGTTTCTGAATAGGAATAGGGCTATAGGGTAACCCTATTCATTCTTCTGCTTCTTATACATATTCATTGATAGCTGGATGCAATGAGAGTAGGTGACACAGTTGGGATGGCCATATTTTGGTGATTTTCTTACATCCAAATATAAATACTTACTTTCCAAAAAGAAAATAAGATATTATTTAAATTGCTATTTCCAAAAAATTTCTTAGGCAGACTTGTTTGAACTATTTATTATGAAATATATTGTATGAACATAATGTAAGAAGTATATTGTATATTCACTTTTACTGTAGTGCTTAAGAGACCTAATCAATTTCTTAGAGAACTAGTTTAAAATAATGTCTGTCTAGATAGATACAGTTTCAGCGGTAATGACACAAATAAAAAGTAAATGTGAATAAAAAGTAGATATCAATTTTACTCTAAAAAATTTGACGTTGTAGATTCCTTTACAAATGGAAAAAACCTCATCAAGAAATCTTTTAATGCAGAGAACGTATTAAACTATTAAAAATATATTAATAATATACATACATATATAAACTATTGTATAAAAATCTGACCACTCGTTTAACAATAAATTAATGACTGAAGTTGACAAAAGTAATTAAGGTAAAATGGAGTTCTCACAAACCACAGCGCGCTGAAAATTAGTTCGCTGCAAGCAAATGAGTGACTGTGGAACTCGACTAGGAAGGAAAATTTAAATAGACTGTCGTGTTGTGACTCGACTTTTCAAATTTAAGTATTGTTTGTTTAGAGAATAGCGTAAAGAGCGATTTGAAACCGGAAACTTTTATAATAACGAAGGAACATTCTTATGAACCAATCAGTAAAATAGCGTTTCAAACATGCGATTTGACATCAAATAATATAATAAATAATACATTCTTTTTAATAGTAAGCTGGAATTGACTTTCATTCTATTCTATCCTAATGCTTTCAGAAAGTATTTATCGTGTACTCTCTTATCTGATATTAACGTGAAAATCGGTGGGTAGTTTTAATATTTTTTTGTTGACTTTTTTTATTACCATAATTTCGTACACATTAAGCAAATAACGGTTTATATAACCGAGTATAAAAACTCAATGAGCTTTACTAGCTAATGGAGCACTTTAAATTAGTCGTTCCGGCCTGTAAGTACAGTTTTACAGTTATTAACTACAAAACAGTACTTAAAGTTCAGAAGTTAGTTTCAACAAATTAATTAAAAAGATAAAATCGAAAATAAAATAAAAATAATACTCCTAGACTCATACTAGGATTTTTTTTCGTGTGTACCACATAATACACAAATGACAAACATTCAGAATATGTATATTTTAATGTCACTATGTAAGATTTTTAATAATTAATAAAATGCTAGTAGATTTTTATTTTACTTCAAACATAATATATAAAATATTTGACTATACGTTTTATATGTTTTCATATAATATTTTTCACACAACAAGGATTACCACATACAGCGCTCTAATCTGAACTAACAAACTTCAAACCCCTTCGTTGGTATTCTTATGTTAAATATAGGATTTTGCCTTTAAAATGAATGACTAAATGAATACGTAAACGCTAACATTCAATTAAATTTAAACCTAAGGATCAGAGCCAAAGCGAAATTTTTGTCTACAGCCGTAAAAGCCCACTCTTGGAAATTGGTTTCTTCCAAAATTGGGAGTGTTGCCGTAGTCCCATCGTTTGACTGGCGGATTTGCGAGTGCGGATTGGTTTTAATTACTCAAGTAGACAATATTGCTTATCAACTTATATTCTTCTGGCTTCAGGCTTCCATAATCGCCGCGTACGACACATAGGCGAGAAAATGGGAGGCTCTACTTACACTAGGAACCGCACAGTATAATTTGTATGTTTATATATAATAATTTTTGAGTTTATATGTATATTGTATATTTCATCTAAAATAAAATTTAATTGAATAAACTAAATCTTAAAATTTCACATGTAAAGTATTAAAATTAATGATTATGAGATCCCGTTCATAACAAGTTTAAAATGAAAAACACAAAATCACCTGTCGCCTCCATGATCAACAGGAAGCAGATCTGGGCGAGGCTCGAAAGAGCACAAGCCCGCGGGGAGTCAGTCGCCGCCCAGCCGCCCTTAGTGGAAGCCGTCACCGCCCTAAGTGATAAGGCTCACTCCAACGCGATAACGTACCTAATACTTATGTCCCTGGGCCACCAGCGAACATCATACATTGCAATGTGAGACAAGTTAACTTATTATATGCATTAATCGAATTCCATAAGTGATAAACAGTAAAAGCCGTGTCCTCAAAGGTCTGCCAGGATCGGTAAGTTTAAAAAACGATATAATGTATTCATCAATCACAAAGGGCGATTATTCACAGATATATTTTACAACATACATATTGTTTTTAAATATGTTCTTATATAGTTTGAATTTTATCTCTAAATCAACTGATTATATTTAATAATTAACCATGCAAATAGTTGCGTATTTGATTAAAATAAAAGATAAAGTGTGCAATATACTTAAAATATTAAGAATATATTTGAAATCTATTAAATAACTTTTAATTTTTAATAATTAAAAATATATTACAAAATAATTTCGAGACGTCAATCAGATTTTATTCAAAGCTTACATGAACTTTTAATTATCGTGTCTCAATTAAGCTGTTTTGTTGAAGCTTTGCATTATATTCAATGATACATATATTGTAAAAATACTATTCATAAAATTATATATTGTACTAGTTAAAAACCCGGGGTATATTTTATTCATGATTATTGCCATTTCATCTCCTTTAAAGTGTCATATATTGACTAAAATAGAAATTTAAGAAATAAAAGATACGAGAAACTACAGTGGACGTTTAATGTTAGACATAAATAAAAAATACATTCATAGAATACACTGCATATGAATCTTCATGTGTAGATGTTTGTATTTTAGCTACAAAGAAAGTCCCCAGTTTATGTGTACAGTTTTTGCGTTCGTTAAAAATTATGATATTTTAATTGAGTGTTACTCGGGGAAACGGTTTATCCAATGTTTAATATAAAAGGCCTCTTAAGTGAACTAACATTTACTACATAATTTGTTATTAATTTTTATAAAATAAAAAAATATATATACTACATAAAAAAATAAAAGAAACTTTTAGATATCTAGTGTTTAGAGTTCTTTAAGTAATTCTCTTGTATATCTGTGAAATACATAATAATAGATCTGTAAATACATTATTGATGATCATTATTATTTAAGTTACACTTTAATAAATGTACGTCCTGTGGAGTTAGACAGGTAGATACATAGGTGACTAGACTACTAATAGAGTAGACTTGAGTAATACTAGACATTTTGTATCAATAATCTTGATCCTAATTTTAGAATATTTATACTATAGTTAATTATCAGATCCTTGTTCAGATAGATGCACTGCGCAGGTGAGGCAAACAAATAAAGTGCAAAGAAATGGTCCACTTCTGTGTATCGCAGATCTCAAACTATAAAGGATAAGAAACAAAGAAGACGAGAACAAAGAAACAGTAGAGTCTGATACATGTACATATAAATACCATATAAATTTATTTCGTCTAAAAGTCGTAGTTTGAGAGATTTCAAAATAATGCTATTTGATAAAATTGCCTTTTTAAAACACTTTTTTCTTTGGCTTGTGAACATATGTATTACTGGTTAAGCGTAAGTAGACTGTTGTTGTTAGTAATAAAAGTAAAGAAAACAATAACTCCATTTATAACTCTTGAATTATATGAGCAAACTTATTTACAACTATAATCTGAACTTTAGGAATAATAGATTAAATTCTGAGGTTACTAACTTGTTCAAAATGATACGCTTTAGTAAATAATAAGGTTTACGACTAAATAACACCCAGTATTATCAACAAAAAATATTGCAGTAAATTAAACGAGCAAAAGAAGTAAGAATTTTATTTCAATATCTCATGAGTTAAGTTGGTCTTAAATGGAAGAGAGATATTTAGGGTGTAAATCATGAAAAATGAAATTATTCATTACTAATTTGTCAAAATGATATCTGAGAATGACTTAATATTTGCGATTTAAAATGAGTTCAACTGACATTTAGATAAATGATTATTTGCGTAGGAAATTTTTATGTACAAACAAGTAAACTGTATCGCAAAGTTTGTACGCCAGAGGCTGCGTATTTGGATTACCATCGCATTACTGTTTCGCGATGGATTTCTGTTTCAGAATTGTTCCAGTATTATTCTGTTTATTGACTCAGGATTTGATTCAGAGACGGTTTTATTTATCTTCACAAATTGAGGAATGGATGTTTCAAGATAATGTACTATTTGCGCGTAATTGTTTTGAGAAATACAATTGTTTGGGAAAGTATTTCCGTAATGGTGCACATTATTTATTTACTGAAATCAACAGCATATACAGAATATAATAGACTTATATTGACATATTCTATGGTAATTAGAGATTTCTACTATACATGTTATATACACTTTTTTGCAAAAAAACGGACAGTTTTGATTTTTCTACATTATTGGTAATAATTTAGTTCTAAAAAGGTTTTAATATCCAAACTATTTTATTGGCACTTAATGAAGATTCTGGGCCGAAAAAAAGTTAAATCCAAATTCGAAGCTTTTGTTTTTTTTAAAAATAATCCCTTTTTTAGTTCGTGACTTTTTACTTACTTTTCGCGGGTTTTTTGTTAGAAGGTTAACAGGTAAATAAAATTTATTTCTTGTTATTTTTAGTAAAATAATTTATTTTTGTCGCATCATCCTGCCTTATAGTAACTTAAAGCAGAAAGATATCTGCTTGTATCTATTGTAATGGCAGAAAAAGCAATAAAGGCTAGTAAAATTATAGCGCTGTTAAAAGGGGGGTGTAGCCAATGTAACGTCACACAGCGGTTAAAGGTGAGTCGTTCAACTGTCCAAACAACCATGGACCTGGACTTGATACCATGATACCGGTTCCGTTCAAAGAAGGCAAGATTCTGGGAGAAAACGTTGCATACAACCACGAGATGATGGCTTTTTAGTGACTCAGGCGCTGAGGAATAGTAGATGCAGTTACATAGACATCAAAAGAAATTTTTAAGAGGTACGAGGAGCACAAGTTAGCATATGGATTATGAGGAGGAGGCTTTTAGCGGCTTCCAAGTTGTTCCGTGAGCACCGGATTGCTCTATTCTACGGAAGTTCGCCAGTAATTGCCTATCATGGACACTAGGTAACTGGGGTAGCGTCCTCTTCTTCGATGAGGCTCGAATTCGTCTACACGGTGAGGACCGATGTCGGCGAGTGTTACGAAGACCAAGAGAATGCTATGGTGACGTATGTTTTGAAGAAATCATCCCTTATGATGGTGGATCTGTTATGTCTTGGACAGGCGTAACTTCCAGCTTTCGTATTGAAATAGTTTTCATTGGAAATGGCTGACTTAATATGTAAAAGTACATAACAGAAATCTATTGTCAACATGCACAACCCGCACTGACTGTAATTGGTGAAGATGTCATTTACATGGATGATAATGCTCGGGCTCGCCGTTCTAACGACGTAGATGGTTATATGCAAGAGGTCGGTATCGGTCGTTTGGACTGACTAGCGTGGTCGTTTTTTTGCAAACGAGTTTATTTATATCTTATGGGGAGTAACACTGATAAAGAAAGAAAAAAGAACATAAAAACATCAAAAATATAAATCTTCTGTTCGACAGCTTTCTTTTAAAATTTAGTTAACTTTAGTATTTTTTTATTACTAGCTTGTTCGTTTTATTTGTTATATACAAAAGAGCAAGCGAGTCACTTAATGATAAATTGTCATCGCCAAAGACCTGCAAGCAACATCAGGTCATGATACAATGCCGGACTTACAGAACAATTATAATTACATTTATTTCAAGCTAGCATTACGATACGTCTACTCTCATTGATTCCGTCTTTATTTCAATAGTTATACTCAGACTTAACGACTAGTGTGTTTTGACGTTTACGAGATAGGTACCCAAAATATACGAGAGTACGCCATTCACATCTCATTTCGGTTTTCGCCAGTTCAGAAGCTCATTCAAATTATCTATAGTGACACACAGGATATTGATCGAACTGTAATTCCCATGCTCTTGAGGCAACGAGGTTTTCTCCTATCTTATTTAGGTGCCAGGGAGCTCTTCGATTGTGTCAACAGTGTTACCAGAGCTCTTCAACTTTTTCATTTATGCTTTGCTGTGGGACCAGGTACTTTCGAAATGTATTCTATATTGATGCGATAAATTAAAGTCAAGAAAATTTGAAAACAAAACTGCTGAAAGTAATTAACTTGGCGCGTTTTATAATGCTGCAAAAACTTCGTAAGCTTCTTTGTTGAAGTTTAATATTAAAGTTCCTATATTAATATGGGAGGTGACTTCCAACCGTTTTGAATAATTCAACAATGAACTATAATAAATTTATCGTGGTCAACATATTACTTTTCTTTTCTAGCTTTATGCAATTATAGATGAAAATTAACTTAATGAATAAGCATTTGAAATTAAGTGCCTAACCCGAAAGCTTTAGGATTTAAAAGTTCCTTGTGTATAAGGAACTTTTAAATTATTATATAATACAATATTTGTCAATGTATTATAAAATATGTGTCATAGAGCGTTAACATTTGTTATCATATTTTGGCATATTAATTATATAGTGTAGATATTTATTTATTTTCAATATTTTAAAAATTAGGTCCTGCAAAATAATAAGACACCAATGCACAGTGTTAGAATGTATGTATATATATATATATATATATATATATATATATATATATATATATATATATATATATATATATATATAACACTTTTTTATGGAAGATGTTGGCCAAAGATTAGACGAATTACTCGTTGGTATGCACTTATTTTCTTTTTGTTTTTTCATATATATTATTAATGGTCATGGAATATTTTTGCCCAGCCGCTTGTCCGGTATTTATGGTATTGGTATACAGGTACGCGACCCCGGCCACCCTAGCTACTACCGTAACGCTCCTTGTATTCCGTTGCGGTAGTATCATATCCCTATCATCCTGTCTAAATCCATATTTTCTTTCCCCTGCTTTTTTTTTCTTCTCTATCCTTTTTTAGGGGCCAGCTTAGTCGCAAGCGTGCGGATCGTCGCGGGATCGGGTTTTTCTATTCTATTCAATTCAATCATCGTCAACTATGATCATTTATAATACAAGGGATAGGATACATTGCCCACCTTATGATAAGAATGAGAATATTAGGAGAGTAAAGGTTTCATGGTAGAGGAAGAAGGAGTTAATTAGAAAAGAAGAAAGTATGAGAGTAGTACTAGAAATATAATAAGGGGAAAGGAGATGAGCCTCCAGATTTCTGCATCAACCGTATAAAATCACGCGCACGGTTATAAAGTAAAATGCAACAACTAACGTCGATAATCTGTGAGGATATCATACTTCTACGATTGAATCAATTTGTGAACTGCTGGCTTTATCACTTGTTTGTATCTAAATAATGTACCATAATAATGGTATATGAAAAATATTCAAAATTGCGTAAATTGCCAAATATTATTAATATATGTAATATTAAAGTATATAAATATAAACTTTATAATATTCTAATATTTTTTAAAATTAATTTGCGCGTGTTATAGCGTACATTGAGATGGAATAATATGACGTATTTTCCTTAGCTTATTCGCAAAAAAGCCGACGGGGCATGTTACTTCATTAAACGTTACCATCTCGAAGGATCACGTCGACTTTGCAAAGTAATTCTAAAATATTTCATCTTCATTTTAAATCACCTGCTAAGGTTATGCTCCTTTTGCATGTTATATATCCGTTTTATAATATCAAAAGGTATCCCAATTAGCCAAGTTTTAATGATTATATTTATTTATAAAGATCTAATGTGTACATTATACATTAGTTTTCTTATTTTACTGCTAATGTTAAAAATGGATTTAAAAATAGAGGAAATCGCTAATTTCAAAATTTTGTAGTACGATTTTATTTTCCCCGAAGCCTTTACAACTTCGTAAAAGACTATGACTCCATAACGGACTTGGGATAACATAACGGACAAGAGACAGGACTGTGGATTTGGGACAACGTTACGGATTGTGGACAATGTAACGGATAATGGACAACATTATACAGAACAAGATACAATTTATTAGTCAAGATAATGCAAAGGCTAACGTTCGTTGTTTTTTTCAGGTAACGTCGCCTTATGTAGGATGGTGTAAGTTTTACGCTCGATGGAATTTGAACATTAATCGGACAGTTAATTTAGTCAATAACAGTTCAAGGCAAATGTGTGAGGTGTGAGTGATCACCATGAGTTTCCTGTCATCGATTGGTCAGTACGTGGCCGGCGTGGCGGACAGTGTGGCCGGGCTGGCACTATCACCTCGCCGAGCACCGCCATCTCGTCATCGTTCCGCTGAAGAGACCCAACAACCACAACCTTCTACTGCAACTATGAGAGGTATTGAATATTTATATTTCGGTTTATTTATTTATTATAACATACATTAACTAGAAGCTCGACGATTGTTTTTGCTTCTCCTTACCCTTACTTGATTTTTTTTCAACTCCATTTACCATCCCTACTATGATATTGTCCAGCCCACAGCTATGATTTTTTTTATTTGAGATACAGCGTGTCACCTTATGGAAAGCCATCAACGCCATCCATATACATCTGCAACAGCATAGGTGTTACAAATGTACTAACGCCTTTGCGACATGAGTAGGCTTCTTTTTTGGAGGTTCCAATATCTTATCGGTTCGAAAATACCCCTGAAGGTGTCATAGAGTAAAAACGCATCGTACCGGATCGTTACGTATCGAAATATTGAGGATGAACTTTTCCTTTCGGAGAGTTGTGCGGCAGTGGAATTTGGCGATAGGAGTTTTTCCGAAGAATTTTTCGGAACACTTCCCATAGTAGAAGCAATAAAAGACACTAAAAGAACAGACATTCGTCCGCAATGCCGGAGAATCATTTCTCTGGGTGACATCCTGATCATCGAGGATTCGTCCACACGACATTCAATGCGGCTAAGAGGCATTTTCATATTGGGATTTTCAAACCCAGAGATTAAAACAGTATTCCATTTGCGGTCGAACTTGGGCCTTATAAAGTTGTGGTGTAATGGTTATTTCTGGCTATAAAAAATTATAATAACTAAGTATTTAATAATTGCACAGGTTTCCCACGCGTGTTACCGACGGAAGGTGCCTCAGCACTCAGTGCGCGCCGCCGAACCTTGGACTGCTTAGCTCCAATGGCTCTGACTCGCCGAGGTGGCTCGCTGCGCACACCAAGACCTCAACAACCACCGGAGAAGCCCACAATGGCTTTCTGTAAGAGGCGTCTTTCCTGGCCCGAAGTCGATATTTCTGTGAACTCTGGGTAAGTTTTTTTATTTTTTGTATTATACCTTCCATCTGTAGAAATAAAAAATAACAGAGAATAGCAACTGATAAAACTTTTTATTGAGATTCATTTTAGTGTAGTTATTGCTTATTCCGTAGTCGGAGAGTCACTCTAAGAAGAAAGAGTACCTGTTACATCCAGGAAATTGAAAGTTGTAATAAAATAAATAAGAAAATTAAAATACATGAAAAATATTGAACATAGAAAATTCATCACCATCATCGTTATCATGATTATGAAATTTCTATTTTCGATTTCATAATTTAGTCAATTACATAATATTGGTCTTAAAAAATATATAAAATGAAGCCCACTCTGTACCGTTAGACTACTCTGTAACAGTTACTGAAGAACACAGCGTAAGTATTAAATTAAAATTTTTGGCAGATAAAGTTTCAAGGTAAATAATTGACATGGAATATCAAATATGTACCTTAAAACACCGACTTCCATAATAATACAAAATCTGATCTAAACGTTAATTATAAATTTGACCTTTCCACTATGTTGCTAGACATAATAACTTGTATTATTAAAAGGTACTTACTTTTAATAATACAAGTTAACAGCTATAAATCTGAAATAAAAATAACGCATAAATCAATAAATAAAGCATCTTCTTGGTTTATAACTAACTAATCCTATATTGGTTTTGTTCCTAAATTATAAGGTCCTTTTAAATATTTACTTTAGATTTGTTTCCACGATAATGAAAATAGTTTAGGATCACTGAATTAGTCTTTGAAAGTTACGCCATTTACATACATTTATTGCTACTGACATAACACGATCTTATATATTATCTATAATTTGTAAATAAATTATTTTTTTCTTTTATAGCTTCATTTTTTCGTTTTCATCTTTTCCTTTATTTTAAAAATACAAATAAAGTCTCAAAGAATATTTTAAGGAGTTAAAAAAATATTATTGTTTGAACCAAACAATAAAGTGAATATTTAATTTTGTTAATGGTGTCAATGGTGGCAGCGGGTGAGAATTGGAGTAGCGACCGATATCCCACCGTTAGATGACTCATTTATCAGCAGGGGGCTCCATTTACCGCACTAGGTTGTTTGATTAAAGCTCCAATGCTTATTGTTTTATTTACTCATCCAATTTAAGCGTTGACTATTTTCTTAGCTACGTGGTTACATTTTTTACATTCACAAAATTATAGTATACTGCTCCATTAATTTATATTTAGCAAATGCCCTTAAAAAATTATAATTTAACATTAGGTAAATTGACGACCAATTGGCTCAGTGGCAGGGCCCTCCGCCCGCGGAGTCAATGGTCGCGGGTTCTATCCTCGTATCGGAATAAATATATGTATGGATTACAAATATTTATTCCGAATCCGCATTGGACAAATGTATGTTGGGGTAAATGTATTCAACAATACTAAATGTGTATGAGTAGTTATATATATGGATGTATTTGTATGTACGAGTGTGTCAGTATGAATGTGGTTACTGTGATCTGCGATCTGACCACATTGGTTCTGAAAACCAGCGCCGGGTACTCCAATAGTGCGCCCGGCATATGCTGAGCAAGAACCATTTTATGACACTCGTTAGATTAAAATTATTTTCTTTTTGTTTTGTGTTTTTATTTGTATATATAATATTATTAAGGATTTAATATTTATTTTTTGTAAAATATTTAGTTATTGTAAAAAATGGTGTCATAAATAAAGTTTTTCTATTCTATTCTATTCTAAATATATCTTTCTTTAAGTTTCACGTACGTTTTTTTTCATTTTTTCCAAATGTAATTCGATTAAATAACAAATATTCGACGAGTCAGTGTGATTGAACATGCCTAAAGCAGTTAAATACACTCCTATGCGAAAAACAGGTGGTTTTGATTTTTCTACATTATTGGTAATAATTTGGTAACTTTTCCGATGAGTGTTGTCGAATTTGTCTGTACGGTGAGAACCAACGTCAGCGAGTGTTACTAAAAGAGTGTAACAGAAATTCTTTACCAACATGCTCAACTTGCACTGACTATAATTGGTGAAGATGCCATTTACATAGATGATAATGCTCGGGCCCACCGTTCTAACGACATAGATGGTTATATGCAAGAAGTCGGTATTCGTCGTTTGGACTGACCAGCGCGGGGCCCAGATCTTAACCACATTGAGCACGTCTGGGACCTCCTAAAAAGGCGAGTACGATCTGTTCTCCACAAAATATCAGGGAGATTAAACGTGTGCTCTCGGCTGAATGGGAACACATTCCACAGGACACCATCAAAAGCCTGGTAGAAAACATGCCAAGATGATTACATTCCGTAATTGCTGCAAGGGGAGGTCACACGTAATTTTTATTTATTTTTAATGTCTTTTTATATTAAAGTACCATAAAAATACTCGTAGCCTTAAATTCACTATACCCATGCCAATGTCCTTTCAAAATTCACACAGATTTTTGTTTACATTGACTAAAACACCGATTCTAGGATTTAAGTGTTAAAAAAATTCTAAAAAAGAAATTTCTAGTCATCTTAGCTAATGACATACTAAAAATATTAATATTATTCACAGAAAAGCCAGTGACTGTAAGGTGGACGTTGTTTTTGCAATGGAATACATATGTATATTCTCCCACATTTAACTAAGAAATGAAATTCCTCAATTGCGTGTAATATAAAAATTTTGATATATATGTATATATATATATATATATATATATATATATATATATATATATATATATATATATATAAAATTATTTATATCAAAATTTTTAGTAATACCTAAATTGTTACCAATTGTAAATAAATTTTGCTTAATAAGTAAAAGAAATAAGTATTTAAATATCTTTTAATTCAGAGTATCCAAACTACCTAGGTGGTTTAGTAGCGAAGCTACCGCTTTCAAAGTCAGTTGTCACAGGTTTGGTTCCGACATTGGGATAATTACGTTTAATAAAGAAAATATTCCAGTCTGAATGCTTCGCTAATCCACCTTGTGTAAGAGTAGGGAATTAATATCCGTTTCTCCAGAAATAGGGACATCCCATGCCCAGCATCGGGACACATATGAGCTTTTAAAATACGAACAAAAAAAACTTTATACTATTTACTTATTAGCTATAAATTACTTTGAAATTGCAATTAAAGATAAAACTATTTTGTACCGTTATTTTAACACCTCGATTCAATTACTTTCTACCGTAATAGGATAACAAAACGTCTCAAGAAATGTTTTTCAGGTGCAAAAGTAACTCGACTTCACGAAATAAGTAATAAACAGGATATTTAATTAAATTAATGGAAGGCAGTAAAGAAAATAGGTGTGACTTGAAATATTTACTGGTCTCCAACCCTCAGATGAAACCATTTATCAGTGGGAGCCTTATTTACCCGAATGGGATATTTGATAAAAACCCCGGATGGCTATAGCCTGTTATTTGATTAACCACTTAAGACTCATCACTTTTTTATTGGCTCTATGAGCGCTACGTACTTTTTTGTTGATATTATATTTTTTCTAGTTGTATTACTGTGTACCGTACAATATTTCCACTTTATTAACAACAAATATTTATTAACAACATTGTTAATACTGTTTAATCGTTTTCAGAGTTTGTATATACAGGTTCATGAACTTTATTATTTATTACTCTTATTATGTAAAATTACTGACATAGCCTTTCCAATTAGCAATCTAAAGTGGCAATGGGCTGGTCACGTTTGTCGGAGATACATTGTCAGATTGTTGGAGCAAACGAGTGCTGGAGTGGAGACCGCGTCTCGGTAAACGTAGTGTGGGACGCCTCCCGGCTAGATGGTGCGACGACATGCGCAGGGCGGCTGGCCCTTATTGGGAGAGGCCTATGTCTAGCAGTGGTCTGCAGGCTGTTAATGATGATGATTATATAAAGTTGTTTGTCCATAGTCTTCCCCTTCAAATTCTCTGCCTCTTATGGAAATTGAAAAGAGTATATATGTGTATATATATATATATATATATATATATATATATATGTATATGTATATATATATATATATATATATATATATACATACATATATATATATATATATATATATATATATATATATACAATATCAATTAATAATAATTATTGGAAATAAAAATTATTTAAAAAATATTCTACATGATGCCATTCGTTTCTTAAGAGTAAACCACCTGTATTCGTACCATTGGTGGGTCTTTATAAGGCAGACACCACACCATACATACACCTCTTATACAGCATACACATAGGAGACACTGACTAGCACTTCACAACCGAATACCAGGAACTTACATGACACCGAAGAACACGTAGTTAAACCACGGTCAGGACGTAGAGTTAGATTTACAGATTTTTATCGCCCTTGACGGTCTCTGGAGGGGGTGATAAAGGGTACTCACGTAGGACATACTTACGTACGAGCATTCAATCGCGTGAATCATTGGCTGGTCAATATCAATAAAATCGATATTTATCGACTTTGTCATATGATTAGCCAATGTAAAAGACTACACGCGCAACAGCCTCGAGTTGTCAAAAACTCTTGTCAAGTAGACGTAAGATTTTATATTATTTATATAATTTATTATTTATTTATTTATTGTACATTCGTCAGATTGAGTATTTATTTCTCTGATCTACAAAGGATAAACATCTGACAAACACACAAATCACAAGTATATTTATCCTCTCAATTTACCAAACATAATACTCAAGGTAATAATATAATGTATATTTTAATAAAATATATTTTATATATATGTGTATGTATGTATATCTATGTATAAATGTGTATATGAATTGTACTAATTTCAATTTATAAAATTAGTTATTAATTTTCTTCCAAGCTACATCACCTTCAAACCAATCTTCTCAGTTTCACCCGCAGGTTGATTGATAGAAAATGCCCAACGACAGAAAGTTCGTTAGATGTACATTTTGTGCAAGTTTAAATAAATAAAATCTTTCTTATACATATGAAATTAAATCAACTTCTTGTTGACATATATTTTATCTCTTTACGAAGGTGTCGGGTATTCAGTACAGCAAAATGGTATCAATTTTGACGTTATATTGAGTTATGGTGCGGCTTTCACCTCGACTTGTCAAGTGTCAGGAACCTACTTGTTTGAGTCGACTTAATTGATAATTGATGAGACAAAATGTACTACAATGTAGTTATTATATTTCTATCAATGCATAAATTAAATAAAGTATCCAATTTGTATGTAGGAACAGTAAGTAACCTTGAAATATATAAAAGTTTAGATAATTGTGTCTAACTCAAATTCACCATAGAAAAAATTATATTTTTTATATTGTATAGCCACGCTGTAGACAATTTTTTAACAAAATATTTATGAGAAAAATTGTTCAGTATCAACATTTTTAGGTATTTTTTGCTTTCATCATAAATGGCTCGCTCGCTTGGTTTAGTAATAATACAGTATCACAAAAAGCCAAAGTCTCAGTAGTAACTAATCTGCTACGCCTCGCTCGGTGAGCTATAAGAGTAACAGGACTAACCCCTTTCTCCCTCCCTTTCCGTTACCCGATGGTTATCCTAAGTGGATTTACTTATAGGTTTACTTCTTTCGTATAATGGACTTAAGATATATCATCCAACTGAAAAATAAAGTACAAGTTTGCTCTTATCGCAAAAATAAATTTGTGTAAAAGCTCTAAGGTAGATGGAGCTTTTACTCAAATTTATTTACCCATTATATTATATATACTCAATATTTACAATATATACTCAGTGTTTTATACAGATATAATCAACAACAGAATATTGTGGCCTTATCTACAATAAACATCGATCTTTAAAAACAACAAGACTAGCATTACTTTTAACATTACCTTAACTCTTGTTAACCATTTTTATAAAGATGATAAATGGAGTCAGGCGTAGACACTTAACGGTTGTCTTCCATAGAGTCTACTATACCTGATGATGCCTCGTGTTGAGGTGAAACACGTGTCGTTTGCAAGGTGGAAAAGCGGTAGTGTGTGTTTGGTGTCGTGGATAGTGGTTGGGAGGTGGAGATTTGCTGACGGCCGTTTTTCGGTAAGATTTAGGTTAAGTTCCGAGTAAATCCACTTTATTCAACAGAAAAACACACATTATTAATTTTCTATTTTTGTTTGTTTGTCGCGGATCTAAGCTAAGTACAAATTTTAACTGTCCACACATTTTTATAAAGCTAAATAATGTTTGTGTTAGGAAAACTTTTTCACTTCAATAGTCAACAGGCTAGGCAGAGTCGAACCCATGACTCATCAATCGCAAACGCAATATCGACCCAATCACACTATTGGCGCTTATTTTGATTACCAGACATTATTATTACCTGTAACAGTTCACCGTTAGTCTGATCGTTGATATCTGGTTGACAGGCATGATAGTATTCACAGTTAGGATCTCACATCATTAAAGCAACTATCAATCATCGGTCCGTGACAGTTTTATAATTGATTTATGGTTGTTTTACCGCCGTAATTCAGCGACTGCATGCAAGTGAAATTAATAGGAAGAGTTGAAAATTGCCGGTGGAACGTATTGTCCAAACGACCTAGTTCACATTGCAAATATAATCGATAAATGTGTTGGAAGCGTCTACAAAATTTATTATAATACTGTGAATTGATAACGCAGTATTGTGTGATACTGACGGCTGAATATTTCCAATGATAGTGTAATAAGGGTGACCGAGTGGGTATTTTACAAGCGAGCATACGAGGATAGATGTGAGTGGCACCGGGAGAGTGTGGAGGACATGTGTGATGAGGACATGCAACAGATCGAGGAATGACCTATTTATTGTGACACTTTTATTGTTTTTTACGGAAATATGTCCTATATGATTGTTTCTGTCATAAAAACCACCTTTGTATATTACAATAAAGTATTAATAATCTACAGCTGTTAACAAAGTGTACTTATTTATTTGTTTCCTTCCTCATATAATGTCAGTTTCATTAAAAGCCGGCAACGATTATGCACTGCCTATGGTACTACAGGTATTTATGGGTGGCGTTGATTGTTTACCATCAGTTGATGCGCCTGCTCGTTTGCCTCCCTATCCCATAAAAAAGTAACATAATTATTTAATATTGTTTCCACTACTGAGTGCTATGCTATGCTATGCTATATTAGTCATCATCGTCACGGTGAACATTTGGGTAGCGACCACGTGGCTAAGTATTTTATTTCTGCATAATACGACATTGGTTTAAGGATGAGGGAATTCTTACAGTTTTCAGATCGTTGTTTGTATTTTTTTTTAAAATATCTATGTTCTTTTTATAATTTAATAATAGAAACTAAAAAAACTCCTAAAGTTTGGTATTTATACTCAACTCTACCATTTGTTTAATGCCGACTCTACCGTCTTGTTCGTTTGACCTCGCCTCTTCTTTATTTATCATCAATCAAGTCTACTTAAAAACAACAACGCATCTTTCAGTCTATTACTCCTCACTGAGTTAACCAGTTTGTCAAACAAAAATAAAAGAAATATTTCATTTAAAATAAGTCTTGTGCGGACGCAAGCACTGTGGATGGATGTAAAGAGAGCATAGGCGCCCACGTCTCATTTTTCAATATGACAGAATAACATCCACACTTTTTAAAATAAATTCTTGATGTGAAATTTATCTTATATTGCGAATAAAATAAGTGTTTGTATTTAGAAATGTGAAAAATATGGACCTGCAACGTACTGGAATATAAGAAATTTGTCTTTAATTTATAAAACTAACATAGTTTGGCCTGTGATGTGAATGGTTTGGCGTGGATGTGTGAAACAAAACTGCGAAAATGACTCACTTTTTTGTCATCATTCACTTATAACACTCTCGTTCATTCTCTCATTATGAAAAGAGGGTATGGTTGAGGATTGAGGTAATAAAATATACGTTTGACCCCTTGCATCCCATAGTCATTATAGGGTAATTAAAATGAAGTAACCAAACTTTGAACTCCAAATATAAAATTCCTCCGCTTGTCTCATTCAAACTTCGTAGGAACAAAGAAAACTGAATTAGCAATGTAAAACAGGGCAAGAGCGAGATAGTAACCACAAGCGTCGGATCAATGGCGAGCTCTTTGCCTGTATGAGGAAAGTGACCCATTACACACAACAATATAACAAAATTTTATATAATCTTATTTGAGGCAATACATGTACAACTCTTTTCTTTGTTATTTTAATGTTATCCACAAATCTCGTCAAGTAGTAGGTTGCCTAATCATCGTGTTTTTTTTTGGTGCAACAAACAGGGTTCGCAAGCTTGACGACAAAACCTAGTTTGGGACTCTTGTTGACAAGAAATACAAAAGGCGCCCAGGCGGCTTGATGTCAACCCCCCGCATTCGATTATTCAGCCCCATAAAATGTTACCTCTCAGATATTGTCGTATATCTTTAGGGACGTAAAGGAAAATGATAATAGCAAGGAACAATAAAATTTCATGGAAATACAAGTAAATGATTTAACATGTACAAAACTATGTCAAACTTGTAAGCGGCAGATACAATGAAATTTTGTCAATATCCCAATAGAATGGAAAAATATTATATTACCTTCGAAACATTTTATCTTATTTAACAATCTAAATAAACATTTTTCTTTCATTCGTGTATTTGGAAATATAAGTAAGTATTAACTTATATTTCCCAAGCGGAAATTCAATACCTTATTTTCGTCATTCGTTTTCCTTTTCTCTCTTTCTTTCGACAGACGAACAGTTTTTCTTTACCCGTTAAACGTTTCATAAATGAAATCGAAAACAAACTGCGCCTTCTTGGAAATACCTCCAAATGTATACTTCCTTATACAGTTATTATTTAAACCCATTTGAATCGTAACTTATACTATTAACTTAATAACTATAACTAATACTATTAATACAGTTTTTTGCGGTGGTCTAAGGGATTAATTTGATAAAAGTATAAGTTATACATAATAATTTAACAGTAATACAAGAGTTTGTATATTTGTGTTTTGAATAAACAGTATTGCAAAGTTTAATACCACAGTTATATACTTACTTACTTACAGAAACATAAATTTAAAAAGTAATAAGACTTAAATGTTCTAGTAATAAGACTAGCCATAACTCAGGCTAACGGTTACGCGTAGCATTATCAGGGTATGCAGTAACCAGAGGGCCGTAACACGCGACCCCGTGATGTTACATGCGACGGTGACGGATATTTACGTCCCGTCGCGCTGCGCACAGTCCTCAGCACCGATATGGACATACAGCTTACTAAATTTGCATGCAAATCTCTCGCTAAAAAAAATAAATGGTTAAATATTTCATCTAGTCTGAAATATCCCGCTTAACATAGTTAATACTAACTGAAGTGTATGAGACGGATAAAATATTATTATCTATTTAGTCATTTTGTTTATAAGATCTCGTGCAAAGGCGCTTTTATTCTCATGACACTTCATATTTACCCTGCCAAAAATTGGTTGAAAATATTTATATCTTTGAAGAATCACAAATACTAATTTAAAATTGTTTATTTATTCGCTGTCTATATGTATGTCTTTGACTATTTACAAAACTTTGTACGAAACGTTTTAAGCACTTTTTCACATCATAATTTAATTTTCGTCTAAATATTTTTTTGAAGAAAATCCTGTTTTAGGTTTAACAATAATCATTTTTAATTAATTTATATCAGTTATTTCTCGCTATTATGTGTGTGTTCATAATATTTGAGGATCTTTTCTACTTTACCTGTTTTCTATGATAGAGGTATGTAAATGAGTAAATGGCTCACTTGATGATAAATAATCAGCAACGCTTAAAGATGGAAATGTAAATGATGTAAGGGGGAGAAAGAAGTAGACCATGCAAAAATATTCATTTACATAATCCTTGTTAAATTTGTAACTGAAGAAGTTCTATTAAGCATAAATTACACGTATAATATTTTTAGCTCCGTTTATAAGCGTTCTATTACACGAGCATCACAAATATAATAGATGAGGGTAAAGGTATTGGGCAAAATATCACGACACCCCGACTCCAGGTTTGATTATAATCCAGTTTGAAATGACATTAAAAATATCTGCCATATCATCTTTAGTATTATTCAACACGATTATGTTTTAAGGCATAATTAAGTAAAATATACTAATATTTGGTTAAAAGAAGCTTTCCTTATATAATTTGGGTTGAATTAAAGTATCATTTAACATATAATTCTAATACAATTTAAATGTTTTGAACGGCGGTTATAAGTATGGACTTGAAATAATTAAAAGTTCTGAATTGATGAAAAACACAAACATTATTTAGCTATAAAAATAATAATTGAAATAAACACTAGTCTTTAAAAATATAATTGGAGCTGTATTACAATCGCAGCTTAAAATTTGAGACAAATTATGAAATGCAGTTATAAGGCTGCTTCAAGGAAGTTATTAATTAAAGTTATACGCTTGACAAAGCTTTAGCACTGTATTATGAAAAATATTACGCATGTTAACTTGGTAATCTCATATGAAAAGCAGTAAGTTGGGAAGTGTTATAGAATTATTATGTGAAGCAGTTTGTGTCAGTAATTTTAAATAAGGTTCAGCGATGCCCATTTGGTTTGCGTTGATTATTTTTCTTCACATTTCTAATTGTGACATTGGTGACGATTGTTATAGCTACTTTATTTTTAATTAAATTGTGTATAGTCGTTTAGAACCGAATATAAATGGCGTACAATTCGATAACATTTTTAATATTTTTAAAGAATCGATAAATGTTATGTGTTTACTCATTATATTTAAACTAGCTGGGAATGCCTTACAATGCTAATGTAAAGAAAAAAAATCAAACATATGAACAATATATTTATTTGGTTAGGAATCTTCGCAAGCGTATACAGAGCAACTCACCCTCACAGAATCGGATAAATGGTTGAGGGACGCATAGAGGACAAATATACAAATAAACATTAAAATTTTATTTACATACATAATTTTAATTTTTAAGATTATATTCTAAAACACCTTAACCTAAGGGTTATCAAAAGGGTGAAATTAATGTCTTTTGCAAAAAAGAACTATTACTATTTTAGTTATGAAATATTGCTCAAAGGAAATCATAATAAAGCTTCAGCTATTTGCTACGTATACAGTCAGCTAGATCTTTCTAACTCAGTCACACTAACATTCAATCCCGCGTTGACATTGACTGATGGAACATTTCCACATGTTATGCCATAAATCGCTACGTGAACAACTTGATGACATGTATCTACGTATGTTTATTATTCAGGAGTGCATCTGTAATGCGTATACTAAGATTATTATTTATTAATATTTAATTTAGATAGATAGATATGTGAACGCAAAGAGAGCTTTTCACCAATATTCATTCTGATAATCGTGGGCGTGGTGATGAGAATCGAACTCAATTGTACACTCACTGACAATGGATTATAATTACTACAGTACATTTCACTTCACTTTAGATATAAAGCACTTTATACACAAATCACTTATTAAATCGAACACTCAGCGGTTCGTCGCAGACACGGTGCGCTGGCGGCACCTCAATTTGAACTGTATGCCAAATGTGGCCGCCCCAGGCCCATATATATGACGCTCCGCTAGAGGGGCGCACAAAGACCCACTCTATGTTCTTGACACAGACAACGCAAGCTTTGTCTATGACTAAAATGAATCAATCTTTTTCGTTGACAAAGGTAAATCTCTCTCGGCGCTGATGCGCCGTCAGATATATTCTTTATAGTACACCAAAAACAAAATTATACAGTTATTGATTGTAATATTTATATACAAATGGCGATCTTATCGCTAACAGCGATTTCTTCCAGTATATACCAATATTTTTATTTTTTGAATAATATTGTTGGAACTTCGGAGTACAATATATGTAAATGCATTTGTTGTATACCCTCCAGGAAATTTAAATAAAACTTATTAACTCCTTCCCACTTCGGTATTGTCTATATAGCCTTATGTATTATACATATAAAGTAACTTTGCCACTATATTTAACTAAATTGTTTGTCTTAGTCAGAGCGCAGGGAATCTCATCGTGATCAAAATATTTGGAGTTCGTGTACGCGGAAAATGAAACAGATATACATAGATTGACTATGAAACTTTTAGATTAAGCTTAAGTTAAAAAAATACAAAGTAACCAATTTTGTTATAGTATATGTAAAGTACATCTTTCAATCCAAACCACTTATAACTAAAACACATTTTTGAGAATAATCTACTTAAGTTTAATTCTTCATATATTTTTTTATAGTAAGTTTAATGATAACATTTAATGTTTAATGTTTTATGATACTATTTGGTATATGATTTTATGATACTATTAGGTATATGAATTTCGTGTATGATACTATTATGATATTCATATTATTATATCTTTTTGTATTATTTATATAATACAGAAAAAGTTACGAACTCGATTGATTTTAGTTTTAGTAATATTTATGTTTTTATTGTTGTCAAATGTTACTTTATTTTATGTAAGAAATTAATTAATTATATATTTTTTATTTTATAAATAAATTAAATTGTATAATTACTATAATTCATTTGACTATAAAACGGAGAAACAGTACTGATTATTAAATATCATGCATGCTAATAATATTTCTTGGAATTTGACCTTGAAAAAGTTAATTGAAAAAATATTTGCAAAGGCTACTTCATTATCATTAAATCTTCCCAGCATAATATTTTGTACCGTGAACTGAGGGAAGTGAAATTTATTAGGTGAGGGCAAATGGTGCGCCTTGCGATTATTCAAGACGCTATTATCAAATATAACATCATCAATTCAAAATGTTAATTCTACGCACATATATTATATTTCTTATATAAAACAGACGTATACAAATATGTATAGTGCAGCGAGAGATGGTGAGCTTTCGGAGCGAGGATTGCATAATGTTACTTCATTTAAAAACACAAAATAAGAGTTTGTATACATATTGTTCAACTAGTGTCCAGCTCACCTAAAATTAAATCGACTAAAATAACAGTAATAGCTCATTTGATAAGAATTGTTCTGCTTTCTTTTTCTTCTTATTCGTCTGCTCAATGCTCTCAGCATTGTAGTGAATAATGGTAGGTGATGTTTTCTTTCAGTCGTCCGTTTCACGCATCGCTTGTACGGTTTCCTAAATAGGCATCATCAGTATATTAATTATTAGTCTTCCCATTGCATCGGCTTTCGGTCACGAGGTTTTGTACTGTACATTCTCTTTGGCACAATGTTAAGTTCAGAATACTCGTATGTGCCTACTAGGTACCTTTTTATAAACAATACTGTGGTATAAATAAATAATAGGTTGGGGAAGTTTATTCGTATTTTATGTTTTCATATAAAATGCGAACAAACTTTAGGTTTAATTATAATTTACATTTGACATTTTATTCGATTACTTTGCGCTATCTTGTAGGTAGTAGTAGGTCAGGGCTGTATGACGGATGCATTAATACTAGTGGCTAAATATGTGTGTGCTCTAGCGTTATCGTGATGAAAGACATTGTCTACAGTTAACAGTAGAGATCAGAATCGATGGTTCTGCCCGGCGGTAAAAGCTCATAATGAATAACACCCTTCCAATCCCACCACATACACAGTATCACCTTATTGCGAGTTAAACCTGGTTTTGCCACAGTCTGTGGAGCCTTGTCTTTAACCACGACCTTTCTTGTTCTTCGTCATCCACTTTTCATCACCAGTTATTAATCTCTTTAAAAATGGTTCGGTTTCATTGCTTCTCAATAAAAAATTGCAAATGAGTACACTTCATTAGGTTCATTAGGTTCATTAGGTTTCTGTTAGTTAGTTCGCGTGGCTTTTTTCAAATGGGTCAAAACTATTTTGTGGTCAATTTTCAATTCTTTAGCTACATTATAACTACGTATATGCCGATCTTCCTCCACCTTCCTATCAAAAATAGTGTCCATCCATAACAAGACGACCAGAACGAGCTGAATCTTCGACATCAAAATTCCCGAAACGTTTAAACCAACTTTACGCTACTCTTACTGTAACTGCAATAGGTCCATAAACGTTGCAAATTTTCTTCGTGACTTGCATTGCACTTTTCATTTTTTTTAACAAAATTTTAAAATGTATCGAATTTCTTCATTCATTTTGAAAGAAAACCAAATAAAAATAGCTTAGAAAAACATTTTACTAATTTCTTTTTAATATATATAAATCTAATAACTTTTTAAATAAAAAACGGTTTTTTTATTTAACCAGCCAGTTCCATAGAGTATAGCTAAAGAAATTTTATTGCATGCACGTATAAAATACTATATGCGAAAAGACTTTTTCCCCGACGTAATATGTTTACCCTCTGCTTAAATTGGGTGATCTGCTTATATTTAAATTAAAGTACATAGTTAAGCGGTAGTTAAAATTTTATATATTTTTTTTATTAGGGTACAAGAGATAGATGGGTCATATTTCGAAAGCTTTACCGTGTTGTCGTGGCGACAAGAAAACAGGAGGCTAGCTGCACTACGCTTGGTGGAGGCGCGAGCTGAGCGCCCTCCTCCTGCTCCACATGACCTTGGACTACCAAGTGTTTCAGCGCAGCTGTCGCATAAAGAACACGAACATTTGTACACAGAGGTATCCTTATTTACTTTGAAAGATATTTATTGTTATTTGATTAGATTTTACAAATAACATCACAATCATCAATACAGCCATAAGAACAGAGCTGGACATAGGCCTTCTTTAATTAATGTATTATCATTTTCCTCATACTTATCAGATGTATTGGGGATAACTGGATGATTTTTATTCTCTATTCTGTAGGTAGACACTACTATTCTGGGCTCAAATCACAATCAAAACCGAAATTTGTTAATCAACTGAATATTCACAGACATTTTATGCATATCAAAAGTATTTAATATTTGGTAATTTGAAAGAAAAAGTGCCTATATAGAGTCTACACATGTCCTACACAGAGTGACACTTTTATTATTTACATGAGTTATCTGTTATAATGAATCGGTTAAAACTATGAATTAAAATGAATCGTTTGATTTTGATAATTAAAGCTCACTCTTCCAGAAGAAGAAATTAAAGTTAATGGAAATATTTTTAATAGAAATGTATGTGGTAATTTGAGTTTTAAATGTAGGTACTCTATTGCATTGAAAATGCGGTTGGGGCACCAGCACCAGATGGACAATTCGCAGCTTACAAAGAGGAGGTGATAGAGTATGCGCGGCGCGCATTCAGAGTACCACCGGAAGTCCACGCCCGAGCACTTCGCGCCGCTGGTAGCGAACGTCCACCAACTGTCGTCCTGGGGTGTGCAGTCATTGAGGCTGATGGACTGGAAGCTAAGGATGCGAATGGCAAGTAAAATTTTACTTATTTAGATGTCATGAACGTAATATCTACAAGACTGAATGCCTTTTTAAGACTTTAAAGGTTTCCAGAATTTTGACATAAAATTACTGTGTGAATCCTGGCATAGAATAGAATCACCCCATTTCTCCCCGAAGTGTCTAAGAGGTGACGACTTGAGTTTGTAATACCAGAAGATGAGCAGCGGTGTCTACCTGAGTAATAAAAACCATTCTGCGACACACAACGCACCTGCCAAGCATCAGGATTAGGGCAAAACAGCTTAGTTTTGAAGACCAATGCCTAGCCGTGGACTGTTACGTTTGTATTGATTAAATAATTAAAGATTTTAGATACTAAATGTACACATTCTAATTTATGCAATATCAAACAAATTTTAGTGATTATAACATATTGACTGCTATCTTCTATAAATAAACACAATCTTAGATTGCAATCATACACTATGATAGACATCTAAGCATAGAATCGATTAACTTGTCATGTGCATATCTATGCATGTGAAAGACAAATCACACGATACTGTCTGCACGATACCTTCACGCATACATCCTTCCTATTGTGTGTGTGTGCTGTTTTATATTGAATTACGTCGCGTTATATTAGTCTCTACGATATTATTTTGATTGATAACGAACGTTTTTAACTTAGATCGAATTAGTTTAATTTCGCTGGCTCAGAGACCCGAAATGGATCTTTGCCTCCCAAAATATCTAGTTGGACGACTCACGTGGGACGACGCTTTTTATTGGCTGATCCTCCCTTCCCAAAGTTTTTAGGCGTAATTAATAATATTAGAAAGAAATTAAAGAACATTTTATACTTTTTATCTATTGTGATTTTGATGGTAGAGCCATGGTATCATGAGTGGGCCGCCACTGTGGCGGTATTTGCGTACCATTAATTGATCTGCTTGATCATTATACCTTTTGCTTCCATAACAAAAATTAAATTATTACTAATAAGCAAAACTTCTTGAAAAAAATTAGGGTTTAGCGACCCGTATTGTATGCTGGGAATCCAACCGGCATCTCTGCCGGCGTCGCCGCGAGCCTCCGAAGACGAAGGCCGTAAACACGGTTTTCGGCTCAGTTTCAAACGCCGTGATGGAAGACAGCAACGTGACAGCCTTGGGAGACTTCCGGCACGGTATATACGAGCCACCAGCGTCAGACCGCACACACTATCGCCCAAATGGAACGAAACATTTAAATTGTAAGAAATATTCTATATTAAAGATTTTTTACCTTAAATACAATAAATCAAGATTTCCAACGTGATTTCCAACCAAAATTATTTTGGATCTTTACTTACATTCCCAACAGTGATATTGATGACATATCTTCGGATGTCTTGCACTTGGACATTTGGGACCACGACGATGAGAGTTCAGTCTTGGATGCCGTGTCACGGCTGAATGAAGTGCGTGGGGTACGTGGCCTCGGTCGGTTCTTCAAACAAGTATGTCAAAGTGCTCGTCAGGGTAGCCAAGACGATTTTCTGGGTAAGTGTAATCTCATGAAAAAAACTTTTGTATTAGTTTTTCCCATGCATAGTTTGAAGCAATACTAACACAAACGAATACAAATAATCTTTAGAAGACCATAGAGTATAATATAACGCAGTGATGAAAATAATGTTCGTCACGATACAAGGATACTACTAACGGTCAAACTTATACTTTTTTAACCCATTTAAAAAAGTAGAAGTTTGACCATATAGGAAGGTAAACGAGCAAGCTTGTTGCCTGATAAATAGCAAACAACGCTGGCCATACGTTTAATCTAAAAGTGGACACTCAAAACTTTTCACTACACTCTACGGAAGACAACGAAAAGTCTTTTCGGTTTTCATCTGTAGAATCTACTATACCTGAAGATGCCTCGTGTTGGGGCGAAACACGTGTCGTTTACAAGGTGGAAAAGTGGTAGTGTGTGTTTGGTGTTGTGTGGTTTGTTAAGTTCCAAATAAATCCACTTCATCCAGCAAGAAAAACACACATTATTAATTTTCTGTTATTATTTGCTTGTCACGGATCTTAGCTATGTAAAACTTTTGACTGTCCACATAGTGATGGATTTCCGCAAAGTAACGCCTGACTCCATTAATAAATTTAATCTAAATATAATATTGTTTCTCGAAAATAAAAATGTAGATTAACAGACAGAGTTGTGTGCTTAAATTTATTCAACAGCATCTTCGACCTCTCGCATCGTCTTTGACCTTCAACACACGGGGGAAAGCGCATTATACCTGAGACCGTAATATAAAATGCCCGATAACTTACGAGTATTATCGTAAAAAACCACTCAGGAATATTAAGTGACGCATGATTCATTCATTTTAGAAATGTATTGAAACGACTTCTTAATGATAAATAATTGTACCCATTTTTAAGTGATTATCTTTTTTTATAGGCAGTTGAAAATAATTAACATTTTACAAATTACTTGCTGCGTGTAAAACTTCTTATGTTTATTGTGACCTGAAGTTAATAATACGAAGTGCATCCTTTAATGTAATTTGGAAGTTGAGCGTCTATTTTCTCTGACATTGTTTTTGTGTAGGTTGTGTTAATATTCCACTGCGAGAAATTCCATCTACGGGCGTGGAAGCTTGGTACAAATTGGAAGCACGGTCTCAGCGCTCCTCAGTCCAGGGTCGTATTCGGCTCCGACTTTGGCTGTCTGCTCGCGAAGCAGGTCGACATGATGATGATAATTGGCAGCAGGTTGCTACTTCTTGTATACTATTTCTGTGTTGTTTTTTATTTACGTAGCTTTTTAATATTTTCAAAGAATAAAATGTACAAAACGAGTATCTTTATAACATATGTGTCTTTTCTCCTTTAATAAGATTTCTACAGGCAAGCGTTTGGTTTCAGCATGTTGACGCTGAGAGAGCCATTTACTTTTTAAACAATTAGGTTGGAGTATATAGAAGCTTAACGAAATTTGAACGTTTTAACTGTAAATCTCACATTTAATGGCAGTATTCTCATTTTTTTTAGATACTTTAATTCACCACAGAGCACTGATGCCGCATCTTAATGTTGATACAAGACTACCATAACTTTAATAAACTATTTTTAAGTCTATACTAATATTTATGTAGATTTATTTTATTTTATTACAAAAGGTACAGTTACAGACTACAGATTAAAGAAAATATAAGATAACAAACATGCAAAAGAATTTAAGGTAAATCTGAAGTCCAGTTACAACTATACACAACAATTACAACTAATATTTAACAATAACAATATGAGGGATTTATAATTTCATTCATATATATAATTAGGTAGACAAACACTAAAAGAAGAAACAAAAATTAAGATAAGTATGTAAGACCGTAGAGATAAGTTTTAAAAGAATTTAAACTAATATTGAAAATATCTGTGTGAGCACATATACAATTATAGCTTCTACACATTCTGCTTATCGGACTATTTTGTGTGACATTATTGTTGAAGTCGGGCAAATTAAACAATTGTGGAGTGCGCATGGATCTCGTCGGCACCTTAAGGTGAATAGTTGACAGCAGTTGACCCCCCAGATTACCGTTAACGACTTTAAGTAGGAAACATAAATCTGATACCCAGCGCCGGTCTTTAAGACTTATCATTTTAAATTCTATTATCATATTCTATTACTAAACTATATGATAGTTTAGTAGACTATAAAATCATTAAAACGTCATATTTTGTTTATAATTTAGTTAAGACTTGTGGGAATAAGTACTTTGGAGAGTGAAAATTGAATAATTTGGTTTAAAATATTCCATTCGCATACTTTAAACGAAATCAAATTGAAAATTTTAACACAAGTTGTAGTAATAATATTGAATTCAAAATGAGAGCAAATATGATTTTACTTCAAAATTACTGATATAAACTCAAACATAAATAATATAAGAGCCTAAATAGTTTTATCTTAATGGCGTAGTTAGTCAAGTCGTGAGGTCACTATTAGAACACCATGGTTTCAATTTACTAATGTGATACTTAAAAATAAAATGAATCTTAATTTTTTCTCAATTAAAAAATAATGATAATCTAATAACAAATATCTACGATAAAGTTCACAGTATTAGCACTGGTCGTGTAGTCATCTGGTAGGGTCAGGTCACAATAATCTGTGTGTGCAATTTATTGCTGAACGTTCAAAATGAACTCCCTGAAACTTTTTTCATTTTAGTACTAGTCACATGTAATGAACAAATCTTTACGTCAAAAGTTCACGATAATGGAGCAACTCGGACGCGTGGATCACTATTGCTAATCTAAGAAACCACTAGGACGCACATAAAACTTTTATAACCTATTTGCAGTGAGCTATTATTTCATATTGAACTCGTTGGACTTTACGGCAGCTGGTATACACGTAATAGCGAATGTTTTTGCCCAGAAATGACATATCTTTCGGAACATAAAACCTTTATTACTACACCTGACAGCGATAACAACAGATGGATTTCTGAAATCTTTCATAACTTCCAAAGTGGAAAATATTCCATGCTTCTACACAAATAGTAGAGCTTTTACCAATAGCCTCACTATTAATTAAAGTTTTAAATGTTTTGAATTTTACGTTTATTTATAAGCAAGGATAATTTGATTATATAATTTAAAAAAACAACTATTATAATTTGATCTACGAATGTAGGTATGACTATGACAGCGAAAACAGTGTATTCAATTTATATATGTAGGTACGTCAACATGAACGTTTGTTCAGCGTGCTCCTGGCGCATGAAGTGGAAACAGCGAGTGTTCTTAATAATGCTGAAGGAAAAGCTGAAAATGAGGGTAGCAGCAGCTACGCTTGGGAAGGCGAGCTCTGTGGCGCCGCGCAGACTTTGTTGCACCAGCACGCCGTGCAAGGTGACCTCAGTACTCTGCAAGCAGCTATTGCTCGCTTCGCGGCTGCTTGTCGTCTTAACAGTGACGTACCTCTTGATCCAAAGTAAGTTTTAATAACTTTGTTTTACATGAAAAGGCATATATGTCACTAGAAAATGGACTATGAAACTTTGATATTTTTTAATTAAATTAATACAGGTACATGTACAAGCTTTTGACTGAATTGGAGAAAACATGGTGTCAGCAAGAAATGTTGAGCGAAGGTGGGAGTGGAGATTCGGGTGTAGGTGTATCGCGCGACGAAGAACGTTGGCTTGCTGATTGCTTCTGCGAGTTTGTTGAGCGTGCTTTACATCAGCTGCGACTTCACAGGGATTTGTATCCTGTCCTTCATAAGTTGAGCCTGAACCAGTACGTATTTTTCTAAAAATAGAATGAAACTTTTAATCAAAAGTAATATTATATGTCATATACAATATTATCATTTGAAAATTCTAGGTACTCGTACTTAGACCTGTAAAATAACTGTTTCATAATTTAAACATATCGCTTTTGTTATAAAAATACACTCAAACTGTTTTCCATTGCCTTTATTTAACTTCAGTAAACGTAATTCTGTGTATGAGAGGACATTACGCATTTGACTGTTTTTATTAATAACCTAAATATGCTTTAAAATGCTATCATATGTTGAGACAAAATAAACATCATTTTAGTAATAAATTTGATTTTTGTTTACGTACTTGAGTTGTTATTAATGCTATATTAATATTTTACGAAAGTCACTCAAAACTATTAAGTATAATGTAACATAGTGTTTTTTAAGATTAAAATTACGCCAGTATCTTTTCGTACAGATTGGAGTTTCTACTGCGATCTCTAAATCAGTTGTCACAAATGAAAGCTTTTTGGCGGTGCTGTCCATTTAATAAAGAAACCAGGTGAGCGTTATTAATGTGTAAGAAAAAAGACCATACATAATACTTAATTAGTTATATAAATAATCATAAAGTCGATCATATTATACTTATATGGAAACAGTGAAAAGAAGGCTTGATATGTATAGTATACATAAAAAAAATGGCAGCCAGTTTATTTTCGCTCCCAAATAAGATGAATCAGTAGTATGGTTTAAGCAATATTTTATCAGTTTATTAACAAGTACATCTATTCTGGATATATTAACATTCTGTTTAGATTTATAATGAAAAACAGTAATTGCGAGCATAGATTGGGGCTTAGAAAACTTATGAAAGAAACAAGTTACGTATAGGTGATTGTCGAGCTGGGTAATAAATTCTTGGGGGAGGCTCGTGTCCAGGGTAGATTACCACAGGCTGCTAATGATAAACACATTTTTTTACATCATTTGAGTACCAATGGCATCCTCTATCATTCAATCCAGTGTTAAAAAATGATATAAAACGATGATGATTTAATATGATCGAAATGTGATAATTCTAAAATTAATGAAAATTGTGTGGTATAAATTATAAAACAACTTAAAAAATTATAAAATGAAATATATTTCTATCGTGACAGGAGTGAAATAGTAGGAGCTTTGCGAAGGGGCACTGCGGAGTGGTACGATGCACTTTGCGCTCAAGATACAAAATCGGAACGTGGCGAGGACTTGGTAAATCTAATAACACTGGTCCAAATAGACCTACAGCAAGGGCTCACTTATTATCATCCACTATTTGAAACGTAAGTCTTTTATTTTTTTGCTTTTAATAAAAGAAAAATCGACGCAATTCATCAAATGCAGTCATAAGTTTTCTATCCAATCATGCATCTGATCTAAATTATATTCATCATAGCACAGGCTTTGTTATTTTATGCACGAAGTCCTTTTTAGTCGTCTATAACACTTTTTTTATACTGTTTTACAAGTACAAACATTTAAAGATTATCGTTCCATAGTACTTTAATATAATTTGTTTGTTACATTGATTTATTTTCTTCTTTTGTTTCAGGACCAACAACGTTCCATATATCAATATCGTTTTCACTCAATTCGATAAAATGGTAAGCATATATATATTTTTTTTTTGTTATGCGGACTTCTATATTTATAGACAACATTTTTATTAAAAAGGAACAATTGTTCAAGCCCATGTAACATTTACAATATGTAATCACCACCACCCAGAAGCAGGACACCACCCAGAAGCGACAATAAGTTCATGATAGAAGACCATGTTGGCGAAGACCTTAATCAAATAAACGACTGCCGAAGGCTCATGGTGAGAGTAAGCAATATCATCATCGTCAATACTGCCGTAGCAGTCCACTGCTTCCATTAACCTACTTCAACGTTGATGTTTTTTGCTGTAATCCCCACGCTTGGCGAATAGATTAAAGATCTTAGATATGATTTTATGTTCTCCCATACATACTCAAGTGAAGACGTAAGGTAGCTGTATTCTATTCCGAGAACCCAATAGCAAAACTCATAAAAAAACGAAGTCGCGGACAGGAATTTGTCCCCATTAAAACACTACTTTTTTTTGTAGTAAGTACTTCAAATCATCAAATCTTTTCTATAGCATCAAGGCCAGGTACACATGTAAGTTTAAAGTAATATAAAAATAATTTTTCGACTATATATAATAATATTTCACAAAAAATCAATTTCATATTCAAAGCACTTCATTATATTTAAAGCAAACAGGGCTTATCCGCGCTCGAATTTTTAATTTAAATGCACAAAAGACAGAGGATAGTGCCATGAAAAAGCGTTTAATGGCAAATGTAAGTTCTCATAGTAATTATTTAAGGTATGATATTTATCAAATAGAATTTTCAATAAACTGTATAACATTTTTTTATAGGAGAGGTAGACAAAAAGACCAGTGGGTCGCTTGATACGCTATACTCGTAACCGCAACTAATCTTCATTACAGGGGAAAATGTAGAAAATGACAAAAGAGAAGAAAACAAATTTCCCGAATGAAAAAGTTCTTATTATAAATATCTGTGTTGTTACTTTCCATAGATTTCCGAAGATGTACGACTCTGTGTTGAACATTGGATCGCTGAAGGTTGGTGTGGTGTTGCTGAGGAAGAAGTCTATGATGAACAAGGAAATGGTGGTATGAGTCTATTATATTTCTCAACTTACAATTTAACGTACTTAATTTAGAGTTGTTTGATCTTAAATTGTGACATTCCAAAATATGAGGCTCTAATTATCAGGTTTTCTTTATGGGATAGGAGGGCAAACGAGCAAGCGTGTCGTGTAGGTTTATGAAGTAGCATTTTACCATTATAAGTTCTATGGTTCATAACAATTAACTAAACAGTAGCATGAAGCTTTCTTCTAGTAAGTAAGTATTCTCTCCAATAGTGGAAGCCCCGACTTCACTTCAGGGGCCCTGGATTACTACTCACCTTCAACCCTGCTGTCCTAATACGTGTTCTATCTTATTAGCGGGGATTAAAAACTAAGGAAAAGAAAAGAATAGAGGCCTATCATTATTCAGTTATTACTCAGTTATCTAGAGCCAATGACGGCATTTTCGTAAAAACATTGTGTCAAACGTGACAATGACAAATCGGCAACAATATGCGACGGTATACCATATGTATTTATATGTATATTGGCCCTTATTTTATTTCGTATTGAAAGAGTTTTGTGGGAAACGGGAACAGAAGAAACTATTTTACCAAATATAAAGAAATAAAACATGCTTAATCTAAAAAGATAATTTATTTTTCTATTTATTTAGATAAAAAGCGTTTTTATAAAAGCTTATTTTATAAATTATACATAAAGCTAAGCAAGCCAAACCTAAGCCAAGTAAGATTACAATACGAATTCTTATATTTAAAAGCAATGTTTGTATGTATTTGCGGTTATATGTGTGTGTGTGTAAATGAACATTTATGAGCATATACATATGTGCGTATATTTGAGGCCTAAACATATAGATATATTTCAGTATAAATTAATTTCATTACATTGAAAGTGATCGTTCATCGCAGTATGTATGGTGTCGGCGAAAACTTTGCCGTTTGAGGTGTTAGCCACAGTGCGCGAGCTGTGTACTGCAGCCGCACCTGCCGCGTCTGCTCATCCCAGCTCCGAGCCGCCTCCGCAGCTGCTTGAAGCCTACATGTAAATTTATTTGTATTCTCTACATTGAAAGAATATCAAGAAAATCCACTTTATCATCGTATTCGTCGATCAAATTAACGATAAGCTATCGTTTATACACAATAATATAAAAATGTATTGTATTACTTAACTTATTGAAGACGGAAGACGGAAATTTCGTCTTTTCAACTGTTGGCGGAAATTCACGTTTTTTGGGATCTAATGCAATATTGTGTAATTGCAAGTAAAGACAACATAAAAATATGAAAAAAATGATAGTTGTAATGATAATAATAAAAGATGTGCGGGAACTGAGGCTAGACACTTTTCAGCGCATACCGTCTTCAATGTGTTGATTTCTGGTGAACAACAAATTTATGTATTTAGCTATCTCTCAGCAAAAGTATTTGTTTACGCATGGCCTTAACTAAATTAAGATGATGTAATTTTTGACTATAATAAACTCCTTTACAGAATGTTACACATCATTACTTTTTTTTTTATTTAATTGAAATAAATACTGTTTTTTTATAAGTTTCTGTTATCATCTAAAATCATAAAACATAAAAATTTAAATGGTTAGCATTCCCATACTTATATTACTCGTATCTTTTGAATGCCCGATTTACAATCAAAATACTGAATATCGAGAGATTATTTACGAAAATATATATTTTCCATTAAATGAAATGTATCTTAAGGTCTTTTAAATTTTCAAATACTATATATAATAGTAATATAAAAAGTGTAATTGAAATCGATACTACAAATAGAAAGCATAAAGCAATATTAAAGCAAAAATAGATTATTGTCTAAATACAGATTACATTCATCTTTCTTCACCAATTTTTGTATAAATAACGTATACTAGTTAATGTGAGCAAATCATTTTGATACTGATGCATATGTAAGTATAGTAATATTATCAATCAATATCGACAGGTGGTTTGAGCCGTTGATTGATCGATGGTTAGCAGTTACCAAAACTATGGCATTGCAAAGAGTCCGCGCAGCTGTTGAACTTGGTAAGTTCTTGTATACATCTGTTCCATATATATACTTTCTAATAATGACCAGAAATAATAATTTGCGAATGTGGGTACAATTTTATATAATAAAATAAGAATAAAGAAAATTATATTTGTTTCAAAATTAAATTTATGAATCTGATTACATTCTTAATTTAATCAATAGAGCGCCGACTTGCAGAAGTAATATCAGACTGCGTTTATCTAGATGCATTGAATTACTGAATTACTTGTATTATCAATTTTAATAAAAAAAACATGTAACGGAAGATATGATAAATGCCTCATCTTATTTTTCGTATACTCTGTGGATTTCTCCTTCCAGCTAGTACATATATACCACACTTACACAGAGTATCGGTGTTGAGTGATAGTATTGTTCTGTTTTATCGCGTTTCGTACAATGAGTGTAAAAATTCAGAGGCCATATTTCTTTCCCCTTATTTCCTTTTTCTCCTCTCATCATTGCTGTAGTCAGGGTGATTTTACCATTTTGTACATTCTGAAACATTTTTGACCCTTTCGAAATTGTTTTGTTAAATATTCTCCACTCCTCACCAAATGAGCTTGACCTGCCCCTCAAAGTAAGTTCTTGGCTACGGCCTCGCCTCCTATCACTTCTTCCCCTCTTATTATTCATATCACTACTGTATACAATACGTCTCTATACTAATGTAATCACTACCGCCCATTGCAGGTGTGCATAGGCGGTTACGATTACATATCGTTAGGAAGCGGGTCATTCCTCGTTTTCCTACCTCATCGATAAAAAGAAATATAAAGATTTATGGATTCTCATTATACCGTAGCTTAGATGTTCGTGATAAAAAAACAATTGGTAAAGATAAAACACTAAAACTGTTTATTTGTAATAAATGGATTTCTTCTAATTATAGCGAGGGCTACAAAAGGTGTTCATCAGACGAAGGCAACCATTTAGATAAATATCTAAATATAGCGTGGCGTGACACGAAAGCTTTTATCGTTTTTGTTTTGATGACAGATTGCTATTGAATGTTAAAGTAATTAATGGGCTAATGGCTCGCGTTAATATTACATTTCATGTAATTCTACTGTAACATTAAAAAGTAACAGTTGTACGCATTACAACATTAACATTACAACCACATACCATTGAATATTTTATATCTGTTTTCTTTACTTTAATGTACGCAAAAAAAACTTCTGAAAACAAGATTTATATTGTAAGGAAGGGGAAGAAGGCTCAACTCATTTCATCGGCTTCTATTGCTTCGTCCTAATTACTCCAATTAAATCATTTTCTTTCAATTATTTATATCCTTACCATAGGCATAATGCATATTCAGTGTCCTCGGTACTGCAGATAGCCATGTGTGGCGATGATTACTTTAAATTTAAAATTTACAATCTGGTCTTCTTATTCACTTACCAGATTCTACCATTAAAGAAATACAACATTCTTAACTAGTTATGTATGTATTTATAAGTAAGTAAAGTTTCCAGTTTTTATTGGAGAAACTGAAATTGCTAGGAGAACGTTACTTCTTCTAGTAGATTCGACTACAGTGATATTACAAAACAGTTGACCACGTAATAATTACGTAAAGAAGAAGAAAGAAAGCAGGCTCAGACCGAATTCTCTCTCAATCTATGAAATAATTTTTCTGATACGACTAAAAGGGAACCTACATGTAGACTGTGGAGTATCCAATAAGCAAAATTTACACAATATCTGAAGCCCAATATTTATTTATTAAACAAATTTTACTTTAGACCGAAATATGAACCCAGAAACGTTGAACTGAAGTCATCCGCTCTAATCCCTGGATATTTATCAATCGATTGATATATTTAATAGTTTCTAGTAAGTGTCGTTTTTCTCGTGTGTACGACAGTCTGTAAACCAACGAACAACTGCAGAGTATAGAGTCAAACAATTCGTAATCGTGTATTTATTAACTATTTGTTATTTAAATACTAAGTGAATAAATTGTCAATCACTGCGCCAGATGAGCCAAATTCTGATTTACAGGATTTTATTTCCAAACACGTTAACTCACGTCAGTGGTGTACATAAAATTATATTAATAAATTATTTCAAAAATTTTATAGCCAATCTAAGCGCTCTAACTGTGATAAAATGTAAAAACGCCTTGTTTAAATAAGGTGAATGAATTTTATTCAAATAGCAAACTGAAGGAATTCAGGTACTGAAACAAAAGTCAATTAAACTCATACTATTATAGATATAAATTACAAAAATTAGCGTCATTTTGTGAAATATAAATACGCTATGTCAATGTATATTTAATACTGATTCATGAGCAGTCGGAAATTAATGGTATATTCATGTGGTATAATGTTTTAACTCAGTGGTTAAAAGTACTATAAGGGCACCGTATTATCATGGCGAACTGGGTTCTTAATGGGGCTTTTTCAAAAATAAAACTATTCAAAATATGTTGTTTATTTTTCACTCAAACACCTATAAACCAATTTAAAAGAAAATATCAATCATGTTTGCAAAGAAGGGCGAGACGTTCTACCTTGTTCTGTATGTTCTCAATCGATCCATAGTAATCAGAAAAAAGTATATATTACTTTTACCTTTTAAATTTTAAAATAACGAAGTTAAGAAGAATAAATTTATCAAAAAAAATTATAATAATTATAATTAAGAATAAATAATATATATTCGAATAAAATGTTTTTACAAATTTAAATACATTAGTCATTGTATCAATACTTCTAAATCAAGAGTTAAATCCAGATCGAAATAAAAGTTTATTTAAAACACAAAAATTAGTTTTAGGGTGTCTGAATGTAATTTGTATGTCTGTCGTGTGTTAACGATACTTCATTCAAATTCTTTTTGAAAAAAAATATTCGAAAAATAATTGGATAAAGTAGGCTTCGTATGAAGTACCTTGTGGTTTGGGCATACTTGAAGTTAATATAAGTGTAAAATACATTTTTTTCTAATGCTTTTTATGTTTTTGTAGCTAATTTTAATTGACAAAAACAGATAAACGATAATATTGATATATTAAGAATCTATTAAATTAGTATATTTCAAAGTATGCCTTTGTATATATATATATATATATATATATATATATATATATATATATATATATATATATATATATATATATATATATATATATATATATATATATATATATATATATATATATATATAGTATCCTTCTTCCTTTTCGTTACAACAAATTTCTTGCCTACGAAAAGAAATTATCAGAGATTGGACAACAACGCCTACCTGAGTAATAAAAACAAACATACGATTCCCAGGTCGTCTGCTAAACATGAGAATTAGAGCGCGAGGATGGCTGGCGTCACTCTGTCCACTATATAACAATTGCAAATGTAGAACAATTTACCACCTGCGATGTTCCGACGTGAATACGACATTCAAGAAAAGAGCATATATTTTCATTAAAGGTCGGCAACGTACTATATCTGCGACGCCTCCAGGGATGTGGATTTCTATGGGCGACAGTGATCATTTGACATTTGACATGACCAACAGGTACCACGTACGTTCGTCTGCCTGCTCTGCTAAAAAAAAAGTGCGACACCCATTATTTGTGAGGAGATTGTTAAGGCTGCACTGAATGTTTTGATTGATTATTGAAAATAAATTTGTTTAGATCGACCAGTGGAAGGCGAACATATTGTTAAGCACAGCACTTCTTCAGTTGACACGGCAGCTTGGTGAGTTATAATTAGTAAATAATCTATATTTAAATATATAATAATAATAATTCTTTATTTGCATAACATGAGGTGAAACAAGATGAAAAAAAAACGTTTAAAAGCTCCATCACATTGCCACTTATGGCGTACAAATTTCATTAATTATTTATTTATTTGTTTTATAATGTCAACTCTACATAAACTATATACACGTATAGACATATAGAGATCTAAAATAAGTCGTTTAGATTAAAAAGTATTAAATAAATAAACTGTTACATTGACATTAAAATTATAATTGATTCATCTATTCAATCCAACTTTTAAAGCAAAAAGTCCTTAGTATTATAAATATTGCCATCTATTAGCCATTCATATAACTTTTATTTTAAATAATCTTGTATTCAATTGTTTTAATTCATGAGATATATTGTTGTAGATTAGTATGGACATGAACAGACAGCTTTTGGTATATTTACTCAGTCTGGGGTGACGATCAGCTGTTTTAAATAGTTATTTATGCCTCCACACAAACACACAGACCACATATATATAGAGAGCTGGCAGTGGTAGAAGGCCAAATATATAATAATAAGTATCTTCCTAAACCATTCATCTGATTGCAACAAAACTTTGTCAAGTTCTGTAATAAGTACAACCATTGTACAATTAGGTGGCGATACAGTCACCCAGGAGACGAATTAACAGTATACTGACTTGTTATTAGTTGTTTTGCTACTTCTAATGCATCATGTTAGAAACATGAACGATAAATGTATAATACAATACACAAAACTACGATAGCCTTATATACAAATACAACATAGCAGTGCAAGCAATAACAGTAACCTGATGATACATTGGGACATCATTCCTGTATAATTCAATTCAATTCAATTCGTTGGTTATGACAACAATTAAAGAATTCTGGCAGTGTCAAAATAGACAATTCAATTCCATTCGTTGGACAGTCAAAAGTTTTACTCAGCTAAGATCCGCGACAAGCAAAACAATAACAGAAAATTAATAATGTGTGTTTTTCCGTTGGGTTTAGTGGATTATTTGGAACTTTAAACGAAAAACTTACCGAAAATCGGCCATCAACTCTCCACCCACCAACCACTATACACAACGCCAAACACACACTATCACTTTTCCATCTTGTACACGACACGTGTTTCGCCCCAACACGAGGCATCTTCAGGTATAGTAGACTCTACGGAAGACAACCGAAAAGTGGTTTATTGTTTTGCTGTTATTGTTTTATGGTTTTGCTGTTATTGTTTTATGGTTTTGCTGTTATTGTTTTGCTTGTCGCGGATCTTAGCTGAGTAAAACTTTTGACTGTCCATATAGTGATGGATTTCCGCAAAGTAACGCCTGACTCCATTAATAATCCATTCGTTGGTTATGATAACTATTAAAGAATTCTGGTAGTGTCAACATAGATAATTCAATTTTAAACTTATTATACTAGCCTTTACCATATGCGGTTGGTCTGGCGCGCTATCGGTGGCTGTGAAGAAAGTACAGTTGGAGGAGGCATAAGACTGCTGGAAGCAGCTTGCGCCACAGCTCTACACTATGCTGATCTTATCCACGGTGCTCTTGCTGATCAAGGCTACTACGAAAATCATGGTGAGAACTGATTGTGGACTAAAGAACGCAGTGTTATTTTATGTGTTAACAAAACGACGATTAAGAAAAAAAAGTTGTGTAAACTTTACCAACGTATTTGAAACATTCTTTATCATAATAATATAAAGGTGTGTTTATGTAACTGGTTGAGTTCAAAACTTTATTATAGGTTTAATGAATTGTGAATTTTATAGGTTTAATGAATTGTAAATTAAAGTAGTATATCCTATATGTTGCAGTAGTATTGTATCCTATATGTTGAACAACAGATAAGTGTTAAATTCGGGAGACTTTTATTTTATTATTAACGAAAATGGATGTTTAACTAATGATGTAAATGAGTTAATATACTCCAATATCAATACAATACAATAAATTTTAATTTGATGGACAGATGAATGGTACGCGCAATAATAGGTTTCGGTGCGGTTGTTTAGAAAAAAAAAATAATCGACTTGTATCAAAATCAAAGACCCACAACGGGATTCTTTTAATGTAGAAGCCATCACACCAGAGATTCTTTATGAACAAACTTGAACATATCTATACACATCCTATTCGCATTCTTTAATCGAACAAGGAATACTCCTTGTCCTCCATATCTATTAATGTTTTATTTTACAAATACATATAACAACATAACGAAATGTACATTGACGCAGGGCACAACAAAACCACAGAAGAAATATGCACTATCGTGAACAATTTAGAATACGTTCGTCGCTCGCTGGCGGAATACGACGACGAGCACATGTGAGTTACACCTTACTAGAAGTAAATATTCAATTCAATAATGATAATAATAGCAGCATTACTATTACTATCATTATCACAACCCTAATAGCCTACTTATGGACATTGGCCTCTCTCAAAGTTGAGGGGCGTTACCGTAATTCCCATGCTGACGGGATACTTCGAGATTGCAAATGGTTTTTTATTACTCAGGTAGACGCTGCTGCCCATATAATGCTAATGTGCTCATCGTCGCTTCATACGATACCCACAGAAAGGTATGATATGACCCTACACCATGCTGGAAATTACAGCAAACACACTATGTACTGTAATGTATACTCATTTCTAATAGAGACGGTGCAACTAATATTAGAAACAATATATTAATTTTGATATTGATCATTTGATAACAAAATTATTGAATATTTTATCTTGTTTTATCTTCTAATATAGATAAATAAGTGGTTAGAAGGATTATTTACAAACACCACATTTCGTAATTACGACATATAAATGCAGAATAAACAGATGAAAATATAGTGTAACAAAATACCGAGGCGATACCGAGTGTCATAAGTATTTATTGATTTCGGTTTTGAAAGCCTATAAAATAACATTATAAATGTCTGTAAATTTGAAAACCAAATTTATATTTTTACGAAAACAACGAGATATAAGAAAATAATATCCCTTTAGCAGATTTATTTTCAATCACTTATTACATATTACATTATAGTTTGATCATTGCTACGCATAATAAACTTCCTTCTTTCTTTTAGATGAGATAGATCTTACGTTAGTGATAGTATATTAAATTAGTAGATTGTATACTTTAAAATATGTAATTATAATAACTACTTTAAGTTTGCCCAAACACAGAAATAATGACAAAGCTACTGGTAGTTAATATTGAAGGACAATTGTTCTTAAAAAAAGTATTTAACGAATGTATTTTTATAAGAGCATACTATTTAGAGCCAACGATGAGAACGCTCGACAACTAGTGCGCGGGGCGCTGGGCACTCTGGACGCTCGGTCTATACGAGCAGCGGCGCCGCTAGCGGCTCGTGCTCGACCAGCCTTACGTAAAGCTGTATTCCACCTCGCCTGGTCCCCGGACACCTTACCTACGCCACAGGTATACCGTTATATATTACAATAACAAAATAGAACGCAACGCATCCGCGAGTCCTGCAGTGTCACGGTTGTCTATGGGCGGCGTTGATTGCTTTCCATCAGGTGACACGTTTGCTCGTTTGCTCTCCTATCCCATAAAAAAATAGAATATTCATTCCTAAAATCGATGACCTGAATGACGTAGTGTTCAAATGTTAGTTTTCTGAGTTCGATTTCCAAATTTTTCAATATGATTTTTGATGAATCATATTGGAAAATTGCACATTTTACTACAAAGAAAAGTTTCATCCCTACATTCTATATCTTCTCCTAATTCAATATGGTGGATTTTCCTCGAAACTATTTTCTACGCAACACTACTATAAAAGCAAGCCTACACCTTTCTCAAAGATGAGCAACGCTTTTACGATTCCTCTGGTGTAACAAATGTCTATGGACGGCATTGAGTGCTTTCCATTAATATGTTTTCTTTAATTTATTTTATTAATCTATCAGGCTATAACTCCACTACTGGAGTTTCTAGATCAACATTTATCATCACTGAACACGTGGCTACTTCCTCGCGCATTTATTCGTGCACTAGCCGGTTGCTGGAGCGCCGTTCTGAAAGAGGTTTCAGCACAAGCAGACGCCGGCGGAGCGGAAAGACCTAGAGTCTATCACCATAGATTACGGGAGGCACTCGATTTACTTGCTGAATTCTTTCACGCCGAGGGTAAAGGTAAGGTTTATGAATGTTCACATACACACATTATAGTTGATTCGCTTAGTTTTCATAAACCATAATCACTAATACTTATATATATATATATATATATATATATATATATATATATATATATATATATATATATATATATATATATATATATATATATATAGTATATATATATATATATATATATATATATATATATATATATATAGTATATATATATATACTATATATATATATATATATATAGTATACTAGTGGACATTGGAGTCCATGAAGTGTGTTGCCATAATTGCTTCATTTAGTAGGCGAATTGGGGATTGCAAGTTAGTTTTTGTTAGTCAGATAGACTGCCCCTGTACTGGCATTTGTTGCCTTAGTCGCCTCGTACGGTATCCACGGCACATAGGGTTGTCCTATTATATGCTGGGACCACAAAGAAAGGACACATTTTAAAACTAACATGTATTTTTGACATATATTCTTAACATTTTAAACAAAGTTGAATTCATAAATAAAATTAATGATTGGGTATTGTAAACAATTTGATGTCGAAAAAGTAATTCAATAACTTAAATTTAATACTATTCATAAAATTTAATTAAAAATTTTATTGATTTATTTTACACAATTACAAAATCTAAGTAAAATAATAAGAATATTAATACTAAATGCAATCTGTGGCGAAATAAAAATCAAAAGGGGCGTAATGTTTATTAATTTATTTTTAGTTAATTATCAAAAAAAATCAAATATTTTTTCTCCTTTCGTCCTAAATTCACACCTTTTTTCTTTATATCAATCATTATTTCACAAGGTCTACCAATGTCCGAAGTACACAGCGGAGAATGGGTACGCCTTGAACAACGAATGCAATATCATCAAGCCCAAACAGAAGAACTACTTGAACTATGGTTAGCTGACCGAATAGCTGAACAAACGCGTACTCCTCTGCCGTCTCCCTACGGTTCCATATTAGTCAGGTTAGAAATAATTTTGAAACTTTTACATTTAAACATTAAAAGAAAATTAAAAATGTGCAGTGCATTAAAGCATCATCTGGCTTTCTGTTTTTCATTAAATATTATTTTTTTTCATTCCTGAGAAAGTAAAAAAAAGTAAGATATAAATAATTTACTTACATTTTAAACAGACACGATAATCAAAATTCATTATTTTTCCATATAAGAAATTACATTTCATTTTCTTATTGTTAGTTCTCCAACAGTTAAGCTTCTATTTCGCAATGAGGTTCCTTCGGATGGAGAAGAAATGGCGAAATAAACTCCGCTTATTTTTTTTTTCACAATTCAGCAAATTATTTCTAAACTTTTTGAAATATTAAATTGAAGTTTTAGAAAAAATATAAAACGTTATATACATTTATATACTCGTATAAAGAATTTTTATTTAAAGAAAAACTATATTCCTGTGTTTACTTAATATTAATATATGTACAAAGCCTCATTTTATTGCAACTAACAAGATTGGGAGTACTAATGTTGTTCTCCCTTCAGTAAATATTATTGATCATTATCTCCTAATCCATTGCTTACACAGGGTATACTTCAATCACAATTCCCTCTGCGTGGAGGTGCTATCGGCTCGCGACGTAATTCCACTGGATCCAAACGGATTAAGTGATCCATTCGTTGTGCTCGAGTTGTTACCAAAGCGGCTCTTCCCGAAAGCTCACGAACAAAGCACAAATGTTCAAAAGGTAAGTTGTAAATTAAAATATACCTACAAACGACCTATATTAATAGCTACATTATATACGTTAATTTTATTTTATGGTTAACGCATTCTCTAAAATATATTACTGGGAAAATAAGAACAATAAATTTTTCTTTTTAAAATGGAATATAGAGATCTATGAAATATATATGAAGTCGATAAATTGTTAAATATAGTGATTTATATGATTTTCCTCATCGTCAATGTATCCTTCTTCTTTTTTAAAACTGTATCCACAATATTTTTGTGATAGTATAGACAATGCAGATATGGCATCCAAATGTTGTTTATTACCATGGTTGATGATGATCAGACAATGATAATCCATATGCTCGGGATTGCTATGATATAAAAAATTGTTTACAAAAATCTATGTAATATATTTGACGGCGATTAAGCGCCGAGAGTGATTTATCTTTGTCAACGACAAAGAATGTGTCATTTTAGTCATAGACAAAGCGTGCGTTGTCTGTGTCAAGAATATAGAGTGAGTGGTTTTTGTGCGCCCCTCTAGCGGAGCGTCGTATATATGGACCTGGGGCGGCCACATTCGGGATAGAGTTCGAATAGAGGTGCCACCAGCGCACCGTGTCTGCGACGAACCGCTTAGTGTTCGATTTAATAAGTGTTTTGTGTATTAAGTGCTTTATATCTAAAGTGAAGTGAAATTTACTGTAGTAATTATAATCCATTGTCAGTGAGTGTATCATTGAGTTCGATTCCCATCACCACGCCCACGATTATTAAAATGAATACTGGTGAAAAGGCCCTCTCTGCGTTTACATATTTATTACATTTGTGTACTTCTAGCATCAACTATACAATGAATTAGCCTATTATCAACAGCAATTGTCAATACAGCCATAATAGTCTATTACTAGACGTTTTTGTAGTAACCCCTATGTGGTTCAATAGGATTTACTACCAACGCAAATTACTCATATATACAATAGCTCGTCTACTTGTATTTGCTCCCACAGTCGGTACGTGCAAAACCCGTGGGACAAAAAATGTTTGTTATTTTTTATATGCCATATTATAAATATACATAACATACATACATATACAGAAAACTCTAAATCCTGTGTGGGACGAGTGTTTCGAGTTCGCCGTGTCCTTGGAAGCCTGTCGTTCGCCGCAAGCAGCACTCGCTATATCGGTTTGGGATCGCGATGTGTTGACAGCTGATGATTTTGCTGGCGAGGCGTTTGTGTCGCTCTCTCGCGTACCAGGTGTCAATAGCCATGCATCATCGGATCCGTTGCGTCCACTTGAATTACCGCTGATGCAGCTACATGATCGAAGTAAGTATTATCTTCTCATCAATCTGTAGCAATCCACTGTTGGACATAGGCCTCCCAAGGCGCACCTTCTAGATCGATTTTTGGCTACACGCATTCAGTTTTTGCCGCTTATCGTCGCTCTATTTAGCCGGAGGACGTTTCACACTACATTTGTCATAACGCAGTCTGGACTCCACCTTTTATCTACTTCAGCAACTGTCAAATAAAGTATCATAAAATATTCTAATCGTATCGATCTTTCTTACAGAAAAATTCTCTCAATTGTAATGCCACAATACGTTCATATATACGTTATACATCATGATTCAAATTAATTGTCAGGTACAAAAAAGACAAACGATCCAGTAGTGAATCGTTTGTTTAAAGGGTCTTTAGGTGACGTATTCTTTGGAAGTATAATAAAGTCGAATCCCGTACCAGAATAAGTATAAAATAGTGTACAGGTAAATAATTTGTTACACTTGTCATTTGTTTATTTATGATCGTATCCACGAAGCATATCGTTTAAATTTAAAGGCTATGTACGTCAAGTATTTTATTTATTTAATTCCCCTAATAAGACTTGAGTTAGCAACTGCAAAAACAGATCTTTGGCAAAGATCACACAGTACACATTTACACACTTACAGATAATTTCTATGAAAGTGCCAATCATCAATATCAAGCATCTATGTATTACATTCATGTATTTTAAAATCTATTTGTTTATCAACATAAATTCTTAAAAGAAGATATTTCAGGTCATCCAATTTTGCAAATACTGGAATCACGTACCACTGATAAGATGGCAATGGATTTTGTGAAGAAACAAAAATTAAGATTTGCCGAACAATAATGGTCACTGGATGGCGTCTCATATTAAAATGTCTATTTCTGTTAATGTTTCGCCTATGTACGCACAACGTCCATTAAAATGTCGACAATATAGCATAAAATAAATAAAACAATATACTGTATTTTTTAAAAAGACAAAATTTTGTTATTTATTTATATGTGTATTAAGATTTTATGTACTCTTCTTCGTCTAAGATGTAAAGAGACATCAGTATTAATGTATTACAAAGACTGTGTAATTCTTCTATTCATGAGAGAAAATTGTGTGTACTTTCAACAAATTTTATGTGTATAGTAGGTATGCAATCTCGGAGCTTATGTCCCTAGAATAGACTCTAGTAGAAACTCCCGACCAAGTACTTTAAGGCTCGTTATATACTATTAATTTTATATTTCTAACTGTTACTAAATGGTAACTGGAAATACATTACAAAAACCTAAGAGTGAAGTCAAAACATGATTTTCAAATCAAATTTGCTCAATTGTCTGAAAAAATAACATGCACTGTGGCAGCTCAAACCTAACATTTCTATCTAGTTACATAAATCCAATATACATACTTGTACATACATAAAGCAAATATTAAAGCGAACAACTTTGTTCTTCGCAATGAACTACAACTACGAAATAATGTCCAAAAAATATATAAATGGCTTTAATAACTACTATCAGTTTGATATTTAAAACCGTAAAGCGATTTTTCTTAATATTCATATTTATTTTACAAATGAAAATACTGACACAGTAAAAATAAACTAAGGTATAAAGTAAACTTATAAAAACATTTTATTAAAATTTAGAAAAAAATCTTAATGATAATTATTAAAAATACCGAAATGAAACAAGGTGTAGTCGAAAACTGGGGGAATTTTCTATGAAAAAAAACTAAACTTTCAAAATGTTTTAGTTTACATATGTATTTTGAAGATTCTTACTATATTGTTACGCAGCTTCTTTATTTATTATAAACAAAGAGCTGATATATTTTTTGATTAAATATTGCTAAAGCAGTTATTGCCAAAGAAATTGCGTTTATTAATATATTTATGGCTAATCAATGTCCATTCTTGAAAATGTAAAATTCCTATTCCGTGTCTTGCCTCTTAACCTCTTTACATACCTATCATACATTATAAAGTAAGAACTTCAAAAGGCTGTAACAGTCCAATCAACAGACCTAATTCTATACTTTGCGCTGCGTCTTCTGCAGCGGGTATAGTAGCTTTAGTATTATTCCCTTCTTTCCCTTGTTGTCGTTCTTTTACTATGATGACTGAAATGTATTGTTAGTTTATTAATTGTCTATAGAGGAAATAAATTTTATAACTATTTAATAAATAAAATGTTCATTGTGTATACACAGATATAATGTATTTATTAGTAAATATGTATCGGTGTTTGATATAAGTAGATGGTTATTATACATTAGAATTACTGATATAGAAATATGGATCATTGCAGTTTGGGTAAAATAATGTGTATTATAATTGGAAATATTATATAAAGTGATAAAAGGAAATTTCGAAAATTATTGAGATGGACACCTATTATTGTAAAAGGCGCTATAGTAACGAAATTGCATTGAAATGAAAATACCCAAACCGTATTGCGACGTGACACGATTTTTTACTCGCTGTTGCTTATTGTAAAAGAAATATATTTTGCATCAGCCTGTAAGTTCATTTTCTGAGTATGTAACTTTCTAAATGTGTCTTAAACTGCTTTAAATGTTTACTTATTAATATTGTATGTAGTGATAGTTCAGCAAATCTTCAGCATTAAGGTAAAAGAACTTAATTCATATCCAATTGAAACACGGTCATATCGCAGAGCTTATAATTATATCTATCTGGTAAGTAATATTTGCTACAATTTAAAGTTCATTTCGGAACACTTTCCAAAACAAAACTAAGACCATTCCAAAAGTCAATTAAATAAATTAGGCTAAATGAAAAAGTAATTATACGTGCATTATATAATGACATATATTTTGGAATGTATTACTAAATATTGTTTTATACGTGCAGATTTTTTTATACAGCCGATATAAACTTATTTTCATTGACTTCAATATTTTATATAATTGATAGTATGTGGTGCAACATCTCAATGCTTGAATAGAAATTATGCATAAAGTGCAAATATCATAACAAGACGAAACATTTTACATATTATATAATAAGTAACGCCAAGAAATAAATGAAAACGATTTTAATAAACTCTGCACCTGCTATCCATTGAATGTTTAAAACAAAAGACCTTTTTTGTATTAATCAATCAATTATTTAAAATATATATAATAAAGGAAATAATTAAATTTGACATATTAAGTGAGCAACTAAGATCTCGCTGGCATTATATGGCTCCAGTAGATGATAGTCGATTTTAACATATCCAAAATGTTAAAATCGACTAAGCTTAGACATATGGTAAACAAACCGCTCTGACACGTTAGTGATTTTATTGTGGCGTCATATACTTTTAGCTGTGTGAAAATATCTGATTTAGTGCCCAATAATCGTATAATAAAAAAAACGGCGCCTGAAGCACATCGCAAGGTAAAAAAAGTATACGGAAATGATGCTCTAAATGAAACAACGTGCCACGATTGGTTTCGTCGCTTTAAAGACGGTGATTTCGACGTTGACAACTATCCGTCCGAAGGAAGGCCAAGAACATTCGAAGACGCTGAATTGTAGAAATTGCTCGATGATGATCCGTACCAAACGCAAGAACAGCTTGCTTCAGTATTAGGAGTTACCGGTCAAGCTATTTCTAAGCGATAGCATGCGTTGGGAATAATTCAAAAGCAAGGAACTTGGGTTCCATCTTGCCAACATTCAGTTTCATGTTGCCAAACCCGTTAAAACCTACATGGAAGCGCTTAAATGGGAAGTCCTACTCCAACCGCCATATTCCCCGGATATTGCTCCGTCCGATTATTACTTGTTTCGTTCAATGGCACATGATTTGGCTAATCAGCAGTTTCGCTGCTATGAAGACATCGAAAAATGGCTTGATTCATGGATAGCCTCAAAAGACGAACACTTTTATTGGAATGGTATCCGACCTCTGCCAGAAAGATGAGCAAAGGTTATAGCTAGCGATGGGCAACACTAAATAATATATATGTAAGCTTTTTTGTATAATTAAGATGCATTTTTTAAAAAAAAACAGCGAGAACTTAGTTGCGCACCTAATAATAAATGATAAACTCATTTTATTAAGTTCATTTCTTAAGTTCATTTTTTGTTTACAAAAAATGAACTCTAAAAGATTGCTTTTATTTATTTTTTTTATAAGACACTCCTATTTTGGTGCTGAGTTCTATTTATAAATCTATATTACAATAGCAAATAACTCTGTGACCACAGCACCTCAAAAAATATATCATTATGTTAATTATAAAAAAAATAGATCTATATTAGTACGCATACCCTTTTTATATACATTTAAGCTGCTGCATAGTCTAATGTATCTCACAATGTTTTCATTGAATTGCCGTAAATGTAAAATGCATTATTAATATTCCGTGTGTACCTATATGTTCCTAGCTTTTATGAAGTGGGTAGTTCAATGTTTTATTTTCTATTACTGTGATGAAAAAATAAATATATAATTAAAAAATATTTGTCTATCAACTTCATTCCTATCAAACAGAATTATACTCTTTTTTTCACAACCCATATACATATATGCTACTGCTTGGTACGGACCTTCCCATTTCAGAAGAAACAGATTCGAAATTAAACACACAACCGTTGACATATACATTTATTTAAATTTATCCATTTATATTTTAATAATTAATTAATGCATTATTAAAAAAAACCATTATTAAAATGTACCAATTGTTGCGACGCTATCTGAATGAGAGTATTTCTTTGTAGTTGTGTGAAATATATTACTTGCGACACAAGGAATTCTCATAAAGCTTTGAGTTTGAGCCACCCCTTCTACTTAAATATTTTTCCTTAACTTTTACGAGTTAGATATTTTCTTAACTTTTACTGATATAAACTATACTGACATCCACAGTAAGACGTATAACATAGGGCATATTTCAACGTCGTTTCCTACTAGTGATATCGCGAGTAAGACGTCACTTAACGTAAACAGGTCCTGACAGCCGATGGTATTACTACAAATTATTAACTGTGTCTAGTACTCGGTTACTACCGTAACCGCTAGTAAAATAGTTTAAATTTCCTTAAGAAAAACACATTATTTTACGAATAAATCCTTCTTAACTGGTAGGGAAACAATCTAGTAAACTGCTATAAGCTATTATTATTATTGATGGTGGTAATGATTTATTTGACGAACTAATTGGCTCAGTAGTAAAGTTACCGCTTTTATAGTTAATGATCACCCACATTGTACTGGATATATGTATATATGGCCGAAATGTATTAATTTCGAGTTTGGGTTGCCCACCAATCCACCTTGGCCAAGCGTAGTAGGTTAACGTCAATTCCTCTAGAAATGAGTCTATACATTCGATCGATTTTTTAAAGCAAAAAAGGATTTATTATTAATATTGTAAATATTGCCATCTATTAGCCGTTCATATAGCCTTAATAAATTATGTGAAGTAAAAATAAATAAAATATTTTTTATCTTCTATACTAATGATAGGTAACAAAGACTTGACATTTCATAAACAGACAATAAATACGTGAACACAATTATTTTAAAAGTCCCACTTATGCAGTATTACAAGGTTCATTTTTAAAAATGTTAAATCAATGATATTAATGTATTTTTCATGGATATCTGCATGAAAACCGTTATACTACATTTATAATAAGTTTTCAATATACGATTACATTTTTAATAAGTGCGTTTGTTTCTATAATACATACATATGTATGTATGTATAATTGTAACTATAATAAAATTAAACTATGACTATTATAGTAGTTCAGTTCCATAGTGGTAAATCCTACTTTCACTCCCCTAATAACATAGACTCTTTAATGACATCATTATTGTTCACCCCTATTAATCGTGTATGACAGCGTGCAATATAAGCTTTTATCACCGAGATGAAATAGCACCCAATGAAGATTCTATATTGATGTTTATGACACTGTAATAGTTTCCGTCTGTGACATTGACGTCAACGCCATTATGTCCGTAGAGAAATCTGTTACAGTTCATGCGCCGTCTAATGAAATATTTGTTAACGTGAATGTGTGCGGTAAGGTCATCTTTTTATTATTGGCCTATTTATGATACAATATAAGTATATTTATTCAGATAAAATAAATTATAGGACTATCGAATTAAGAATAACAGGAAGCAACATTATTGAATATAATCAGGCGAAACAAAAAGTCAATATGGATTGAATTAAATTTTTTTTATATATTTGCGCCTATCCCCCGCAGGGGTTGGCAGAGACCACAGAGTTCCATCCGCTACCATTCATCACAGCGAAACAGCTCTCCATTGGTCGCTTTTCGCCCTCTTGAGAGTCAGGACGTGACGGGTGGCGAACCACGTCGCCGTCATTTTTCAACAAATTAGGTATATTAAATTCGTGTTACTGAATCTCACGAGCCGCAAGGGAGGATGGAGGTCAGCCCCAGCAGAGCCCTGCATGCTGAGGTAACGTACCATAGTACCCGGGGGAGCCCGATCCCGGGACAGTTGGCAAGCTTGCGACTAAGCTCGCCCTTAGCCACGCATCCTTTGGCACGGCAGACCGTGGATTGGCGGAGAGGAAGGGAAAGGATAGAGAAGAAAGGAAAGGGCAGGAACGGAAATGTGGATTGGGGGGGTTACCAGACTCGGAATAAATATTTATTAATCTATATATATATTTATTCCGGTACGGGAATCGAACCCGCGACTCCGATTCGGAGGGTCCCGCCACTGAGCCAATCGGCCGTCAAAAAAAAATACTAGTACAAAACAAATATTGAAAACCTTATAGGTTTATTTGAAACCGTGTGTTAATTAGATCCGATTTTCCCGTTTTAAATCTCAAATTTAAAATATCGCAAGTCTAAAGCCAAGTAAGTTAAAGCCGCTAAAAATATAATAAAAATAAAATAGATTTGAAGGAAGAGACTATACATATAAAGCCTGTATCTCTAAGAAAGACCTTAACCACATAAACTATTTTATTTTTTCATTATAATAAATATATTAAGGTAATAAAAGGCCTACTATTATTCTTATTGTACATTGCGATAGCAGTAACGCTGTATAAAATTAAAATAATATTTAAAGATCCATGCTACGAAAATGCCTGCTCGATTGGGGAAGCATTAAGAAAGTATTGTCGTTTAGAAGCAGAATTTTTCACCGCGTTTCGAACGATCAATGTACAGATCCTTATCTAACGGTTATCAGTTCTCTGACAAAAATGACCAGCCTATTACCACTTAAATTTGCTAACTCAAACCACTTAATTTTGCTATTATTCTATATAAATAGAGTGTTTTTGACGTTACAAAATACAGACGTTATTCTTTTAATAAATGATAATTCCAACATTTAGTGTGGTATAAATTTCAAAGGAGCAATAAACATTAATGTCGAAGGAATTTGTACGGGGCTTGCTTAACATAAAGACGTTGGTATAGTGGTGTGTTTCAACAAAAGGATAACGTTGCGTGTTCCTAAGCTGTTAACCGTAGTCATGACGCCTACACCTCACGCTATCTGTAATAAATACAACAAGGTGGATAATGCAACTGGAGAGACTGCCAATTTTATTTAAATTAAGACCTCTAAATTTTATGTTTGGAAACAACTAACTGCCGAAGTTGATATAGATAAGTAAGTAGATAAATTTAGGCAACTTGGTAGGTTGATGGAATTAATGGGATTGTAGCATATAATTAGGCTTATAGCATCACCTATTGATTTTAACTAATTTTAGTTTCGACTGGGATTTGAACCCACACCTTGGCTCAGAAATCAAATAGTCTAACAAGTGATTAAAGCAGTTACTATCTATATGGGTATTTTTACTTCTTTTTTAAATATAGTTTGGGACCCTGGATGCTAAGATTTCAAATTATGCCCGGTAGATGGCGCTGCAACCAGGTTCTGTGTTTTTTTTAGAATAGAACAACGCCTGCCTAGTCCTATCCTACTAATATTATAAATGCGAAAGTTTGTGAGTATGGATGTATGTTTGTTACTCTTTCACGAAAAAACTACTGGACGGATTTGGATGAAACTTTACAGTAATATAGGTTATACATCGGAATAACATAAAGGCTACAATATGTAATAATTTTATGTAATTTTGGTCATAATATAATTTTATTATTAAGTAAAAACAATATATTTATTTAAAATGATTTCTCACGAACTTAATGTGGCAGACCAAATTCCACACGAGCGAAGCCGCGGGCAAAAGCTAGTTTATTATAAAATAAAGACATTTGTTTATTTATAATAAACTTTTGACATACTCGTGAATATGAATACATTACTTTCAATTTTAAATAATTAATTCTAAATTAATAAAAATAATAATATTAAAACTAGAAATTTCCTATTCTATATAAAAATAACATCGAATATAGACAGACTTCTTATTGGTTCTTGCACAGTCATGAAGTTATAAAAATACGTTGCAGTCTGAACAACTTGTTAAATATGTATGTAAGTACATGTTATGAATTCGATAGTGAAGCTAGAGATGAATGATCTGTAATTTAAGTTCACAGGAATAAATGCATACGTTATTACTTTTTTCTTTGAGAAAACTAAATATCTGTAAATTATAATTATACAAAATGGCCCTCTACCAAATTAACAAAAAAATATATCTATATTCATTGTTGACTGTTTTCAAACATACGTCTACGAGCTACGAACGTGTTGGAGAAACGAAGCTTTTTAGGAATTATTTTGTACGTCACAACAATCACGTGCTCGGGAAAAAGATTAGATTGTTTCTGGCAAGTAAAACTTTTTTTAGTACAAACAATTAGCATTATCGTCATAAAAATAATAATCTACAATTAGCATTGTCGTCAAAAAAATACATCTTATAATACTGGTGTATAGTATACCAAACATTATCTTATAATTCAAGAATTGTTAAGCTTGTCTTACTATATTCACTTAAAACTTAATAATCACTTAAAAACCATAGATACACGAATTATTCTTTTTTTATATTTATTAAATATATTTATTAAAATATGTCATCATAAGCTTGCGACTATCCACGGCTGGACACATATCTCCATCAAGCTGCACTATCTAGCCCGATCTTCGGCTCCACGCATCGTTTTTGCTTGCCACTCTGCACAAATCATCCCATTATTAGTACACGTAAATAAATATTTTATATTTTAGAAGAGCAATAAAAAACTGTAGCCGTAAAAAAATGTTTGCATATACAATATTTGTAACGGCAAAAACTGGAAGATAAGACGAATAAGTAGTAATATAAATCGTCGTATAAGCTTTTGAGATATCTTCTCAAAAGCTTACACGACGTTATAAATTAATGAGGTCACATTTTATTTGATTCTTCTTCTTCTAAGAGTGCCTCTCCAACTTGCGAAGGTTGGAAGCCAATTCTGCACAACTTGCTACATTTTTATTTGATAGAGTCATATAATAATGCCTGTACAAAAATTTCACAAAGTTAAAAAGTTCGACAGCTGTGGTCATACTTAAAAACTTAGGACGCCATTAACTACACTGTACACTGGACCCCCAATTAAAATTTTAGTCTCCCTGAAAAGTTTACGAACGTCCGAACCCAAACCGTTCCCTTTTATAATTTACATAAAACCATTAGTATCGTGTTTACATAGAACTATGATACTCGTTAGTGTCTATTTAATATATTGCAGCATATGTCTCATCTGTATCAAACGAAAACATTCTCAATTCAATGTCAACATGCAGGTATTAAACTCGAAGATAGTTATTTTTTAATAATCTATTTTTTGTGTATAAATATTTAATTTAAAAAAATTATTTTATTGAAGTATATCTATTGCTCTTCTAAAATATAAAATATTTATTTACGTGTACTAATAATGGGATGATTTGTGCAGAGTGGCAAGCAAAAACGATGCGTGGAGCCGAAGATCGGGCTAGATAGTGCAGCTTGATGGAGATATGTGTCCAGCCGTGGATAGTCGCAAGCTTATGATGACATATTTTAATAAATATATTTAATAAATATAAAAAAAGAATAATTCGTGTATCTATGGTTTTTAAGTGATTATTAAGTTTTAAGTGAATATAGTAAGACAAGCTTAACAATTCTTGAATTATAAGATAATGTTTGGTATACTATACACCAGTATTATAAGATGTATTTTTTTGACGACAATGCTAATTGTAGATTATTATTTTTATGACGATAATGCTAATTGTTTGTACTAAAAAAAGTTTTACTTGCCAGAAACAATCTAATCTTTTTTCCCGAGCACGTGATTGTTGTGACGTACAAAATAATTCCTAAAAAGCTTCGTTTCTCCAACACGTTCGTAGCTCGTAGACGTATGTTTGAAAACAGTCAACAATGAATATAGATATATTTTTTTGTTAATTTGGTAGAGGGCCATTTTGTATAATTATAATTTACAGATATTTAGTTTTCTCAAAGAAAAAAGTAATAACGTATGCATTTATTCCTGTGAACTTAAATTACAGATCATTCATCTCTAGCTTCACTATCGAATTCATAACATGTACTTACATACATATTTAACAAGTTGTTCAGACTGCAACGTATTTTTATAACTTCATGACTGTGCAAGAACCAATAAGAAGTCTGTCTATATTCGATGTTATTTTTATATAGAATAGGAAATTTCTAGTTTTAATATTATTATTTTTATTAATTTAGAATTAATTATTTAAAATTGAAAGTAATGTATTCATATTCACGAGTATGTCAAAAGTTTATTATAAATAAACAAATGTCTTTATTTTATAATAAACTAGCTTTTGCCCGCGGCTTCGCTCGTGTGGAATTTGGTCTGCCACATTAAGTTCGTGAGAAATCATTTTAAATAAATATATTGTTTTTACTTAATAATAAAATTATATTATGACCAAAATTACATAAAATTATTACATATTGTAGCCTTTATGTTATTCCGATGTATAACCTATATTACTGTAAAGTTTCATCCAAATCCGTCCAGTAGTTTTTTCGTGAAAGAGTAACAAACATACATCCATACTCACAAACTTTCGCATTTATAATATTAGTAGGATAGGACTAGGCAGGCGTTGTTCTATTCTAAAAAAAACACAGAACCTGGTTGCAGCGCCATCTACCGGGCATAATTTGAAATCTTAGCATCCAGGGTCCCAAACTATATTTAAAAAAGAAGTAAAAATACCCATATAGATAGTAACTGCTTTAATCACTTGTTAGACTATTTGATTTCTGAGCCAAGGTGTGGGTTCAAATCCCAGTCGAAACTAAAATTAGTTAAAATCAATAGGTGATGCTATAAGCCTAATTATATGCTACAATCCCATTAATTCCATCAACCTACCAAGTTGCCTAAATTTATCTACTTACTTATCTATATCAACTTCGGCAGTTAGTTGTTTCCAAACATAAAATTTAGAGGTCTTAATTTAAATAAAATTGGCAGTCTCTCCAGTTGCATTATCCACCTTGTTGTATTTATTACAGATAGCGTGAGGTGTAGGCGTCATGACTACGGTTAACAGCTTAGGAACACGCAACGTTATCCTTTTGTTGAAACACACCACTATACCAACGTCTTTATGTTAAGCAAGCCCCGTACAAATTCCTTCGACATTAATGTTTATTGCTCCTTTGAAATTTATACCACACTAAATGTTGGAATTATCATTTATTAAAAGAATAACGTCTGTATTTTGTAACGTCAAAAACACTCTATTTATATAGAATAATAGCAAAATTAAGTGGTTTGAGTTAGCAAATTTAAGTGGTAATAGGCTGGTCATTTTTGTCAGAGAACTGATAACCGTTAGATAAGGATCTGTACATTGATCGTTCGAAACGCGGTGAAAAATTCTGCTTCTAAACGACAATACTTTCTTAATGCTTCCCCAATCGAGCAGGCATTTTCGTAGCATGGATCTTTAAATATTATTTTAATTTTATACAGCGTTACTGCTATCGCAATGTACAATAAGAATAATAGTAGGCCTTTTATTACCTTAATATATTTATTATAATGAAAAAATAAAATAGTTTATGTGGTTAAGGTCTTTCTTAGAGATACAGGCTTTATATGTATAGTCTCTTCCTTCAAATCTATTTTATTTTTATTATATTTTTAGCGGCTTTAACTTACTTGGCTTTAGACTTGCGATATTTTAAATTTGAGATTTAAAACGGGAAAATCGGATCTAATTAACACACGGTTTCAAATAAACCTATAAGGTTTTCAATATTTGTTTTGTACTAGTATTTTTTTTTGACGGCCGATTGGCTCAGTGGCGGGACCCTCCGAATCGGAGTCGCGGGTTCGATTCCCGTACCGGAATAAATATATATATAGATTAATAAATATTTATTCCGAGTCTGGTAACCCCCCCAATCCACATTTCCGTTCCTGCCCTTTCCTTTCTTCTCTATCCTTTCCCTTCCTCTCCGCCAATCCACGGTCTGCCGTGCCAAAGGATGCGTGGCTAAGGGCGAGCTTAGTCGCAAGCTTGCCAACTGTCCCGGGATCGGGCTCCCCCGGGTACTATGGTACGTTACCTCAGCATGCAGGGCTCTGCTGGGGCTGACCTCCATCCTCCCTTGCGGCTCGTGAGATTCAGTAACACGAATTTAATATACCTAATTTGTTGAAAAATGACGGCGACGTGGTTCGCCACCCGTCACGTCCTGACTCTCAAGAGGGCGAAAAGCGACCAATGGAGAGCTGTTTCGCTGTGATGAATGGTAGCGGATGGAACTCTGTGGTCTCTGCCAACCCCTGCGGGGGATAGGCGCAAATATATAAAAAAAATTTAATTCAATCCATATTGACTTTTTGTTTCGCCTGATTATATTCAATAATGTTGCTTCCTGTTATTCTTAATTCGATAGTCCTATAATTTATTTTATCTGAATAAATATACTTATATTGTATCATAAATAGGCCAATAATAAAAAGATGACCTTACCGCACACATTCACGTTAACAAATATTTCATTAGACGGCGCATGAACTGTAACAGATTTCTCTACGGACATAATGGCGTTGACGTCAATGTCACAGACGGAAACTATTACAGTGTCATAAACATCAATATAGAATCTTCATTGGGTGCTATTTCATCTCGGTGATAAAAGCTTATATTGCACGCTGTCATACACGATTAATAGGGGTGAACAATAATGATGTCATTAAAGAGTCTATGTTATTAGGGGAGTGAAAGTAGGATTTACCACTATGGAACTGAACTACTATAATAGTCATAGTTTAATTTTATTATAGTTACAATTATACATACATACATATGTATGTATTATAGAAACAAACGCACTTATTAAAAATGTAATCGTATATTGAAAACTTATTATAAATGTAGTATAACGGTTTTCATGCAGATATCCATGAAAAATACATTAATATCATTGATTTAACATTTTTAAAAATGAACCTTGTAATACTGCATAAGTGGGACTTTTAAAATAATTGTGTTCACGTATTTATTGTCTGTTTATGAAATGTCAAGTCTTTGTTACCTATCATTAGTATAGAAGATAAAAAATATTTTATTTATTTTTACTTCACATAATTTATTAAGGCTATATGAACGGCTAATAGATGGCAATATTTACAATATTAATAATAAATCCTTTTTTGCTTTAAAAAATCGATCGAATGTATAGACTCATTTCTAGAGGAATTGACGTTAACCTACTACGCTTGGCCAAGGTGGATTGGTGGGCAACCCAAACTCGAAATTAATACATTTCGGCCATATATACATATATCCAGTACAATGTGGGTGATCATTAACTATAAAAGCGGTAACTTTACTACTGAGCCAATTAGTTCGTCAAATAAATCATTACCACCATCAATAATAATAATAGCTTATAGCAGTTTACTAGATTGTTTCCCTACCAGTTAAGAAGGATTTATTCGTAAAATAATGTGTTTTTCTTAAGGAAATTTAAACTATTTTACTAGCGGTTACGGTAGTAACCGAGTACTAGACACAGTTAATAATTTGTAGTAATACCATCGGCTGTCAGGACCTGTTTACGTTAAGTGACGTCTTACTCGCGATATCACTAGTAGGAAACGACGTTGAAATATGCCCTATGTTATACGTCTTACTGTGGATGTCAGTATAGTTTATATCAGTAAAAGTTAAGAAAATATCTAACTCGTAAAAGTTAAGGAAAAATATTTAAGTAGAAGGGGTGGCTCAAACTCAAAGCTTTATGAGAATTCCTTGTGTCGCAAGTAATATATTTCACACAACTACAAAGAAATACTCTCATTCAGATAGCGTCGCAACAATTGGTACATTTTAATAATGGTTTTTTTTAATAATGCATTAATTAATTATTAAAATATAAATGGATAAATTTAAATAAATGTATATGTCAACGGTTGTGTGTTTAATTTCGAATCTGTTTCTTCTGAAATGGGAAGGTCCGTACCAAGCAGTAGCATATATGTATATGGGTTGTGAAAAAAGAGTATAATTCTGTTTGATAGGAATGAAGTTGATAGACAAATATTTTTTAATTATATATTTATTTTTTCATCACAGTAATAGAAAATAAAACATTGAACTACCCACTTCATAAAAGCTAGGAACATATAGGTACACACGGAATATTAATAATGCATTTTACATTTACGGCAATTCAATGAAAACATTGTGAGATACATTAGACTATGCAGCAGCTTAAATGTATATAAAAAGGGTATGCGTACTAATATAGATCTATTTTTTTTATAATTAACATAATGATATATTTTTTGAGGTGCTGTGGTCACAGAGTTATTTGCTATTGTAATATAGATTTATAAATAGAACTCAGCACCAAAATAGGAGTGTCTTATAAAAAAAATAAATAAAAGCAATCTTTTAGAGTTCATTTTTTGTAAACAAAAAATGAACTTAAGAAATGAACTTAATAAAATGAGTTTATCATTTATTATTAGGTGCGCAACTAAGTTCTCGCTGTTTTTTT